>BSBM01000096.1:40990000-41590000 GCA_027924585.1 Larix kaempferi
CTTTCTCCACCCTTGCTTTTGAAAAAATTGAGCTTTTCCTCCTCCTTCAGAATCTTTTCAGCATGCCTTTGCTCTTCCTTTGTGTCCTTTACAATGCCCCCTATTCCTTTGTTATATAGCATTGGGAAGTATGCTCTCAAGTTTCTCTTTTCAATATGGGATTGTCCCTTTTCATGTTTTTTTATTATTTTTGCTCAAAAACCCACTTTTCCATAGTTTTTTTTTTTGCACAACTTAGCATACTTTAAGCACAATTAATGCATTTTAATGCATTCCTCTTCACTTTTTGATTGGTGTAGCTTAGTTTTGGATCTTTTTGAGTGGTTCAATTACTGAACTTGGTATCTTTTAGGTTCTTACTTTCTTCATCTAATCCTTCCATTTATGGGAGAAGTGATTAGATCAGAGGGGATTTGTCTCTTAATGTACTTGTGTTCTGTCTTCATGTTGTGGGCGCATAGTAAAAATGTGCTTCTTCTCTCACATGAATAGGGGTGTTAATTTGATTGTTAACAGATTCCCCCTAATGTGTGAGGTCTAAAGCAGAGCTAAGGGCCGAAATACATTAATGAAATTTATACTCTGTATACTGATACTCTTTATCGTTCAAAGCAAGGAGGACGAAAGGAAAAACTTACAAGCGCAGGATTGAGGATCACACCTGCAAAACATAGCAATTTCTCATATATATAATATCTTCCTGAGGCCGGCATACACATGCTCAGCAGTAAACAAGCATGGCCACGAAAAATACACAGTGGATCCATGTCAAAAGTAAAATTTTCAAAAGTGTAAACATGCACTTTGATGAGTGCTATAACAAGGTCTTTATTGAACTTCTGACATGGCAGTCTAATATTGTGCAACTCGGGAAGTGCATCGCTGAGTGATACAACTTTTTTTCCCAAGGTCCTCAATACAAACTGATGATAGTACGAGTTTATATCATGCGAATAAGTGATCTGATGTCGATCATAATAAAACACCATCTGATTACCGGTCATTGATATATACCGTTAACAGATGCGAAGAGACCCACCAATAATGATGATGGACTCTAAGGTACTGAGTACAAACTAGCAAGTGTGAATAGATGTTCTAAAGTCAAACACTTGTAGAATCAAACAATCAGGGGTCATTGATGTATACCCACTGTCATTTGAGGAAACCTGCCACTAATGATTGAAAGATCCAAGGTACTCTTGGGTTTCTAGATCCATGTCCTATATGATGATTTGATGTCGATAGGAATAGATCCATCGGAAGGAGAGCATTAATGCATCCCACATCAGCCGATATGAAACAAAGATCAATAGTCTGATATAATTTGGTAGAAATGTAAGATCCAACACTATATACTGACACAAGGAAGGCCGACATGATTGGTTAGGAATATTTGAGGAATGGCCGACTCGGTTTGAACATCCCTTGAACACATAACACGATGCAGAATGGACACTTGGCAACATAGGAATTTGAGTAACCGACCTTAATGAAATCCTCTAATTCCAGATGCATTAAAGAAAGATCCATTTGTGATGGGAAGGATGACCCATCGGTGGAGATCTGTTCAAAATATTGGTACTGTTTCCTAAGGCAAATGCAGATGGTGTACTGATAGCGGATACAATATTATGTGTCGTGTTCAAGGGTGACAAGGAATGACTGTTGCCATTTTCTTCAAAGTTTATAATATGAAGTGATTCAAGTCTCTCTCTTTTTGGATTTTTGTGTTTTCCAATTTTTTTTAATCTTTTTCATTTATTAGCTTGAAACAAGAATAAATCATGCTATGATACATTAGAGGAAATGAGTGTCTCAAGGGCATGCACCTAAATGTCAAGGACATGGGTCATGCCAAGGAAAAGATCAATATTGCAAACAAGAGCTGAGCTAGTTATGTACACTTGTACATATGTTTCCTCCATGGGTATCGGTCAAATATACAGAAGCAATAGTTGATAGGCATCGTGAAACAAAAAGTGACTGCAAAGGAAAATACACAACATAAGAAATAAGCAACGAAGCAGTTTGCACAGATGTTCAAGTGGATATTTTAACACATGCTTATGTGAAATGACAAAAAAAGGGGATCCCATCAGGATATGGTCAGAAATGTATGAAAGAGAAATATGTGGTCTCAAACTCCAAGTCATGATGGGACTAATAGGGCTCCCGAGCCTATGAGAATAACTCATCATGGGCACCAAAATGGCAATGGGGTGCTGACTAGGGTGTCCCATGTTTGGTAGGCTCTGCTATCGGAATGGTGTAAAATACAGATATGAAGGGCTGACCCACCAATTTACAATAGGTTTGACCCTATGGCAAGTTTGGGTTGGAAAAGGTTCAAATGCATATTCACAAAAGGATGGCCTAAACCTATATGCAAGCTTCCAAATATACTAGATCAGATCGAGGAACATGTAGATCATGTTCCTATACTTGGGTAAATTTAATCCAATTATGCTCCCAGTGGCCCCACAAAAGATGTCCTTAGGTGGGTGCAACCAAATGTTTACAAATTCAGGGGTATCTTCCTTCGATTATAAAATGTAATCCAAGAATTCATGTGAGCTGAGAGATCTCACAGCCCAAATGGGCCAAGTAACCGAATCATATTCCTCCATCAAGGGAAGATTTTGATCTAAATCTGCCGAAGTTATTTGAGTAGCTTAGTATGGAACTTCTACGACAGATAGGGGTGATCCAAATGATTGCCAACATGTAAATGACATTACACAAGCTAAGGTCCCTTCATCCATTGTTGTTGGGCCTAGCCCAGATGGGGCATTTTTGAACGGAAGGAATTTTGAGAACTGTGGAGATAAGCGTAGTTAAGCTTGAACAATTTTGGGATAAGTTTTGGTATGCTGCGAAGTTGCACACAACATAGTATCGGAGGAGCTGTGAGGAGTACAGCGTCGGGATGTGCCATGTCAGCGAAGATCCAACTAAGTAGAGCATGGATGGATATAGGCAGTTATTTTAACTAGGTCACAGAAGACCTATTTTTGGCAAAGATCGTCGATAACTACCAATCAGTGGGTAGGTGCATATCGAAGGTAGGTGACTGATCACAACGGGAAGAAGACTAATACTACTCCAACTAGTCATCCAAGGTCAGAAAGGAAGGAACATCTTGGTGGAGGCAACATGTTGGTGTGCATATAATAGAAGATCCACTACCAGATATCAGTAGTCCGATTTTGGGAAAACTTCTATAGTTTTTGTAAACCTAAGGGTTCTTCCTTCAAGATGTAAAAGACATGACCTATGGGTCTTGATCTATAAATAAGGCAATTTTGTAAAGGGAAAGGGTTAGTTTTAAGTCTTCATTTTGTCGATTAATATTGAATATTGTGCGGTCTATTAGAGAGAAGCATTGTAAAGGCTCTGCAACTGAGTGCATAGAGACCTAATTTTGGAGAGAGAAAGAGAAGAGCATTTGCAGCTGAGTGCATAGACGAAGAATTGTTGTACCCTTTCCAAGATAAATACACAATAGTTCTTATGGACGTAGCTTCCCATCTGGGGGGGGTGAACCATGTTACACTATTGTGTTATGTGATTACTGTGTATGATTGCCATTAATTTGTGATCTAATTTACTTACAGTGCATGCGTGAAGTTATTATTGCTTGTTATATGTTTACTGTGATCTGTATTCACCGTGGAAAGGATGGAATAAGATGCTAAGTAGTTCATGTAGGGAGGAATATTAAACAGTAAAGCACCTATAAGTCTCGAATGAATGGATCAATAAGATAACTACACAGTTAATTGTTAAGGATTGAATCACACTATCAAAGCTCACAAACCCGCTACGCGGCTTGGGGGCCGAACTGAGGGTGCTAATATCCTTATTCCTGAAAATACTCGATGCGGAGTAGGAGACTCAGTGCAATCACCAAACGCGGCTGTGTAGTCTCTTTCCGCGCTGCGCATTAAGCAGATGAATCACTTGCATCACAAGGTTGTGGAAAGCTGCTTCTGCAACCACCCTCTCAACTTCGCCTCGGGTGAGACCTCAGGCTACTTGCAGTCTGTTTCCAAACGGGTCAGTGAATAGGGGTTTTGTTGGTATTTTGTACTGCGAAGTACCTAGGTCGACATTGGAAAACCTCTAGAACAGTGTTGCGACCAACAAATGGTGTCGTTTCCGCGCTAAGACCAGTGATGCAATATTGTATTCAGAAAAGTAATGTCCGACAGTTAGCATCCAGAACAGAAAGAAATCTGGGCTTGGTGTGATAAGATTGAAAGAGTCTTTGCAAAGAAAGAAAACTGACATCCACGTATATCTGACGTACAATGGTTGAATAGATACTTGTGGAGGGACATCCACGAAATTTTTTGGGCTTCATTTCCAAACGAGCTACACGAGTGGATATCATGCCTATCAGAAAGAAATAATTGTCTCCAAGGCGGAGTACCTACAGAGTGGAGTCCGGAGCTTACCGAACAACTTAAAGCAATCAATAGCCCACTGTCATGAGCAGTTGAATTCTGGGTTGATAGCATATTAGAAGGATTTGTGACCGAATTTGCTGTAAATGCGCTGAAGTCCTACAGCCAAGCTGAAGCATACATTTTCGAAGGATTCAGAGGTAAGTTCCTAAAAAACCTTAGTTTATACATTAAAATGCTTTTAGCTGAGAAAGGTGTTTTAAGAATGCAGCAATAGTCCTAAATCTGTCATGGTAGAGAACACATACATTGATTCTGACGAAGAAAGCCATACTTTGAGAAGTGGAAAGAGATACAATCCTACTAACGAAAAGAAACCCACACCATCTAGAAACCCTATAGATACCGAAATTCCATGTGATCTCAATGATACGAACACTCAGTTATCAGCCACAATCCACCGTATTATACCTCAGAATCAATTAGTCCTGAACCCACCCACTGCGAGTATCGCGCAAGCCATCCCATAGATCAGTAATACTAGTAACACCGTAGGAGCGAGTGCTCACAGCATTGGTGAGCTCCCAATATGGATTCCTAATGAGGGCAACTATACCAAGAGCCTACTTTAAATGTCAACCCGGGGAATGTACAAACTTTAGAGATGCATGCACTATCTGTGCTCTTATAGGATAATCTTTGTCACAGTTGGATGTAGGTATCAATGTTCTAAAGGTTGTCTACTAAATATGAAAACTGGTTATGCTATGGAATGAAATATGGGAAAGCAATAAATCTAATTAAAAGAATTAAAGTGCTAAAAGAAGTAAACCTATTCTAAGAAATAAAGATACCAAAAGTAGTAAATCTGTTATAAGAAATAAAGTAGTAAATCTATCTTAAATAATTAAAATGCTGAGAGTAAAGGGAATGATCTTCTAAAATTACTTAATGCAGAACAATAAATCTAAAAATGAACATCCCATAACAGATCTATTCTAAGATTGGGGAAAACAAGGTCTGTCATTATTTTATGCCTAAAACTAGAATTATGATCTAAACCATTTTAAATCCCAAGACTAAAATTGAAGTGCAATCGTTTCAAGCTATCCATCTACTACTAAAGAAATTGATCACGATCAGAAACAGTCAAAAACCTCAGATATAAACCATGGTATTGAAAGCAAAGCTGATACACATGTACTCGTTGATTCAAATATGCGTTGAAAGAAAGAACCTACAGGACTACTAAAACTGTTTTGCTGTACTACATAATGTATTATAAACTACTACAGAAATAATGAATCATTCAAGCGCTTCCACATGCAATATAAATGTTCATCAATGTAAAACGCATAATTGGAAAAATACCTGCAAATAGGAATCTCCTAACCTATGTGTTGGAGGGGCCCTCCCCAACCCGTACTCAGGAGAGAATAAAAACTTAGAAACGTTGGCTGGAATTAATCATCAATCTCTTATTAAAATATAAAATCCATGTCAAAACAAAGGTCTGTACTTCGTAGTATCGATAGGGCAGAAAATGTTAAAACAATGTTTTTCTCAAAAATAACAGCAGAGGCCTCTCGCTACCCGAGAGGTCCATATTTATATGATTTAATGCTCATCCTAACCGATTGTCAAAATGCCGATTCTTCTTGAAAGTGGGAGTGCGTCCACTATAAATCAGGAAATAGGGCACCGAGCTTGGTGATCCTTTAGTTTTCTACACGTCCATCCTTGAATGACCCTGAACCTGCTCAATCACGCTTGGTTTCCATATAATTAGTTTATTTGATACTCATTCTAACATCCAAGAATAATCATAAAACAATTCTATTAAATAATTAAAGTAAAACATTTTCCCCCACAAATGAGTATGTTTCATCACCATTGCTTGAGTTTGGCTATTGGGAAAAAGGTTATCAAATACCTGAAAACTTGACTCATCAAGCACTACAACCCAGACTATTCCACAGAATACTGTCCCTAGTACAATTCAACAGCCTGTAACTAATTTTATCACAGGGAATCAGTTCCAGAACAGTACACAATCCGGAAGAAGAATGAAAGATAACAATATAAAACTGCTGATATTCAAAGGAATAGGTCAGGAAGACCCTGATCAGCACTGGTTTCTATGCGAATCCGTGTGGAGTGTTAAGCAAGTGACAGATGATGCTATCAAGAGAGCACAGCTCATAACTACTTTTAGCGATAGGGCGCTACATTGGTTTATGAAGTATTCTCAAGCACAACCGAGAACCCTAGCAGAGATCAAAACTGCGATTGTAGCAGAATTTAAGAAACCCAAATCAGAATCACAGTGAATAACAGAGTTGAAAGAAATCAAGCAGAAACCTACTGAATCGATCTAGGAATTCGACCAAAAATTCAAAACATTGTGGGACCAAGTGAGCTTTGTTATAGCTCTGCAATAGCATCAAGAATGGTTCATTGCTGCATTGTTGCCCCACATCAGACAACCACTAATGCAACAGAAGGTTGTATCTCAAGTTGAAGCCTTGGACATCGCAATGAAGTTGGAAGCTTCACCAATTGGAGAAAGTAGTTCTTGAATGATACAGATTTAGAACCAATTGGCTACCTTGACATTAGAATTACAAGGTTTGAAGAATGGAAAAGAGCAGAGACATGAACAACGACATGAAGTTTGGTGCACAGGATGCAAAGGAGAGGGCCACACAAGAGAACATTGCCCCTTATTTCAAGAATACCTTAACAGTGGCGCACCAAACCCAATAAATATGAATCAGAACCAAGCACCGTGGTGTGAAATTTGTAGAAGCAGAGGACACAGACCTGAAGACTGCTACCTGATACAAAAATATGAAAAGACACCTAAAAACTTATACTGCAATTTTTGTAAGTCAGTTGGACATGATGAGTCCAACTGTCGCGCTTATGAACTAATGAATTAAAGATAGTGAGATATGGAAGCAATGCAAGGTGTTGGAATGTACCGCGTCCAAGAGGAAAATCAACCAAAGCAAGAGAACACCCACTATGATCAAGGAGGATATAGAAGCCGTGGTGGTGGATATCTTGGAAGAGGAAGAAATACTAGTCAAAATCAAGGAAGAGGACGAGGCCAGGTAATGTGCTATAACTGTGGCCATCTAGGTCACGTATCAAGAGAATGTACTAATCCATGCACCACATGCAACTACTATAAATCATTTGATCATGTGATTGAAGATTGTTCGGTGCTTGAGGTAGAAATGCATAAGAGGAGAAGAACAGAATCACCAAACCCTAACATCCAGTTGATCGCATCAAAGAACAGACCTACAGGTCAGAGTGTCAACGCAGTAACATGAAGTGGCACTGACATAGGAAAAGACAAAAGCGCAGAAGCCTCGACTTCTGGAACAACTAATCCTAAGAACCACCCTGAAGAAACAGTAGGAATAAGAAAAGCTCCTGGGAAAGCACCTCCATTAAACTTACAGAAAAATAAGGAAATATTTAAAGAAGCGTGGGACATGTTTAAACAACAACCACCTACTTCACCAAGGATCCCACTATGAAGTCAAGAACCAAAAATAGAATACATTCCACTGGCATATGATCAGACGCACACTACAACAGATTCCTCTAATTCTATTGCGTAGTTTCTGCACAGCTGCATCAAGTTATTTAAAAACATGGACACTCTTATGGAATTTGAAAAATTGATAAATCAATACAAATCATGTAGTAAGAAAGGAATAGCACATGGCACAGTACATAACATTAGAAGTCCCAAAAGAACCGGCAGGGAAATGTGGTTCACTGCACAGATAGGAGACTATGAGATGGATGAGATCATTCTTGATCTCGGATCTGAAGTGAATGTCTTAACCAAGTAGACATGGCAGGCGATGGGAAAACCAAAGTTACAGTGGTCAACTATACAGTTAAGAATGGCTAATCAAGGCATAGTTATACCGCTGGGAAGGTTAACCAATACCACTGTCGACATTGATGGAGTGTGAATTTATGCACACTTCGAAGTAATTGAAATTGTGGATGATAGAAATCCTTATCCAGCACTACTGGGCATCGATTGGGAAATGACGAACTCCACTATCATCAATCTCAAGACAATGAAAATGATATTTGAAGGAAACAACATAAGGGTCATCGCACCATTGGATCCTTCGCAGGGAGAGCGATATGTTGAACCTATTCAAGAAGAGTACAAAGATCAAGACCTTGACCGTATCTATCAAATGACAACAAATGTTACGGATTATATTGATCCTGCTGCGGATGGAATGCTCAGTTGGCGCTGTAATAGTTCTTGCATCTCAAACTCAGATGCAATATTAGAAAACTGGCAACACATAATGCATGAAGTATCTTCCAGGCGATGTGTGACAATTACGAAGTCACTCCACTGGATTGGAAAGTAGGTAAGTCCAATCCCCACTTATGATGGTACAGGTAATGTCTATTCATTTATCAAAGAATACACTGCAGCAGTGGCAAATGAACATCGCATCTTAGCATTAGACATGCCACTCAAAGAAACACCTACCAGATGGTGGGCTACACACAAAAAGACAATGACAACTTGGGACCAGTACAGAATAAAACTACAGATTAGATTTACTGATAAGGTCACGCTACCATTTGAGAAATATAATGGCCAGAGGGATCCAGGAGATCATATCGCAGCTTGTGTACAAGCTTGGAAGGAAAGACCATAGACATAATGGGTACATCTCTTTGTGCATACGTTGGATGATCCTATTCCAAAAAAGTGGTATCTAGAGGAGGAGATGCGCACAGGAACCGTGGATTGGTCTGTTCTTACTGCGACCTTCCAGAAGGATTTTAATTTTCAAGATGACTCTCCGACTATAGATGACGCGTTGCAACTGATTAAGCAAAAGATATTTATCCCACATCACAAGGAGGAAAATATAACACTAGAAGAGTTTTTTGACACAAACAATGTACTTGCGAGTCTACAACCAGATTGGTCAGAACAAATATAGCAGGCTTCAGACTACTACAACATAGCTGAAGAAGTTGAAGATAGTGACGCGGAGGATCCACGCAACATAAAAATCCAAGAATCAGAAGGTATACGCAAGGTAGAGGGACCTCCACTAGACATTCTAGATATGAGTGGACTGGTTAAAACAAAGAAAGTGAACATTGGCACCCCTGAAGAGCCAAAGTTTGCAGCAATAGGAGACTATTGGGATGATGACACAGTTGCAGAGATCGCAGCTATATTACAGGAATATCGGGAAGTATTCCCAACGAAATTCACAGAAATGAAAGGTATCCTAGGAGACTTAGGAGTGATGAGAATTCCTCTTAATCTAGGAGCAAAGCCTATTAAACAAAGGCCATGTAGATTGAATCCACGCTACAAGGAACAAGTTAAAGCAGAACTCGATAAGATGTTCGATGCAGGAATTATTGAGCCGGTTGAAGAATCTGAATGGATAATCCCAATGGTAATCCAAGACAAGAAAACAAAGGGTGAGATTAGAATCTTTGTTGATCTCAGAAAGTTGAATGATGCCTCTATGCATGATCCATTTCCTACACCTTTAACTGATGAAGTACTTGATAATGTTGGAGGGTGTTTGTGCCAGAAATTGTTTCTAAGGCTAAGGAAACAAGCTAACACAATCTCAAGAATAAACTCAATTAATAAAGCAAAGTTTAGGGTTTTTTGTATGATTTTAATGGCTATAAACTTTGAGGACAGTCAGGGAATGCATTCAAGAGAAAAGTAAAAACTAATTCATAAACAAAAACTGATAAATATGTATAACATATCACATGAAATCCCACAGAAAGAATGTGCTGAGGTTCATACATAAAGGATAAGCATCACTAGAAAATGCACATTAACTAGTAATGAATTTACCATTTAAGAAGCTAACAAGCTCAATAACAAAGCCAATCACAAACAAAATGGAGGGGAAAAAGTCATATATTTCATAATTTTATCAGCTACTGCTCATAAGAATCATAGTACTTATCTCTTAAACAAGTCTGAAGATACAATGGATTCTGTAGACCTCCTGATGCTCCCAAAAATCAGAACCCTCTTTAGTCCCTCTGTCCCTCTTTTTTATAATTACAAAGAAGTGGTTCTATTTCCCCTTCATTAGGTCGAAATTCAAACTTCCTAGCAGTTACATTAACTAACTAGCTAAACTAATTAACTAAAAATAGCAAATCGGATTCCTGGCAAATATGGCGAATTTATGGAAAAATAGGTGTCAAAGAAGCTTCCATATCCCTCAATTGGTGACACCTGTGTAAACACTGAGAGAGGTTTTTGTTAATGGGTCCGTGATGGACAAAAGCCTCTCTTGGTTTTTAAAAATTCATCTCCAGTCAATCAGAATCGGCCCCGCAAAATGAACACTAAAATAGGAAAATATTAAATATTTAAAATCCCTGGAAAATAGGCTGCAAAGATTGAACTGAATCTTTCAATCCTTGATAGCTGTTGCAAAAATGAGAGAGGTTTTTGTATATGAGTATCTTCTGAACAAAAACCTCCTTTGGTTTTCAAAAATTCCTTTCCATCATCTCGTGGTATTCATTTGACTTCATTAACCCAAAACAGGAAAAACGCGATATTCTTGTAGCGCTTCTTTGATGAATTTCGGCTCCAGCGCTACAAGAAAAACTTTTACACTGTTTTTTTTGTTTTTAAACAACTTTATATCATTTTGCATGGGATTTTAAGGCTATCAGGGTTGGGAATGTATATGTCCTCACTTAGAATAAGATTTATGAGCCTCTTATTTGATATAATGAACTTTTAAAACCCCTCATCAAAAACAAATATAAAGCTTTAAAATTTGAAAAGCTCAAAAGCAAGCCCAAAATCTTATATAAAGCCTAAGGAAAACTTACTAAGGAGGAAAAAATCAAATTAAAGAAAATAAATAACTTAAAATAAAGTGCAAATCAAACCAAACTGAAGAAACAAAATACTGACTTAATAGAGGGAATGAAGCATACTCTTTCACTGATGGATTTTCTGGATATCATGAGATAAAAATTGATCCAGCCGATAGGCACAAAACCACTTTTACAACAGAATGGGGGTCATTTCAGTATATAGTGATGCCTTTTGGCTTGAAGAATGCACCATCCATATTTTCAAAAGTAGTGATATCAGCATTCAAAGACTTCATCCATAAGTTTCTAGAAGTTTACTTTGATGATTGGACCATTTTGGGTTACTGAAGAACCATGCCGCGAACCTAAGAATGATGTTAGAAAAATGTAGACAGCATCATATTTCATTGAATTTAAAGAAATGTGTTTTCTATGTTCCATATGGGATTCTGCTAGGACATATCGTGTGCAAGCAAGGGTTGATGGTTGATCCAGCGAAGATAGCAGTTATTGTAAATTTGCCTACACCAAATTCAGTTAAACAATTTCACACTACACTAGGGCATACCGGATACTACAGAAAATTCATAAATGGTTATGCACAGATAACTGCAGCAATGGAGAAGCTTTTGAAAAAGGATGCACCATTCATTTGGAATGAGGACTACGAGAAATGATTCAACACATTGAAAGAAAAAATGGTCACCGCACTGATCCTAGTTTGTCCAGACTGGGAAAATCCATTTCACGTACATGTTGATGCTTCATGTATAGCATTGGGTATCATTCTTGCATAGCCAGGAGAAGGAGGAATTTATCATACCATTGCATTTTCCAGCAGAAAGATGTCATCTGCTAAGAAAAACTATACCACTACCGAAAGGGAAGGACTTGCAATGGTATATGCGCTACAGAAATTCAGACACTATTTGCTTGGTGTGCAGTTCTCAATGTTTACTGACCATTCTGCATTAAAATACCTGGTCAATAAGCCAGTGTTAGGGGGGCGAATTTGCAGATGGCTATTACTCCTCCAAGAGTACGATTTTGAAATAATAGTTAAACTAGAAATATTAAATCTAGGCCCTGATCATCTATCAAGGATCGAGTCAGGAGAAGAACCAACGAATCTAGAAGACAATCTGCCCGATGCGCAATTATTTTCTATACAGGTTGCCGATGATTACAATCAGGATATCATTCACCTTCTAACTACCTATTTTGCACCTACTAAATTCATTACGCAACAAAGGAAGCAATTGATAGTGCAAGCCACAGACTTCACCATTATCACAGGATAACTCTACAAGTTAGGACCTGATGAAGTGCTGTGAAGATGTGTATTAGAACATGAGAAGCCATTTATATTAGATGATGCACATTCAAGAGTCGCAGGAGGTCATTACGCAGGAAGGGCTACTACGCAGAAGATATTGCACGCAGGGCTATGGTGGCCTATGATCCATAAGGACTCCAAAGAACATTGCCAATGCTGTGATGTATGTCGAAAGATAGGGAAACCGTCAAGAAGAGATGAAATGTTGTTGAACCCTCAGCTGACCTTATAGGAATTCGAGAAATGGGCAATTGATTTCATGGGACCTATTAACCCACTCGGGAAAAGAACTAATGCAAGGTATATTATTACAGCAACTGATTACCTCACCAGATGGGTAGAAGCAAAACTAGTCAAGGACTGTAGCGCAGCTACAACCACACAATTTATTTTTGAGAACATCCTTACACAATTTGGATGCCCAAAAATTTTGATGAGTGATCAAGGAACTCACTTTCTGAACATAACTATTGAAGCTCTGACCGAAGAATTCTACATCCATCATCAGTGCAGTATGCCTTATTAGCCACAAGCGAATGGCATTGTTGAAGCATTTAATAAAGTACTTGAGAATGTGCTAACCAAGGTATGCAATTTAAACCACGATGACTGGGACCTACGCATTCCATCTGTATTATGGGTGTACAGAACGACATGCAAGAAATTAACTGGACATATACCTTTCAGATTGGCTTACGGACAAGAAGCAATAATGCCAATGGAGTACATTATACCCAGCTTGAGAATAGCTGCATTTACAAGGATGGCAGACCGCGCAGCACTAGAAGAAAGGCTATCACACTTGGTTGGATTGGAAGAAGAACGCTTCATCACGGGATTCCACCAGCAAGTCTAGAAAGATCGAGAAAAAGCATGGCACAATCACCACATCAAGAATAAGTATTTTCAGGTAGGTGATCTAGTCCTACTGTATGATAGTAAATTCATGAAGTTTCCTTGAAAATTTAAAATGCATTGTCTTGGACCATATAATGTAATAGATGTTACTAATGGTGGCGCAGTCCAGTTAGCTACTTTAGCCGGTGATACACTACCTAGTTTGATAAATGGAAGCAAACTAAAGCTTTACCGCGATAGTCCTGCTTCGCAGCATCCAGAATAATCAATAAGAAATGAAAGTTTCTTAGTGCCAAGTACAATTGGAATTAGGTACTAGAAACTGTGGAAAAGTTTGTACATAGACTGATAAAGATAGATATATACAACGCACCGCGTTAAAAAAAAAAAAAAAATGCAGCAAGTAAAGAAGGAAGTGAAGGAAAAACAAGAAGAACTAGAAAAGATGAGTAAGGAGGTTAAGGTGCTACCAGTAAGGGAGAAACTCCTAAAATACAGGGAAATCAACAACCTCAAGAAGGAAGTTAAAGCATTGTGGGAGAAGGAAACAGAAATGGGCAATAAGTCATAGCTATTATTAGAAGACACCGACATGATCTCATAGGATATCAAACAAAAGCTAAAGGAACTGAACCATAATCAACAACAAGTGGAAGGCCAGATTGGCCAAGAGATAACACTTGAAATGGTAGAAACAGTTGGGCAAATTGAACAAGATACGAAGGCCGCAGTTGAAAAGATGATGGAAAAGATTCAATGAGTTCACTGCGATGATCAGCCAATAGGCAGTGAAAAACCTTCAAGAATTTCAAAGTGGCTTGGGGGCGAGCCACATGTAAGTGTTAGGGGCCTATTGGGCCTGTCCCAGATGGGGCATTTTTTAAGAGAAGGAATTTTGAGAACTGCGGAGATAAGCGCAGTTAAGCTTGAACAATTTTGGGATAAGTTTTGGTATGCTGCGGAGTTGCGCACAACATAGTATCAGAGGAGCTACGAGTTTGGTGCTGCGAGGAGTACAGCACCGCGATGTGCCACGTCAGCGAAGATCCAGCTAACCAGAGCATGGACGGATAAAGGTAGTTATTTTGGTTAAGTCACAAAACACCTATTTTTGGCAAAGATCATCAATAACTACCAAGCAGTGGGTAGGTGCAGATCGAAGGTAGGTGACTAATCACAATGGGAAGAAGACTACTACTACTCCAACCAGTCATCTAAGGCCAGAAAGGAAGGAACAGCTTGACGAAGGCAACATGTTGGCATGCATATAACAGAAGATCCACTGCCATATATCAGTAGTCCGGTTTTGGGAAAACCGTGACAGTTTTTGTAAGCCTAACGGTTATGCCTTCAAGATGTAAAAGACATGACCTATGGTTCTTGATCTATACATAAGGAAATTTTGTGAAGGGAAAGGGTTAATGTTAAGTCTTCATTTTGCCAATTAATATTGAATATTGTGTGGTTTGTTAGAGAGAAGCATTGTAAAGGATCTGCAGCTGAGTGCGCAGAGACCTAATTTTGGAGAGAGAAAGTGAAGAGCATCTGCAGCTGAGTGCGCAGGCGAAGAATTGTTGTACCCTTTCCAAGATAAATACACAGCAGTTCTTGTGGATGTAGCTTCCCATCCAGGGGGTTGAACCACGTTAAACTATTGTGTTATGTGATTGCTAAGTATGATTGCCATTAATTTGTGATCTAATTTACTTACAGTGCATGCATGAAGTTATTATTGCTTGTTATATGTTTACTGTGATTTGTATTCGTAGTGGAAAGGATGGAATAAGATGCTAAGTAGTTCATGTAGGGAGGGATATTAAATAGTAAAGCACCTATAATTCTCGAATGAATGGATCGATAAGATAACTACACAGTTAATTGCTAAGGATTGAATCGCAGTATCAAAGCTCACAAACCCACTGTGCGGCTTGGGGGCCGCACTGAGGGTGCCAATATCCTTGTTCCTGAAAATACTCGACGCAGAGTAGGAGACTCCGCGCGATCACCAAATGCAGCTGCATAGTCTGTCGCCGCGCTGCGCATTAAGCAGTTGAATTACTCACATCACAAGGTTGTGGAAACCTACTTCTGCAACCACCCCCTCAACTTCGCCTCGGGTGAGACCTCAGGCTGCTTGCAGTCTGTTGCCGAAAGGGCTAGTTAATAGGGGTTTTGTTGGTATTTTGTACCGTGAAGTACCTGGTCTCCATTGGAAAACCTCTAGAACAGTGCTACAACCAACAACTATGGTTAGATATATGTTCTTACCATGATTCATTACTTTAATTTGAAAAGGATCCTACATATTGAATGGTCTATGTCTGATGTGATCAAAGTCTCATCGGACGGATCAACAACACCAATGGTAGACAATAGTTCCTTTCTTTGTGAAGAATGATATTTCAATACCTCCAAGGCCATCATGGCACATGGTACTTGAGCTACGTCCTCAAGAAAATTACGGTTCTGAGCAACTCACGTGTTAGGATTATGCATTGTTCTACATAGAACACCTTTGGGGGTTATGGTACTAAGTCTATTGCTGGTTTCTCAATGTAGAGATAACCACTGGGATGTGATATTGATTTATCTGATGTACTAAGAGAGACATTATAAGAATCAAGTCTTGTTTGAATGTTCATCTCATGATCACACATGAAGACATTGGCATGAGGATCATTTCCCCCTTGCAAGGGGGTTGGCTAGTTTCCCCCTAGCAGTGGTACCAGTGTCAAAATAGTGGGTTGTTGTTTCCCACCACATTGAAGCATAGTTGGTACATCTTTGTTCCCAGAGTTAGCATTTTTCTTACTCTTGTTTTTCTTCTTCTTTTCCCTAAGGTCTTTGGACTCGACTATAAGGATTTCAGAATTCTGGGAAGGATTATTAGTTTGCTTACCCCTGTACTTCTTCTTCTTTCCTCTCAGGTCTATGGATGAGACTATGAGGATGTTAGAATTGTTGTAAGGATTAGCAAGTTCCTGCATTTCCTGGCCAGTTGTGGGTTGCAAATTCGGAATAGAAACTTGTCCCAAATGTGGGGTAATTTGTTCAAGATGGTTGACGGAATCCATCACACCATTGACATGATATCCATGTAGCAGCCTAGCTAGATCAAATGCAGGTCTTGTAGGTTGGTTCCAAAAATATTGGTTACTTTCTAGAACCTGACCAGTCCATTGCGGAATTGGGTTAATGGTTAGATTGCCCCGTTGCAGGGTTAGGTCCAAAAAATATTGGTTACTTTCTATAACCTGGCCACTCCATTGATGTGGTACTTGGGCTTGAAAAGCATTCCAAGAGGGGTTACCTCCTTGCGGAGGTTGCATCCAAAAGGATTGATTATTGCTTGGATGTTGCCCAGTCCATTGTGAACTAAGTTGCATGTATGGATTTCCCCCTTGCAGAGGTATGTTCTAATAAGGTTGGTTATTTGGTGGAACATTACCACTCCCTGTCTAGTTGGGATTAATGGGTGGATTTCCCCCTTGTGGGGGTATGTTCCATTGATATTGGTTACTTGGAGGAACATTACCACTCCATTGATGGTTGGATTCATGGGTGGATTTCTCCCTTGCGGGAATGGGCCCCAATTAGATTGGTTACAAGTTGGAATTGGACCACTCCATTGATTGTTTCCTTGGTTTGGATATGCATTCCAAGGTTGATTGCCTCCTTGAAAAGATGGCATCCAAAAATATTGGTTACTTCCTGAATGTTGTCCATTCCATGGTGGAATAGGATGGATGGATGGATTGCCCCCTTGCATAGGTATGCCGCAAAAATATTGGTTACTTTCCGAAATCTGACCAAACCATTGATTGTTTCCTTAGCTTAGATAAGCGTTCCAAGTTTGATTTCCTCCTTGCGAAGGTGGGCCCCAAGAAGATTGGATACTCCCTAAAACCTCCCCACTCCATTGCAGAATGGGGTTGATAGGTGGATTTATGCTAGGCATTGAGCTAGGATAAGTCGGAGGATAACCCCTCGGGGAATTTCCACTAATCTGAGGAGCATATCCCCAATTGGCATAAATGTTCCATGGCTCATTGCTTCCGCCAGGAAAATATTACCATTCCATGGTGAAGGGTTTCCCCCAAAAGTAGAATTTGGACAGGTGTTAGGCATACAAAGAGGATTCTGGTTTATTCCTTGTGTGTGTTGACCTTGATTAGCTGAACCATATGGAAAACCAATGTTTGGTAAGGCATACCCTTCAGTAGGGATTCCTGCAGACGAAGTGGATGTACTTCCGGGATTGGAACCTGAAACTGTACCAACTGGCACTAAAGTGCTGGTTGAACTTGTGCTACTAACAGGTATACTAACTGTTCGGATTGATGTAGAGGTCAAATTGGAAGTATTTCTACCTCCAGTAACTGATTGATGTTGCCATGATGTAGTCCCTTGTGCTCCTGATGAAGCCATAGGGTCACTTGTTGAATTTTTCATGTCATTCAAACTTTCAAAAAAAGGTTTGATATCACCCAGTGACTCATGGATAATAAGTACGACTGGTTCTAAAAGACTCATCAAAGGTGGAACTACATCAGCATTTGTGTGATTTTTCAATGTTTCAATTTCAACTAGAGTAATATCATCAATTATGTCTATATTCAGTTCGTGATGTAATAATGAATGTTCAAGGTTTGTTTGATGTTGTTCTTCTCAAGTAATATTAATTGTTTTTAAAATTAGTTATGTTTCCAATTCATTAGTATGCGGTTTTTGCATCTGTCTCTGCAATGTAGCAGGACCTTCAATTTCTGGTGAATCACCTTGCTGCCACCGTGACTAGTGGATCGGGAGAGTAGCCACTTCTAAGAATTTTATAAAATGATGTGTTTAAAATGATATTCTTAATCAAACAATTATAAGGCAGTCTAGACTCAACAAAAATAAAAAGGGTCCACAGTAAAAATTCCTATATATCCAAGCAAGCAAACTACTTTTCAAAAGAGACAAATCTCAATGAAAAACTGGATTAGAGGGCATTCCGAAACCAGTAGTTGTTGAGGGATGCTAGGCCTCAAACAATTGCTAGCAGTGAAGGTATGAGAAACAGTTACAATAAACTTTAATCGCCAGGGGTTCAAGCTTTGGTTCCGGACCAATCACCCTCCGAATGAGTAAAAGTTCCAAAGTCTATCTCATGTATTGCAAGTGTTTCCCGCACACAATAGCCTATGTGATATCCTAGGAATAGCCAGTAAACTTACAACTTCACAATCGACGGTCGGGCGGAACAGTTGTAAGTTGAGGACAACTCTCATAACCAGTAACTCTAGAAACAGTGATGTCACTCCAAGGACTTGTCACTGAACATATAATCCGCTCGATAAGCTCATGTCCCACTAAACAAGCAAGAAGGGGGAACCACCCTTACTTATCCAGATTGACCTTGTGCTTGACGCATGTTTCAGAAGCACTTTCCCAACAAGATTTTTTTGCTACTAATGGATTTACTCTCTTTAATCAATGCTAGTTTCAAAGTTTAACATCCTAGGAGTGTTAACTCTCCAAACCTAATCTAGGGCACTAGCCTAAACTTGTTGGTGATATGAAAATCAAAAGTTTGTCAATTTTAGATTAAGCGCCAATTTTAAGGGTAGTTTGCTTGGTTTTAAGAGTGGAAGTGAAACTGGTGGTGTTTTGACTCGAAAAAAGGAAAATGAACCAAACAATGCAAAATGCTCACTACTCTACCTTTCAATTCGATGAATATTCTAAATTAAGGAAGGGTTATAGGTTCATGAGTTTCTTTCAGACATGCAAAATTTCTGGTAGATTTCGTATGTTCATGCACAATTTTTTCTGAAATATGGATAATGATTGATGTTTAAAGACCAATGTAACCCAAACAGATATCTAAAGTAAACATGAATCTAATTCTATTACACAGGGGGATCTCTATTTCTCATTCAGAAGATCGCCATAAGGCCCAAGTGAAGAGGATACGCAGAACCCTTTGGAATGCTTATGAATTAAATTCTAAATCGTTACAAGTGAGATACACTTTCTCATTCACAAGATCGCCATAAGGCCCAAGTGAAGAGGATACGGTGGCTCGAAAAAATGTATGCAAAAATTAAATCTACTCTGTTACAAGTGAGATCCACTTTCTCATTCACAAGGTCGCCATAAGGTGTGATTGAAGAGGATACAGTGGCTTGATATGATATGCTTTGAAAAAATCAACTCGTAAACTATTACAAGTGAGAAATACTTTTTGATTCACAAGCTCGCCATAAGGGGCGAGTGAAGAGGATACGGTGCCTCATACACAATATATCTCAAGAAAACTAAACTCTAAGGGTGCAACTCTCTCTAAATGTGCATGCAAATTATGAAAAAAAATTTGAAAGCGAAACAAAATGTAACTAAATGAAAGTTTATTTATGTTTTTTGGAAATAAATTATCTTCAACTTATCTCACAATGTGATGTTCAAGGTTTGTCAATGCAAATGTCTGTGAATGATACCTTCAAATGTTTGATTGATATGTGGTTTAATGTTTCCAATCATCATGTGTAAGATATCTTTGAATGTCTTTAAGTTGTGTTAAAAAAATTCATTAATGTGCTTGGAAGATTATTCCAATGAAAAAAGATTTTAATACCAACTTAAGCAAAACTTTTCAAAACTTTTAAAAGGAATACAACTCCAAATAAACCCCAACTTTAAGGAAAAATTTTCAAACTTTATTAAAATGAGTAATATGGTGTTTGTATTCTTTTGAAAAGAAAGTTCTAATTCCAACTTAAACAACACTTTTCAAACTTTTTAAAACTTTGTCAAAAGGAAAAATAAACTAATTCCTTTCAAATCAAAATAAAAAGCTTGTAACTCAAACTATGCAAAACAAATTGCAAAATTTTTTGAATTCTTTTTAATCCAAAAATAAAGATTTGAATCCGAACATACAAAACTTTTGCAAAAAATCTTGAAAATGAGTTTTTTGAACAATTTCAAAAGGATTAATATGTTTTTTAGGATTAGATTGCTTTTGGCGCTCAAATTTCATTCAACCAACACAACATTCAACCAATACAACTGGTTTGATATGGAATTCAACCAATTCAACACTACAATTCTGGAAATGAAAACGCCTTCATCATATAGCCTCAAATGAAAGCACATACGCAATACAGCAATACAATAGTTCAACGCTGAGAGTGAAGAGTTTTAACGCGCAGAGGTTTACAAAATAATACGCAGGATTTTAATTAAATCTTGGAGCTATCATCTTTTAAGAGCCAAAATATTAAGCTAAATAAAGAAGGTGTGGGTCGCCTTTCCTCTCAGTCAACATACAAAAAATTTTGGAAACAACTACGCATTATCAATACAGAGATTGCATTCCCAATACATAGATCGTGTTCCCAATACAGCAGTCGATCTGGAAACAATTCTTCAAATATGCATTCACCATACAATTTAAAGAAATCTGCAACGCATTCACCATACAATTTAAAGAAATATGCAATGCATTCACCATACATGAAAATGAACTCATTGTGGCAAAGTTGAGGTCGTGGCAATGTTTAAAAACTACCAGCGTTGAAGAACCAGGCAGAGGTTTCAAGATTGTGGGAGAGATGCATTCAACAGTCAACAAAAACAAGACAGGCTTTAACACAACGTAATACAGAGCTTCAAAAGTTGGGATCTACACTTCATGCATCCTTAATATTGGTGCAGAGCTTTAAGATTGAAAGAGTGGCATTCACACAGTGCTTTAAGTGCACAGCTTTAAGAAAAACACGCAGAGTGCTAGCTCAAAATTCAAGAAACTCAAAATTCAAAAAATTCAAGAAACTCAAATTTGAATGCAATTTGAGGTAGTTTGATGAATTAGAGGTGTAGTTAGGTTGGTCTTGAGCTTCTTAAGCTATATCTAAGGTTCTTTTAGTGATTGTTAAGCCACAAAGGAGTAGATATGAAGAAAGAACACCAAAAAAATGAAGAATAATCAAGAAAGTTCAACAAGTAATACGGTTGCCAATCTGATAACATCAAATAGTGGAGGGACTTGTCTACTCTATAAATGCTATTTTACTAACAAGTGGTGAGCCTCTATGTCATCAAATTAAAATGATTATCTCAAGTTATTAATCAGATCTACATTCATTCATCAATTAAGATAAGAGAAGCTAAGATCTAATGCTACTTTAAACATCTAAATCATGCAAGATAAGCAGCATTCAAACATTCAAATGGAACAAAATTGAATCATTTCATATTAAAACAATGAAGAAGTACATCCCTATCATGGACCTTCGTGTGAATCCCTCCTCCATTTCTATAAGCTTTCCTTTCTCCACCCTTGCTTTTGAATAAACTGAGCTTTTCCTCCTCCTTTAGAATCTTTTCAGCATGCCTTTGCTCTTCCTTTGTGTCCTTTACAATGCCGCATATTCCTTTATTATATAGAATTGGGAAGTGTGCTCTTAAGTTTCTCTTTTCAATATGGGCTTGTCCCTTTTCATGTTATTTTATTATTTTTTCTCAAACCCCACTTTTCCATAGTTTTTAGGATTTTTTGCACAACTTAGCATATTTTAAGCACAATTAATGCATTTTAATGCATTCCTCTTCACTTTTTGATTGGTGTAGCTTATTTTTGGACCCTTTTTTAGTGTTTCAATTACTGAACTTGATCTCTTTTAGGCTCTTACATTCTTCACATAATCCTTCCATTATGGGAGAAGTGATTAGATCAGAGGGGATTTGTCTCTAAATGTACTTGTGTTCTGTCTTCATGTTGCAGGCGCATAGTAACAATGTGTTTCTTTTGTCACATGAATAGGGATGTTAATTTTATTGTTAACACGTCCCAAAACTCACTGGGTTGAGCCTCTATCCTAGGGGTCGCCTACCCTTTCGAGCCTTGTCACAATGGGCCAATGAGAAACCCTACCCCCCGCTGGTTTTGAACCTCCTATTGGATTCCATATCCCACTCAGAGGTCAAAGATCCCTTTTATATGGCCTATGTGGTGCTTTGAGACCACATTCATGGAGGTACTATACGGCCAATTTTCCAAAGGATTCCAAAACTATTTTTGTGAGAGCTAAGTATATTTTAAGGAATTGTGTTTTTAAAGTCAAATATACTTAACCTAGCTAGGAATTGAGATGATTTAGTTTTTAAAATTGATAGAAGACCTAGCTAAGATCAATTGGATCAATTACAATTATGCCAAAATGTTGTCAAGTAGATTGGATTGCAAGATTTGTAACTTTACCCAAAATATCACTATGGGTCTAAGGCAATAGAAATGAAACCAATGAGTTAAACTTGGTATTTTTTTTTTAATAAGGGGGTGCTATGTATGTCCATCTCGACGGTTTGATTCCTTAGGGATCCTGAAGCTATTGGATGTTTCTTTTTTTAATCAAGTGCCATAACCCAAGAGGGATGAGAAGTAATAGAGATTCCATTCAGAGATGTTAAAAAGAGCTACAATATAGTTCACCATATCACCTTGATACAAATGGAAATACATCGGGTGCCCTTTCCTTCCCTTGCGGGGGTCTTGAGGGAGGTGATAAAAAACCCAATCGCAAAGAAAACTCCAGTTTCTACTTCAAACGATGATGATGATAATGATGACGATGATGGCCACAAAGAGAACGGCAACAATGACAATGACAATGATAATGATTTCATTATCAACATCATCATCATCATCATCATCATCATCTCTAATGATGATGATGATAATGGTGTTGTTTATGATGATGATGATGATTAGGATGATGATGGTAATGGTAGTGGTGGTGTTTATGATGATGATGATGATTATAATCACGATGTTGTTCTTGAAGATGATGATGATGGGGATGACGATGATGAAAATGATTTTCATGATGGTGATGATGATTATGATGATCAAGATGATGGTGATGGTGATCATAATGATCATTATCGACATTTATGTCATTAGCGTCATCATCACTGACATTGTCATAACATTTTTAATATGTTTTTTAATCAAAAATCATTTTCAAATTTAATCGTGTTCTTCATTTTAAGTTTACACACACACAAAATTACATACATATATCTAAAGAAATAAAAAATAATACCTAAATACTAAATATAAAATAAATAAATAATAAACATAATAAAAAGACAATAAAAAATAAAGATAAAAAATAATAAAGATCTGAAAATAATAAACAAAAGATAAAAAATAAACATTAAAAAAAATAACAAAACATTTCAAAACAATATCAAACTTCCCTCCACTCGCATGCATCTTTCACTTACCTCATGACCCAAAAACCAATCCCGAGGTAGAAGATGAGTTTTGAAGATCGCAGATCAGAAGGTAACCGAGGTCATCGAGTTGGAACCGGAGGACAAATAAGAGGCCTGAGGTAGAAGAGGAGGTTCAAAGGTTGCAGAGAAGGTCTTTGAGGCCATCGAGGAACCAATTGACAAAGAAGAGGCCCTTACCGAGGTAGAAGTGGATGTTTGAAGGTTGCAGAGGCCCTTAGCGAGGTATAAGAGGAGTTTCGAAGGCCCTGGAGAACATGAGCTAGAAGAGGTTTGAAGGCCACGGAGAACACAAGGTCATTGAGGAGGTCGTAGGAAGTCATTGAGAAGGTCTCAGAGGAGCACGAGTTCGCAGAGCCACAGAGGACACAATGCCTCCCAAATTGGTGAGTACCCTAGCATTTACCCTAGCATTTTCATTAAACTCATACCACAAAGAAAATCCATGCGCAACAAATTATCATATTCTTCAAGCAGTTTGCATGCAACAAATCTTGATGAAAAACATGGCGCACATGGTTATCAAAAATAAGTCTGAAATAAATAAGGAGAAATTAGGAAATCAAAGGGAGATATTTGTAGAGGAATCAATAGCTACCCTAACGCCAAGGGGAAAATTTTCACATTATCCTTATGTTGTTTGATATAATCATTGGGTTTGTCATTTTGATTTTGAATCACTGGCTCGAATGATGTGTATATTGTTTTTGAATTAAAAAACCCAAGTATCATCTTTGATTACTAGCAACAATACTCCAACATCCTTTACTTCATGTGAAGAATCCCAAATATAAACTCCTCGAGTGATTTGAAAAATGTTCCATTTTTGTGTCAATTTGCAAAACTTACTGCAAATACGACAAAATGAGTGGCCAGAGCTCTGGATCATTGATTTTTCTTTGCAGAGGCTTAAACAACTGACTTTTACCCGAAGCAACCCATGAACACAAATTTATCCTGTACATATTGTTTGAATTGAAGAAGGTTTTGGAAAAAAAATTGTATTGATTGACTTGATGGTTCTGTGTATTAGCTTTGTTTGTGATGGAAATTTTCTCATAAATAATGACATTTGATGTGGTTCGCATCAATCTTAGGAAACATAGCACAATGCACCACCTCCTTTCTCTTCTATAGCTCTTTGTCTAGACATTGAATGAACTTGGTCTATGGCCCCATATTTTCATAATCCTTGGACCTCACAAAAAGACATCCTTGGGAATGAACAATTGGCTAAGATCTCAGATATGGCTGGATTTCCAAGCAACCTTGGTACACATCCACATTATTGGGCACTAAGATATCACCTACATACCTAGTAAAGCACTTCTGAGCATAATTCAATCATCTTGGGAAGTGAAGTTGCAATCATGAACAGTTTTGGGCCGTGAGCCCTAGTTTTTCTCTGCTGGTTGTTTATTAAGGGTTGTGAGGTCTTAAGGGTTTGCTTTACCCCTCTGTGTACTCATGTGTGGAGGTTGTGATTCTCTTTAGCATCAGTCTAATAGCTGTCAGCTCATCTATGAGGGCCAAAATTTTGTATGGGAAAATTGGACTGAGTTTTTAATTAATTTTGTTTTTTTATTGACCTTTGTTTTATATGCTCATATTTTGTGTGTAGTTCTTGATCTATGGTTATATATATTTGTTGATTTTTATTTGTGATGTTGAGACTTATTAAGGGTTGATCTTTATTGTGAATGTACTGAGCCTTTTGACTATCATTGACTTTCTTTGATTGACTGTACCATATCCCAGTCATCTCGCTCTCAGGTTTGTACTAACCCTCTAATAGGGTCACTTGGTTTCTAAAGTTGACTAGCCTCTAAGAGGCACAATCATTTTTGAAAGTAACTCTTTTGAGTATATTATATGAAACATGTACACCTAGGTGACGTGTAGGTGGCATGAAGAGACTTTGGATCCATACTATTATCAATTGCAGAAGGTTGTAACACTAACCTTTGCATGAATCGCTCTCTTCACCCACAACATCATAAACAAAAAATGAGACTAAAAATGAAATGGAAACTGAAACTGAAACATAAAATGAAAATGAGACTAAAAATGAACCTGAAATTGATATTCACTACCAAAATATGCAGCTAAAATCCCAGGACCTGAGGCTGAACAGATATCCCCTAAACTTAGCATGCAACCCTTAACTGACACCTGCACCTAGGAACTGCATGTCACCTTATAAAAGGCGCTATGCCTTAAGGTCCCATTTGAAATTTTTTTCCATGGTGCAGGTAGAACCAAACGGGTATTTGTCAAATCTGTCTTCCTCTAGTGAGGGGAGTTTAGGAAGGCTAGAGGAAAGTGAGACCTCCAGTAGCTCTACAAGCGTTTTATCAACTAGATGTCAAAAGATCAAAAGAAAATTCCATAAATGCATGGAATTATTTCTTGCTGAAGGGGGGTCATGTTCCTATGATGATGAGACAATAGGTGACATCGAGGTGCCATTGAGGTACAGCCATGTAGTGAAACAATGGGTAGCCAAGGATCTTCCTCAACTGAACACATATTTTTGTGTGAACGAGAGGATATATCGAATTGCGCTGTCGTCATTACATGGTTTGGGGTTGTTTTGCATGGATGGCATAAAGGTCAGTTACGGCAGATGTACAAAATTGATGGAGTATGTTGGACCCTATTACAACTACAAAGATTGGATGTGCCTGGTACAATATACACAAAGTATGCGTATATATATATTGTCAGCAAACTATTTATAGATGAAAGACAAAGATCAAAATAAAGGAGCAATGTTGTACATTAACGGAAGGCCAAAGGCCATATGGAATATTGCGGGGTTTATAAACAATACACGACCAGGGCCTACAATTAAGCAGCCCAACTGCGAATTTGAGGGCATGAAGGAAACCATGTTTCTGTATGCGCCATTAAATCAATAGCTGCAGGGGAAGAGTTGATTATTAATTACAATTTGAATTGAGTAGATACAAACACGGTTACTATGGGAGTGGTACATCTAACAATTTACCCAACCTTTTATTAATGAATTTAACATCTTAAGGATTTTTCGCTAGTTTATTTCTTTTAAATTTTCTATATTTAGTTCGCAGGTTAGTGATAGTGGAAAATCCTGGCCAGTAGATGGTCAAAGGAGTACAACTTCCTCGAGGGAGAAGGTATACATATTTGTAATAGTAAAAATATAATAAGAAAAAAAGAATATTTATTGTTGTGTTTTTTCATTAGTATATTCGTTTGGTTTATATAATGTTATCTATATTTGATGCAGAACATTGATCGGGGAATCCACCCGGCTGTTGATCAGATGACATCAGCCTCAGGGCAATAGGTATACCTGATTATAATTGTACAATTTAAATACGTCAAAATGTTTTCTTGTTATATTTTTTCAGTGAGTATTTTGGTTTCGTTTAGGTAATTTTTTCTATGTTTTTGATCTAGGGTTCTGTTAGGGGCACCTCCCCAGCAGTAGATCATACCAGACCTTCATTGAGGCAACATATATACATCTTTGTAATAGTAAAAATATAATATGAAAAAGAGTTTTTTTTTGTTATGTTTTTTCATGAGTATATTCGTTTGGTTTATATAATGTTATCTATATTTGATGCAGAGTGTTGATTGGGGAAGCCACCCCGCTGTTGATCAGACGACAACAGCCTCAGGACAATAGGTTAACCTGGTTGTAATTGTAAAATTTAAATATGTCAAAATGTTTTGTTATTATATTGTTTCATTGAGTATTTAATTTGGTTTCGTTTAGGTAATTTTTTCTATTTTTTTATTTAGGGTTCTGTTAGGGGAACCTCCCTATTAGTAGATCGGGGCAAGTTACTTATAACCATTGATCCGATGAGTATAGCATGATTTTCGAGGCAGAAGGTATAATTCATTGGAATTGTACCAATATAATATGTAGCATAATGTTTTTTTTGTTATGTATTTTTTGGGTGTCTACTGGTTTCATTATGATCATGTTTTCTACTTCTTTTTTGCAGGGGGTGATCAGAGCAAGTCCCCAACTGTGGATCAGACGAGACCATCATCCAGGCATCAAGTAAACCTAGTTTTAATTTTAGGAATCTATCATGATAGTTATGTTTTGTTAATATACTTTTTTCCTCAGTCTATTGATTTCATGTCAGTAATGTTTTATATATTTTTGTTGCTGACCAATATTCGGTGTATGAAACGACATCACGACAATCAATAGCTTTTGAATTGGATGAGTTGTTTGGGGATGCTTACATTGATTCTTCTAGTATAGACCCGGTTAAGATGATAGAGAAGACCTTGAAAAAAATTAGTGCGGATATCCTTTGTCTGCTATTCACTATTCCACAGACAGATGAGATTAAAGCCAGGATTGAAGTGTTGAGAAAGAGATCTCATGAATTGAAAGTCAGTTGCAGAATCTTGAATCATAATATAAATTCATTTGTAACTTTATAATTTTGACTTTTATATGATAGTGAACTTATAAAATGTAGTTTTTATTTAAAGGATTTTCTGGGACCACACACTAGTGTTCAAGGTGGTGTTGGCCTCAGTGATGCTCGTTGAGAGATGTCACATGAGCAAACAGCTCCACGTGCATTGTCTCATTCACCATTGTTTTCAACTGAACAGTCGGCAACACGTTCTGCGACACCCCCGATGCCAACTGTGAGTGCACCGTCCGCTAGTGACCAATGCACACGAGATCATGCAGAAGAAGGGGTCGACACTAAGCCTCCCATTATTGATATTGTTGAAGCAACATTTCCTGGATCTTCTTGTATCACTAGAACGGGTACAATCGAGATAACATTTTTGGTCGATGAAGATCTCGTTCCAATAAATATAGAGAAGATCCCAGGTAATTAATATACGTTGATCAAGTTAGTGTTTATAATTTGATTGTAATATACCGATAAAACATTTTTTTCAACTAATTATGATCATGGCATGATTGTTTTGCAAGAAATGATGTTTTTTATAAATATATGAATGATTTGTACTTGGAGATATTCAGGCCCACTATCCGCACAAGGTGGGATAGACAACCGAAAAGTTTAAAAGATGAGCTCACTAATCAGTTGGTTGTCCTGTTTGGCAACAAGACCTTCGATCAAGCCGTGGTCCTGAAAAAGGCTGGACAACATATGAAGATTGTATGAGACCAATATAGGGTTCACCTAGAAAGGAACCCTAGGTATGAGTGCCCTCCAATGATTCCAGCAAGAGAGTGGAAACCTCTAGTGGAAGATGGAAAGGAGAGGGCTATGAGAAAATAAGGAAAGCTAGCACCAGGCATAGGTATGTATGCAAGCAATACTTTCCACAATGTAATTCTAAACCTTATTATTATTTATTTTTATAACGAATTTGGAACATCTAACATATTTCAACACTTTCATAGGTTGTCAGACACATCAAAGGTCACAAAGGAAAGACTGGAAAAAATTGGTCAGCACAAGCTTGGGCCCGGTGGTTATTCAAATTTGGCAGCACGAATTGTAAGTATCGAAAAACCAATAATGCATCCAAAAAATAAATTGCAAATTATTTTCATTTTATTGCATCACAAAATGTAAATTAATGACGTTATGCAAATATGCAGGCCGATCAATTCAAAGAAGTGCCCACTAAGGAAGACTTGAAGCTTGGCTTCCAACACGGATTTGGAGTTGTTGTTGAATGTTGAAAAAACTTGTCCGGGAAAACAAAGTCTTCTGGTATTGATCCATGTGATGCACAGGTATATAAAATTTATATAGTTTAATGAAGATTTATTACTTGTGCAATCTATTCATTATAAATAATTGACATAAAATATTGACTCTGCTTTGAGCAGGAAAGAAATGATCCCATTAATGTCGAGGAGGGACAACAACAAATTGAAGATCATGCTTTGAATCCCGGTAATGAATTTATTTGTATTCTACAATTTTATATATAGCATTGCTGATGGTGAACATTAATTGTACTCCTCCATAATTCAACTGCAGAGCATGTAGAGGGTCACACTATATAGGTTGAGCTTGGACAAGAATATGAAGAACATGATGTGTCCACAACAGGTAAAAAAACACCTTTGTAATGTTTTTTTTAAATTAAATACTTGTCATTATAATAACAAAACATGTCGATGTAACATTTTCACATTATTACAGCAAATCCGAACCCCTTGCCGCAAAATCCACGTCGCGAGCACTCTACGAGGAAAACATCACAGCAAGTTGATGAAGCACTAAGAACTGAAGGACAATTTCCAGAAGATGAGCTTCTTAAATATTTTGTAAAGAGAAGAAAAATTAAAAAAAAGTGGCTGAAAAAATATTGTGTAATTATTTTTGATAATATTATGTACTGCATGATTTTTGGCCTAATTAATGAATGAATGGTTTAATGAATGTTAGCTTCTATTGAATGAATGTGATGACTGGATGAATGAATGGTTTAATTAATGTTAGATTTTATTGAATGAATGGTAAATGTTTGTTTATGATGAAATCTACATGAATTTTCACGTAATTTGTTTTGCAAGTATATGCATTGGGTATGGGGAATTGAGAGTGATGTGGGGGGGGAGCATAAGAGCTTCCACCTTCATGTGGTTGGACCTGTTCAGTAGAGGATATTAAATTATTCTTGAAATAGAGAGGAGCTCAATGAATGGCTACGTCGTTGCTGCCTTTCTACAACCAACTCATGCGTCATGTAAATCTTGACAATTTCTTGGGGCTTGTTACGAAACTAAAGCATCTTATCCTAGTTTCCGAGCCTCTGGCAAGGTAAGGAATTATCCATTTCCCACAGTTATTTCTTTGAAAAATTATTGTCATAGCATGTATTCCATGACTTATAAAATTTCTTCTGGTGTATAATTGTAGTGTTGAAATTCTGCTATGGCTATTTCACTCATCCCTTGGAACTTGTTACGGATAGGCTTGGGAAACATTTTGAAATTTCAGAAGAAAAATTGGCGTTCTGATGTGATGGGTGCTATTATATAATTTGATTTGGTGTTTTCCATGTTTTCTCATGTCAACTCTTATTACCCATTATTTTACTTGAATATTATCGTAATTTACATTATTAAATTAAAATGTTCATCAAACGTAAAATGTTCATTGTTAATGTTGTCTTTCTTCATTGATACTACTGAGAATGTGTTTTTTTAGGTTCATTTCGTTATTTTCATAAACAAGCTAATATTTATTTGAGGGGTCCTACCATGAAATTATTGCAACAGGAAAATATTTGTAGTGTGTTGAAAGATGTTTTGAAAGGTAAAGCAAATGTAGACATTATCAAGCTCCACAAATCAAGGGAAGTTGTTCCATGTACAAGTATCGGCGACAGATGCATATTTACAGGACATGGGTAAGAGCAATGATGCAATATGACATTCTTTTAAATTCTAGCTGCTTTAAAACATTTTTATTTATAGCCATCCATTTTCAAATTTATTTCAAAACTATTGGAATTTTTTGTACATAGATATAGAGTAGACTACTAGTGAATTATTGAGTCCAAAAAGCATAACATTGTAAGAAAAAATTCCATTCAATATTGGTAAAGGGGGTATTTTGGCTGTCCTCTTTTTCCATCTTGACTTGATGGTATCCAAAGAATAAATATGTAAAAGAGCACACTTCATTTCCCGCATACATGAATAACTAACTTCTAAAGAAGAATTGGGAAGGGTTGCATAAGAAAAAGAAGAAAACGGAAGATTCTTGGAAATCCAAGAAGAATCCAAGCACTTTTTTCAGGGTGTGGCTACGATCTTAAGTTATTGTTCTTGTCCCATTTTTATTTTGAAATTTCACACACACACACACACACACACACACACATACACACACACACACACACACATTCGCTTAGCTTCACTTTTTTCATATTCATATATGACAGTATTTGATTTTTAAAATATGGACCTGTTGACAAAATTTAGAACAATATTGTAGATACCTTATCTCCATGAATGTCACTTAAAAAACAGAGCTACCTATATTGTAGATACCTTATCTTTGTGAATTAAGGACTGCCATGCGGGCATTTTATTGATGAAATGAAGACCAACTGCGGGAATCTTTAAAAGAGCATATACAGACATTTCAAAGCCCCCTTGAGGGAATAAATAAAGCCCCTTGTGGGCATTTTAGAGGCCCCATGTGGGAATGTTTGAAAGGCACTCCAAAGAGCCCCGCGGGAATATATTATAGACCCTTGTGGGCATGAAAAAGATAACAAGAAGGAGGCCTTGCGGGCATCCTTAAGGCACCTGTGGGCATACTTAAGGCCCTTCTGCGAGCATTTCTATTGAGCCCATGCGGGCATTTTATTGATGAAGTGAAGACCAGTTGCGTGCATCTTTAAAAGAGCATCTGTGGGAATTTGGAAGGCCCCTTGCGGGATTTTCAAAGCCCCCTTGCGGGAATTTTAGAGGCCCCATGCGAACATGTTTGAAAGGCACTCCAAAGAGCCCTACGGACATATATTACAGACCCTTGCGGGCATGACAAAGATAACAAGAAGGAGACCTTGCGGGCATGACAAAGATAACAAGAAGGAGCCCTTACGGGCATTTCTATTGAGCCCATGCAGCAATCTTCTAAGGTAGCTGCGGGCATATTTTGAAGGAGCTAAAAGGGCAAGTGAAAAATCCCTTGCGGGCATATTGTAGGCATAAAAAAGAGCGTTGTGCGGGCATATTCTAAGGAGCTATGGGCACCCTTTAAGAAGGATGAAGACCAAATAAAAAGATGATATGGAATGATGATGTGGAATATATATATATATATATATATAACAATATTTGTATATTGTTAAGAATAATATATCATTTGATTTATTTGAATTAATAGAAGGGAAAAGACAAGTCGGCCTCAAAATTACATGGAAAAGAGAAGTATAAATAAAGAACAAATATTTTGTTCTATGTGTGAAAAAGTGTGGAAGGATTCGGGAGGCATAAGAGAGCTCTATGTTTGGGGGGGCAGATTGAGGAGGGGAGATGCAAATTTTGTCAAGTAAAGGATGAGTTGCAACATCAAACAAGTTGTTGGGTCTAGCAAGGAAGTAAAGCATTTCTGAGGGTGATTTTTTGTTTCTTTATTCAGCAACAAACAAAGTGGTTTCAGCATAAAGGGTGGAGCTAGGGTGACAATTGGTTAAAGTCCAGTATAATTTATTCAGTTGAAGCTGAAAAATAATAAGAGGTTGAAGCGTCTTATACCAGTTGCATCTGGTACATTCTGACTGTGTTGGAGCACAGATTTCTGAATATTTATTTTACTGTGTTGGAGCACAGAATTCTAAATATAATTTTTGTCACATAAACATTATTGGTGTCATTGTTGTTTTCAATGATTATGTATTTGAATTGAAATTGTTACTTTAGATCAGTCAATTTAGTGAAATTTAGTTAAGTGACTACAACACCGATTCACCCCCCCCCCCTCTTAGTGTTGTGTGTGTGTTTCTCAAGTAATTTCCACTTCCTTGTGAGAGCCAATTTCTGTAAAAGAATTATTGTAACGAGTAGAGTCTGAATATTTACAATGTTTAGATTTAAATATTTACAAGCTTGTAGTATTTTACATGACTTTTGACAGGAAAAGAAATGCTGTGAATGATGGTTACCTAAATTGTGGACGCAAACACCAAAAGATAACAAAGTAATGAAACCATACGACTGTCATAAAAATAGTTGTTCTCACAATTTTTCTTTTTGCTGCTACACAACAACAAAATTAGGATGTCATAATGCAACATTGTTTGTGATGCAAGGAATAACGGACTTACATCATTATGTCCTTTTTTACTAAATTTTAATTAGGTCTTGTTATCATGGATGTTGTTTTGGGTTTCATCGAATCTTAACTATAAAATAAATGGGTTGTTGTTTTTTCCTAGGGATGATGAACCATGGCCTCAATCAACTCAGAACTGATCATACTTGTTGCTATCTATTGTTCTTTTCAGGGAATTATATTCCATAGTTGGAACAAGTAATTTTATTTATTTTCAGAACAAGATGCATCTTATGTTCACTATGTGGGTACTATTCTTTTGTACAATGCTTCAACAAGATTCCTTTGGCCAAGAAGTTCAGGGTGGCAGGGTTAACTATTCCACCAAAGTAGTTGAGGGCGTGCACCTAGTCCCAGCCGCTTGAAATGACCTATGTATCTATTAATCCATAGTCTCCCAGGGCTTGATCATCATTGAATTAGTTGGTATCAATATTTTGTAAATATTCTAATTTCTAAAACAAATTGGATCTTTATGTATTTGTAATTTTTATAAAACATACTCATATAGAACATGTCTCCCTTTCCGTGTTTCTAAGGTCAACATGTCTCATGTCCGATACTTGTATCCACATGTCCTATGTGTCTATCATAATGCCTAGGAGCATGCATCTCAAGTTCACCCAAAGTGCACTAACTACACTTTTACTCCCTCTAACTCCTGTATCTACCTGTCCCATCCCATCAGATAAATTCCAACCATTGATTCACTGCCACCTATCCTACCTTCGATCTTTCAATTTGACTACTTCTCCTAACAGTAAACCTGACATATTGTCCAGTTTGGATAGATATTGATGCCATCCATCATATTTGCTGAGAAATCAATTCCATCACGACATAGCATGATGGAACCAGAGACTAGGACTGCCTTGTTACCTGTTGAACCCTCTTGTTTTATATGCCTATGTAGAGCATATGTGTATAAATTTTATTTACTTATCCTTCTTGGGTCTTTCAAGGATGACAATAAAAATTTCTTATTTTTTGAGGTTGGAATATTAAAAACATCTATGGTGTTAAATTTGATTCTGAAAATTGTTGCATATTCTAAATCTTTTCCATTTGCAAGTTAGGGAATTGTTCTTTCAAAGTTCTTGAATTGCTACTAGTTTTGCAGATGGCCAACCTGTCCTGTATTTAAATGTTGTCCTATAAAGAAAATATTGTATGGGGAAATATTAACTAATGTTGTCATCAGATTTATTAGAATTTTAAATTGAGACTATTAATAGCTTTTAGAATTTCTAGTGTTTTACCATCTTCATTTTTTTCTAGCAAAGCTTAGCTTGTTGTAGTCTAGGTTGATTCCTATTGGTGTATTTCAAACTTCTAACTTTTATCTCTCTTTATTAGGTGCATTTGAATGTGTCAATGGAATTTTGTCAATCTTATCCTCCTAATAACATTTTTTCATAACTCACAGATGTTGTTTGAGTGATGCAGGAAGCACAAACAGCAAAAGATCAAACAAAGGGATATAAGGTGGACAAATACCACGTATTTGCAGTGAACATGTTTGATGAATTTGATAGATACATGAAAGTAATGAACGAGTATATTCCCTAGAAACAAAGGTATATACACCTAGGGTAAGATACATTACCTATCCCTGTGATATTAAAACTATCTGTCAAAGTGAACATGTTGAATTCTATAATAGTTCAAAAACATTTCAAAGTTCTTTAAAATTTCTACATCGAACATTCACTTGAACCAAGGCTGTTGGGAGCGCCATATATATATATACATAATTATACATATGTCTTACATATTATAGAACATAGGAACAACACATTGAATCCAATTGCTTAAACAAATATAGGACATCTTGCGTGAAAAAGGAATTGAACAATGAAATTGCACAAAATAAATCTTTGTACTATATTCAAAATTGGAGCATGTTTACAATAATTGCGTGATCTAAAAATCCATGTTGAAGCCATGAATGGGAAATATACAAAAAGGATAAAAAATGATAAACGTCGAAGTCTTCTATAGTCAAAGTTCGAGGTCAATTTCATACTCTTTCCGGATCATAAGACGTAATTCCAAGTCCACTGGAACCAAGGCCGTGCATTTAGAAAACAGTTTCAAAGGAATAAGTTGCAAAGTAGAAAACGACGATGGTTCAGCATGCTAAGGCCAAAGACTAGACAACTATTGCAAAATATTTTCTTGCTGGAACTCCATGTTGTCAAGTCTATGAATTAAACGATTCAATTGCTCAGAATGACAATGTTGGTAGGGAATTTGATTATTCTGCATCTGATGCTTCCAAATGTCCATATCGGTTCGCAAGCAAGAAAATTCATACTGCTGATCCTGAACAGCATGTTGCACATTCTCAAGGGAATTGGTCACTTTGCGATGAAAGGAGGCCATTGCAATCAAAGGAAGAATAAGTGGCAAGGATCAGATAGCAATACTACACGAAAAAGTAAGAGAAATATGAAAGAATTATCTAACCAGACATTTCTCACAGACATCTTATAGAAGCAATTGAAGAATGTTCGCACGCATTCAGTCATTTGATAATGAAGGCATTCAATGACGCACAAGTCAGAAAGGATAGTAGAGTCACCCAAAATAAATTTCGAACTTAACAGAATTTTTGGAAACAGTACGAAAGGAGGAAGTTCAATTCATTACACCTTACGACGAATATTATTGCCTCAAATGTTCTAGTACAAAATCAACATGTCACTCTTCCCACATGAACTAAGGATCATGAATGCCACATGGAAAACTCGCCATATCTTTTGTATTAGAAAAGTAACATATCGTCCTAAACTAGTTTGGTTGGAAATTATAGGATTCATTCTTATATATATATATATCTTGTAATAAGAACTTAAGTTTGGGTCATTCTTATTTTAAATATAGATTATTTGAACTATAGGGGTTATGTACTATTGATATCATATCTTATAAAATTGATATGGGTGTTGTCGTAGATACTCTACTTATGATCTTAATATAATTATTGTAGTTATTTAACTTTAAAAGAAAAACATATATTTATATGTGCAAATCTTATTAGAATGAAAGATAATAAAGTAGCTATTTAATCTCAAGTAAGTGAGTTGGTTATACATCCTCATATTTCAAGCATTTTTTATGTTCTATATAAAAGGTATTGTTAAAACCTTTAAAACCAATCAAGACTCCCATTCAATATGCTCTTCACCTTTGTGATTCGTCCGACTAATTGGGTGCATCAAAAGGGATTGGTGTATTTTTTTAGGTCTTTTAAAAAAAAAAAAACACCACAACTATGTCAGATATTCAACTCCCCCTTCCAAGATATCCGACGACGTGGCCATACCACTGATGGAAATAGACGTCAGATAACGACATAATATACGAATGTTGAGTATATAGTATGTTGTCAAGTTGATGATTTCTGGTTAACTTTCTGCGATAAGAGATATGTGGGTAAAGCATATTCTCAACGCCACTGCAGAAACTTGGTTCCTGCAGCACCCTTATCTGCCTCGGGTGAGCAATGCAAATCCCGTCAGATATAGGACATCTTACAATGAAAATCCCGTCGGATATTGTACATTTTACAATGTAAATTCCGTCGAATATTGGATATCCACTTTAAAGATATCTGATGACATCGCCATATCACTGACGGCTAACAACATCGGATATCGAACATCTTACAATGCAACTCCCGCTGGATATTGGACATAAGTGCAAACTTTGGATGTTAGGAGCAATTCTATAGGTAGCTTCCTGCTAGATTATTCGACTTATTCCGCTTATTCCAAGGCATTCCACATAGGGCATTTCTAGGATCAGCATGAGAACTTTACTGTGGTTGACAACAAATATGCTAGTTCCTCTTCCACTTTTGGTGCAGAGTAGTGATTGCTAGAATATAACACCTGAATGTATGGAAGTAACTTAATATGTTAGTGACAAGTGACCATATTAATATTATAGTGTTGAGGTTAGGGAGTTGATCCAACGTAGGGTGCTATATAATGATGTATTGACGGTTGAGTAAGTAAAGAGGGCGGTATGTGTAATTGTGGGTAGCATACCTTGAACTCCCTAGAAGTACTTATTGTGGAAAAATTATGTGACATATATTGTCTTGTCCAATTATGTTTGTATCACTATGTTATGGATTCGTGCATATGAAATCCTACATGGTATCAAAGTGTTAATGATCCAGAGCTTGTGATGTAGACCTAAAAGGAGACTACATAACATTGGAAAGACCAAGGACCTTGGAGGAGAGTTGAAGTGTGATGAGCTTGGAGGCAAGGTGAGATAATTGAAATAGATGATGAGAAACATGCATACAAGGATGATATTTTATAAATTTGTAGACCTATTGAATATTTAACATTTCTTAGAAGATGTCCAAATGCTTGTGAGAGGCAAAATGTTGCATAGATCCACATGAAGCATGTGCAATGAAGCATGAAAAATAGACCAATGTGAGTTTATTTACTATAACACATAAAATTTTGATGTAGAAGCGAATCCCACCTATTGTTTTCAATTATCTAGAAGAGCAGAAAACATAGATGCTAGAAATATAAAGTGAGAACAACTTATTTTTTACTATACAAGAGTAGACAATGTGTGAATGAGAAGCAAGCTAGAGCAGAGAAAGTATCCAATTTTCCTTCCTAAGGATGAAAGAAGGCCCGAGAGTTGCAGAAGAAAGAGACTGCATTTTAGGCAGAGGTACCATGATGCTTCTTGAGCAGAGGTAGTGTGAAATCATAAGCAAATTAATGTGCACGAGGAATGGTTTGGAGAAGAAGTTGAAGACATTCCACACCTCTTTCCCAGGTGGTTCTTCTAAAAAACATGTGGGTACTATGGCAAGTTACCCAGGTGACCTAGTAGATGGGGGCTTAACCCATATGTAGTCTTTGTATTTAATTTATCCTTTGTAGAAGACATGAACTGTTAAACTTTCAAGACTTGTGTCAAGATTGTGGGTAACAATCTAAATATAATTTTTGTGTTAGGGGGTATGATAAAACTTACAATATAACACGAGAGAAAATGAAAGTCACTTAATATGTGAGTGACATGTGTCTAGACTCTATATTAATAGTATAATATCGAGGTTGAGGGATTAGGTGGTTAAATCACCATAATCTGCCTAGGGTGCTATATAATGATGTATTGATAGATAAGTGATTTGAGAGAGTGGTATGTGTAATTGTGGGTAGACCACCTTGGGATCCTTATATATACTTGCTGGAATCATACACTTAATTATATGATTTTCTGAAACATAATTTTTAAACTCTGTCAATTAATGTTTCTTCCACTTAGACAAAAAACATTCCCAAGCATGGTAACAGTACAAGAAAGCAGGCTTTACAATAGAAATAGTAAGTTCCATGATAAATGTGATATTTTGAGGAGTTGGACTCATTTTATCTAAGGCTAAATGGGAAGCATATTGTTTATAAATATGAGGTCGAGAAGCAAGTGTCATGCTTAAGATTAGACTTGTAAACTGGGCTCGAATAAGGGATTGTTTCACCTATGCTTTATGAATAAAATGTATTCTCAATAAAATTTCTTTGTTCATATTGTAAGGAAAAACCTTGGTTTTGGTAGGGCTAACTGGAAACTCCTTCCTGCCCCATAATAGAGACAGGGTCTACTCGTCTCTGTACAACCTGAAGACTGCTATTGAAAAGGACTGCTTCTCTTTAATATCTATAGAATAAATAAAGGATATATTTTAATATCTATGATGACTAATATAGGTCAATCAGACTAAGGTACATTAGCAGGCAATAATAGCAAAGGGAATTCCCAAAGGAAACTCCTTGCAAACTTAAAGCAGCAAAACTGCAAAACAAAAGGGAAAGCCTCATCATTTATGATACAAAACATAAAAGGGCAATGGGTAAAAAGAAGGGTTGAAATCTCCAACAGAGAGATAATATAATACAAAGAATAGAATTTGGTTAAAAATTGACGAGTCAATTGGTATATTCTAGAGAGATAAGATTAAAAGGTCACACATTTGAGCTCAAAAGAAGAATCCACTGTGTGACCACCGATAAACTCTTGGAGGATATTATCTAGAGAAATATCCATTCTAATAGAGCTCTGTTGGGTGATCCTAGGTGGCAATAGTTACTGCTAGAAGAGATTGAAGATGTAGTGATCCCAACATCCACTATCCAAGACACTTTGGGAGAGATGAAGAAACTGGTAATGGGCCCCTAACCAGGGGCTAAGATGAGCACGTTTTGTACTCCTAGTAGAACCAGAGGCACATGGACATATCTTACAACATGGATAAATTTAATGCTCTAAAATGATTACACCCAAAATAAAAGATGATGCACCAACTCGGCATTGCTTACAATTGTTTGTAAATGCAGTTAAATGTGTTCCTACTGGACTATTACTCTTTATTGTTCTCTAGGTTAACTTTTTGGATGCAGAGTTGAGTTGTGTCTGATCAGAGGTACTTTTGGATATTAGCACATAAAACATTTAGTCAACCTTCATTTTTCTAATGATTCGCTTCTTAACCATCCATGTTGATAAAGTAGTCATACAACATACCAAAAGTTTTAATTCCTTTAATTTTGAACACACCTTTTGTATTATGCCTTTGATTCTCAAAACCAATGCAAAAAATCCCTAGGATATACCTTCACAAAGATCTTGATGATTAGTTTTCTGAATGTAATTGACCATGGTTGTTTTCACATCATGAAGCATTGACTATAAATTTTTCACCTCCTTGGATGAGATGCAGGATCAAATTTCTTGAAACATCGAGAAAAATTCCATCCATTTGTATAATAAGATGGTATCATTTTGTTTATAAGATTCAGAACTAGTTGCATAGCCCTGCTACCACCCATTTCACTATTACTATTCGCAGTTCCATTCTAAAGCCAGCTTATGTTCTAAAACATGCAAGATAGGAAATGTTGTTGATAGAGTAAAAGAAAGTTTTGAAAATCAACATAGGGCATATTAATTACAAGTAGAACTGTTTGTTTGAAAGTCCAGGAACTAGTACCCTAATACTCATAATAGTTATACGAGTTTGAGACCCTTTAAATAGGAAGGTAATATGGAGGACCATGATAGACTATATAGTTTTCAAGCATGGTGCATCACTTCTGTGCAAGTAGAGCCACAAGAATAATAAAATATTAGTTTGACATACATATCGATTGGTGTGCCTTATTTATGGAAGCAATCTAATGTTTCTTCTCTTCGGAGTAAAGTTCAGGTCTTGGTGCACCTGATACATGATTTATGATCCCGATGCAGACCAAGAGGTCGAAGAATTTAATGACGACCTTCAAGGAAGAAATTTTGATATTTCAACACCATAATGTAAACATAATTATTGTAAGAGATCTGATGAGCTTGTAGAGGAGGATCATACCTCTTTAGGGAATTACATGCCATTATCAAAGCAAAATCGGGTTGAATTTGTTGTGAACTCGAGGATATGCAAGAAGGAACCTGAAACATACCAGAATAATCCTGCACATTGGAAGAAATCTTGATAATTATTGTTCTAACATTTGTACATTTGGTTATTGTGGTGTCATGCCATATACTATATAGGCATACTTATCCTTGCTTCAGTCTATTCCATTTTGTTGATGTATTCCAGATTGTTGGCCCATTTTTCTACTTATGGGCCTTCTATGTGATATGGGCAGTGTGATGACCATGAGATGATGTCATGTTTTTTCCTTGTTCTACTACTATGCCATGGCAAATGATGATTATGATGTATTACTTGATTCTATACTATACTGTCTATTGTTACTACATGATACAATGTATTTGATTGTTTTGATGAGTAACTCAAAACAATCTTCCCCTGAGGGAAACTTTTCCAAGTATAAATTTTACTTAATTGTTCTTGTGATTGCATTTTATGGGAAAGTAAACCCATGAGGGAATATTGAACTATATTTATATGATTGATTTATGTATTTTTGTTTCTCTATTCTCTATATGTGTTCAACTAAGAATCAATTGTATTTACTATTTATTTTTCTTAAGAGTCGTGGCATTTCAACATGGAGTCACTAGTTAACCACAATCAATTACTAAATAAATGACCAATTAACAACAATAAATGACTATTACAAATAATAAATTTGTAACTAAAAAAATGACTAAAATTCACATATAAACGACTATTAGTAGCTAATTTCCAGTATCTTATAGCTCAACTAACTTAGTTGTATTTATTTTAGTCATTAATAGTTTCCTTATTTAGTAGTATATTTAGTCATTAATTGTGGCAATTAATGACTAAATCAATGACCAGATATACGACTAAATAAGGAAACTATTAATGACTAAAATAAATATGACTAAGTTAGTCGAGCTATAATATAGTGTAAATTAGCTACTATTAGTCGCTGACTAAAAAATAGTCGTTTATATGTGAAGTTTAGTCATTTTTAGTCACTAATTTCTCATTTTGTACTAGTGCTTTCCGCAACTATCATTTTGACAAGTTTTTCACTTTCTGTAGCTATCATTTCAATGAGTTTTCCACTTTCTATAGGTATCGTTTGGATGAGTTTCTCACTTTTCTATTTCTCACTTTCCACAACTACCATTTAAGCAAGCTTCTCACTTTTCCTCCACTATTGTTTCAACGAGTTTATCTGTTTTCCGATGCTACTGTTTCAGTGAGTTTCTCACTTTTCTATCGCTCACTTTTGACAACTAATATTTCAACAAGTTTTCTACTTTCTATAGCTATCATTTTAGTGAATTTTCCACTTTTCATAGCTACCATTTCGACGAGTTTCCCACTTTCTTTAGCTATTGTTTCAGGGAAAAACTCACTTTTTATGTGCAACGTTGGCGAACAACTTAGTTTCTTTGCACAATATCGACAAAAAATTCCCTTTATTTACACAGCCATTTTCTACCTTAGTTAGATTTTCAAAATGACTTCTCTCAAACTCATGTTTCTTACATTCCCACAATTTTCCTAACTTATCATTTTTCCCCGGGAACATCAATGTACCAAGCTTAATATCCACCAACTTAGGGAAAAAACCAATATTCAAGACATATACTTAAATAATCTTAGGAGGCAACCCCATTATCTTCTAGGAGTTGATGGGGGAAGGGTTTCAAGAAAAATAGATAGTTTCCATGTAGATTTCAAACTTGGCAAGGAAAGACAAAAATTAAGATTGGAAGAAGATGGTTGGGAACCACATATAAGAGAATCAGGAGTAACATAAAGGACCTCAAAGTTGAAACTTGTAACACTCAATCAAATATCAAATCCCTATCATTTGTCCTATCATAGCAAGTATCCAGTGAAGGGGAAAAACCACTTAGTCAAACATTTCAATCAATTCATTCAAAGACAACCGTAGCATTGATGAATATCATTATGAAGGTATTGATGGACAATCAAGCAAGAAGGATTCACTCATATTATTGATCATTCACAAACCAATGTAAATTACACTCAAAACTCCAAAATTTGGTATGGGGGGACCCTTCTTTTCTACTCCAAGGTAAAGAAAGTAGGGGGATGTTGTGGCCACAACACTGTCTTTTCCACTAGTCTCTCATATTTTTGGATTCTTCCATCCATTATTTATTACAAATATTTTGGGGAAAACATATGGGGAAGATATATAGAATTCATGCCTTTCTTGTTCATTCCATTTCCATTGCTAGTTACCAAACTTTGTTATTACCCAGCAATTGAAATTTGGAAACAAAGCTGCAGATTTGAGGGAAAAATAAATGGTTATAGGTGAGCAAAGAGGTGGGGAAATCTAGGAACCTTTACCCATTGAGATTTTCTACTTTTTCATGGTTGATAGGACATGATTAATGCTATAGGATTTTCTCCAATATGATACAGTAGGTTAGAATATTACTTTACATGTTTATAAGAGCTGTAAAGGTTAAATTTCTTGAGGTAAATGTGAATTAGTGAAGGGGAATTCCTTCCTTGTGTTGTGTGGGGACGTTGAAAGGAATTCCATGGATGAGTGAGATTCATGTAGAGATATGGATGAGCATTTGGATAATCATTAATAGAGCTATAACAAAGTAGTCCACACTTCCATTAGTAAGTCACATTTTGAAACTTGTTTTGGACACTTGCCACCTTCATCTCCAGATGTTGTATATGGACAAAAATATGGAGTGATGGCTAGTATTTTGGAATATCTGTCCATGGTGATGGCTAGTTTGAAATTAAGCCCAATATTCTTGGGTCCTCATTGCAGGCCAGCAAAGAACACCCTTTCCTTTCAAAATTTACCCATTCCTTTCAAAAAAAATTGGTGTGAACAACGGTTAGTCAAGAGGGACAAATTTGTGCAAACAGGAGTCTTCCACTTCAGGCTATAGCTCCAACCACTTTGGTGATAATTCCAATGCATGTCGAAAGATATTCCAACAAATTAGCCTACAAACATGCAAACACAAGAGTTCAGTTGCACATGAACAATGTTGGGATGTTCCCTTAGAACAAAAGTGGCGCCAATTCACTCCTGACACCATGATAGGGGAATGGTATTTGTATGAAGACTTTACTGCCATCAGATTTTATGGATTTGAGGAGCCTCACCTGCTCCCAACCCTACTCATAGCTAGGGTCTTTTCAATGGAATATGCAAGACAAAGATTCAATCTACATGAAATGCATTTCAGACACTTCAGGCACTAAAGAACCTTTCTATCACCACAAGAGGTAGGGCCCTTCCATATTAGAGGTATGAAGGTTATCCAATACTAGAAGGATTCTTGCACCAGGTGAGTGACATACTTACAAGTCTGTTGAGAACAATTGAATTCAATTACTATGAGAAGTCCTATATAATATAAATTGGATGTATTGTTCGAGGATGGAATTTTTCGAGTCCCTTCTGAGATTGTTGAGTCAGTGAAACTTTTGATCATGTGATAGCCTTTTGTGAAATTAATATTACAGAGCTATTGCAGAGAGTTTTCTTCCTCTATAAATTTGTCCTTCTCTGTGTATTTTCAGATCTTTTAAGTCTATGTATGTCTCTCTTGAAGTGATAATAAATCTTGTGCAGCAACTTTGGCCCTATATTTTTTGTTATTACAGATAGTGTTATGCGTGAGATCATTTCAAATATTTCAATTTTCTTTGACCTCTGGTTTGATTTTTTGAGGTGTACATGAACAATTGCATATGGAGTTTTTGTTTACTGTTGTTTATGTGTGTATCATGATGCCAAATTCATATGAACATCATGAGATTCTTACAACTTGTTACAAACTATTGAATTCTTTAAAATAAAGCTCAGTACATTTTTCATCATTAAATATGAGAGAATTGTCCTGCAAGAACCTCTGTTGTTTTTAATTTTTTTTTCCATATGCTAAGTCATATCCATCCATATGAGAAACATGGATGGATTTAGAAACTGAACTTGTGAATGACAATGTACACTATATATTTTTCGAGGTAAATACAAAACAAGCAGAAATAACCATTGCATGAAAGATTAAAATGAAGAATGCATATGCATTATGAAGAATATAGTAGCATGGTGTGTGCAAATGGTGAACAAAACACTAAAAATCGGAGCATAAATGTATAAAGTAGAAGATTGTGCCCGTTTTTGAAATTCCACATCAATTTATGTAAAAAATTATTCTATTAAGGAAATTGTGTCTATATTTGAAAGTTAAAATAAATTTAATTTAAAAATTTATTGCCTTGTAAAGAGCAGTCACCAATATTTTTGGATAGCTTGAACCCATTTTCATGGCCATACTTAAATTGTCAAGTTTCACTTTCTTTTTCTTTTTGTTTATGGGTGTCGTGACATCAACTGATGAAACGTTTGTGATTTTAAGGAATAATTGGAAAAGGGAGACATAACAGAAAATGCATATATCATTATTTTTAGTTATTTAAAAGTAACATGAAGAGTCATATCTAAATACAATTCATTATTCAACATCGACTGGAGTATATACATCAATTTATCATAATGATCAATTATATCAGGATTGCTCAATTTACAAAATTGCCACTTAGTCAAGCATATGAAGAAGTTTCTTCAAAATTCAAAAAGGAGTTCCACTATTGCAGAAGACAAAATAGTCGAAGAAGCTGTCAAAATTCGAGTTCTTGAATTTCACAAATAGAGATGCAGTTTAGTATGAGGAAAAAAATGTTCCTCTTGTTCGAGAAGCTACAAGGAAAGAAAAAATTCAGTATCCATGAAGGATTGTTGATCGAATTTGGTGCCTCTAGGAGTCGATGAAGACAATCACAGTTCAGTATCTGGCAATGACTGATCTCCAAGTTCAGGAGTCTACAAAGTTAAATGTGATTCAAGATTCAAAGAAGCTGGTATCTCACTATTGTTGACATCAAAAATATTTTGAAATCTCTCGAAGAGCATCGAATTATGCTCATGTTGCTTTTTTAGACAATTAGTACGATCCTTCAAAGCTGAAAGTATTTCTTCTGCATTCCGCTCATTAATTTGTATCTGAGCATACCATTCTTGGACATCATCCCCCTTCACATGTGATGCCCATGGTTTCAATTTGTTCTTAAGATGTAAGAATTCTACTCGATGTGCATGCATTGCTGCTAATAGATTGGCCATAGAATCAACATGTTGAAAAGAATCAGACATGGCAATAATAATTGTGAAGAAATTGGATATCGAATTGCAGAATCACTGAAAATGAAGTGAACACCAGCACAGAGGCAATGAACATAACTAATTATGCACTCATCCATGAAGTCTTGACGGATTTAAAAGCTCAGTTACCAAATCTGTGTAATTAATTTCCAAAAATAAATAAGTTTAAAAGGTAATTACGATTACAAGCAGTCAAAATATGGAAAGGACACAAAATCTAAGCGTCAATCACCTTTTTATCGCTCTCTCACCCATGTCAAATATTCAAAAGGATTTACCTTTTATGTCAATCACCTTTTTAGCCAATCACGAGACATCAATTACTTTTTTAGTTAATCACTAGAAATCAATCACCTTTTTAGACCTCTGTCACCCATGTCAAATATTCTGATAGGTGTTTCGGTTACCCTATCCACTTATACGGCTACAATATAATCTGGGGGAATATCTATGCCATTTACACACTAGATCTCCTACGTATCCCCGCAAAAATTCATGCTTACACGAACGGCTTCGGTTAGAACCCCATATGATCTAAACCATTTCTGCTCCATTTCCCTGTGTCTCATCCAAAGGTTTGCTTCTGTCCTCCGATGACCATGGTCTATACTGGCATTAATATTGCATTAATATCTGTCATCCACATTTCCTTCCTCGTGTGGTGTGTATTCATGAAAAACCTCTAAATCTATTTATGAAACACTTTGTGAAGTATTCAAATCCAGTTGCTCCTATATGTAATGTGGGGATACATGAATCTCATCTTATGATTTACATACTAACCATGATCATATTCATCCTTGATATGACACCAATGCATACTCCAATTTGGGTATGGTTTTTGGGGTGATATATATTTATAAGGACTCCTTGGATGCATGGGGTGATAGGCGGTGAACGATGAACACCATGTGGAACAAGGTTAGCATGGAAGGGCATGTGTATTTAAGTAATCCAGTCTCTCGTTTAATGAGATTTCATTTGAATGTGCATGTGATCAGTCGCATCACCTTCTCTAGTGGTTTAATGGGTTGTCCTTCCCAAGGATTCTGCACTGGATCGCAGTCGATGGCTTTAATTTCTCATCTGTAACAGATCTTGTCATATATTTTTTCGTGTACTATGGCAAGGATTTTGAAAATGCAATTATGGTAGGGGATTCCTATTTCTTGCGGGCACCCTAGTCGGCCTCCTGACTACATTGTTGTTGTATCTACGGAGTTGAAGGTCGTTGGCCTCTGGTTTTGTAGCATGCCTAATCTAAGACTCAGAGGACATTCTCGTAGTGGGCATGGTTTCTGTCCTCAGGGATGAATTGCTCTGGATTCTCCCCCCTTTCCTTCTATATCGAGTGAATGGTCCTCTTCGGGGGACATGGATCTTGGTGCGGGTGATGTAGCATCCCAGGATAACCAGAAGAAGAATGAGTGGTCATGTCTGGTAGAATGGTTCGATGATTTGGGGAATTTACTTGGATATGGTGACAACTTTCCACCGCCTCTATCTCAACCTGATACTATGCCTCCTTCCTACTGCCAAAATTTTCCTCCACATTACTACTCTCATTTCACATATGATGAAAACAAGGATGATAAATAAAAAGTAGTAACATAAGGATGTGAGGAAGATGGGGTTGTATAGGCTTGGACTCAATCCTCTTAAAACAAAACCTATGGTGACAACAATGAATGCCAAAAACAAGTTGTGATATTGAAAGTAGGGTAGGAATAGTTATTGTTGAAATCTATTGAGGTGTGTGACTATTCTATTTTGAGAAATAAAGTTAGACGGAAAACAATATGCACCCACAACAAAGTAATTAGATGTGATATGTAGTGTTTAATCCTAAAATATTTCAAATTGGATGGTAAAATATTAGTATATACATTATTAATTTTTTTGTGAGGGAGCATATATTGATAACCAAACTAGAGAGGAGCCTCTACAAGTGAGTATATTGTGTGCTAATGTTATATTGGAACTTTTGCAGATTGATTGATTCATAAATATCTCTCAATCTCATTATGTGATACCATTGATATGATGTTCAATAGCCAACACAACATAAACCCTATTCTCATTCTATACGGGTAGTCTAAATATTAGATGATTTGGACCTCTGAAATTGCACAATCGAGAAGAAGAGCGGTTTTCGAAGACATTAAATAAAAAATGGAATCCGAATAATGAAAAACTTATGATATGGTCAAATATTGGATAGTAAAATTCCATCCAAAAAAAATCAAAATCGTCTCATCTTTAAACAATTCCCATTTAATAACTATAAAAAAAACCATATATAAGTAGGATGTCCACGTCAATACACACATTTCCCACCTATAGCCCTGGTCCATTCTTTCATTATCTGGACAAAATTACGTTCAAATTCTGGCACCCATATCTTGAATGGAATTATTCTATTAGATTTCTTTTGCCATATCACAAAACTATGGGTGACCAATAAAAGGGATTTGGTGATGATATTTAACAAAATATCACCAAAAGTACTTATGTCGACATTTCTTCATATCTTGTCACCATAGGTGACATTGGTGATGACCGTTTAAGGTGGGTCGAAGGCATGATTGTCACCAAAATGGACTTGCTTATGGGATTTAAAGAGTTGTCACCAAAATCACTTACGACGATGATTTTTCAAAGCCCGTCACCATAAGTGACTCCATTGATGACCTTTAAAGGCCTATCACAAATATGATCGTCGCAAAAAAGGGATTTGGTGATGGGATTTAAAGAACGGTGACAAATGCACCTATAGCAACATTTTCGCATAGCCCGTCACCATAGTGAATTTGGTGACAACCGTTTAAGGTCCATTGCAAGCATGACCGTCACCATAGGACTTTTTTCTTGTTCTGAAAGTATGGTTATACCTAAAGAAGGAAAGACTACATGGTCCTAGTAATAATATCAAGGCTCTAAGGTATGAACCTTTTGATGTATTGGGGAAGGTGGGAGATAATTCCTCGACACTGAATCTACCACCCTACATGGCCATTTACTCTGTCATAAATGTGGAAAATATGAAACTCTATGGACCTTCCATGTTGGATCAAGAACCTGATTAGGTCATACCTTCTGTACAGGACTTAGCACTAGAGGCTCAAGCAGAGTTAGCATAAGACATAATATTGTAGAATAATTCCAAAACTACCAGGAGGGGACATTATGAACATTAGAAGGTGGGGTTGAAAGGACAACTGCCAAGAAAGACTAAATTGTACTCCAAGGAAAAGGTTGAGGAAAAATTGCCTCACCTCATTCAGGAAATGATTTTGTGTACCAAAAGCCTCCCAAAATGGGGAAGTGTGATCCGAAATGGATAAATATATAATATATAATCTATTTGGAGCTTTTGGGGTTAGAATATTAGATGGATTAGCTTATAGGGCTCATTTTAGGGGCATGTCCCACTTTTTAGATTTGGGGTTAAAAGCCATCTAGAACCTTTTGGAACCATTTTGAGGGTTTAAACATGAGTTTTCATCAAGAAAACTACTAATAACTCCATATAAATTAACTCCATATAGAGTACCATTTCCTTTGTATTTGCAATTTGACATAAAGCAGAAGGCATAGTCCTAATTTGTGGATAGGATTTTCTACATAGTGTATTTTCCCACTTTATATCTTGTGTTATTGTGTGGATTGTATACTTATTTTCTCGATTTATTTATGTTTCAGTTCCATTGGATTCAATATTTCATGGAATTAAATTAACAAAATTAATTAAGGTTTAAGATCCATTGTGACGAACTAATCTAGTGGAATATCCACAGAATTTTACAACTCACTAACAACAATGTAAGCAGAAAATAACTTCTCAAACACAAATTGTACAAAATGAATTGAAACTAAGTTCTAAAAAAAATATAGAACAACTAATTATCCCCCACAAATGAAAGAGAGAAATAATTAAATACTTGGCACAAAATATCACTTCCAGGCATATAACTATATATATAGTAGATTTTAGATATTTTTAAAGTAAAAATTGTACTTTTGCAACTTTTTTAACATGAGGTAAGGATGAAGAAGTCGAATAATTGTATAGATAATATACATAAATAATGAAAAATAATTTGACAAAGATACTACAACAATCCTTTTCATGCCATTAATTGAATGATGAAAAGCATACCTGAAACCGATTTCGGATGTAATTCTTCTTCACTCATGCGATTATACTTCTCTTAATATCAACATGCAGAACCTATTTTTTGTTGAGGAAATGTTCTTACAACATCTATTTACCAACAAACTTATGCTCAAAACACCCTTGGGTTCTTTTAGTGGATGGGGCATCAGAATCACTACAAGCAACACATGGATGTCAATAGAAATGTGTAGGCATTGATGAGGTGAAAAAATGTAATTCCTTCTTTTATAAATAAGTGATGAGGGGGTGAAAGAAGTGGTAATGTATTCAAAACAACAACCTTTATGTATCTTGATTATGTTGAAATACATCATAGTATTGTGCGATATTTTCTCTCTATTGCATAATTCAAACATTGTGTGCCTATTTAGGAATTGTACCTACATAGAAATAAAACAAAGAGTATTAGATCATCTATCACATTGAAATATATGTACAATATGAATTGGTATATTAAAAAATAATAACATACATCTATCTAAAAAATCTAAGAAAAAATAAAATCCATATATTTAAAGATAGACTAGAGTCGTTGGATTTACATCTAGTCGTTAGTTGTTAGTTTAGTTTCATTTCTTAGTTATGGAATGAGGTAGTTGTATTCCTTGCCTTACGAGTTTTTTTTCACAATATGGTGGGAGTTTTTTTCACTTCATGGATTGTTATGTTTTAGATAAAGAAATATTAATGTAAAAATGTTAATTGATTTTCTTAAATTTTAATAACATATTTGAAAGTAAAAGTGTGAAATCATGAAATTGTCATTATCCAGATAATGATAAAGGTAGGAAGATTTGTTGCATAATGTAGTTCCCCAACACCACATACACAAATCCAACAAAAAAATTGATCTATAATCAATAAAAAATCCAATCAACTCATGAGTCACTGAATTTCATTATGATTATTTCTAGCTATAAGTTGATAGATTATCTCTTTAAATTCAATATATTTCTATGTTTGCTTTTTTCATTGATGTTGATATTAGCAAACAATTTATAGGAACAAGTATATGGTAGAGGACCATTTATCAACACTTTGGATGATGGATTTTTACAAATAGTTTTTATGCATCAACCTTTAAGAGTTATTAGTGATAGATATTTCACATGATGAGGGAGTCAACTGACATGGTTTCCATATGTGAAATATCATGCTACAAAGAAACCTAAATTGATCTAATGCACACAGATCAATTTTGTGTGTATATAAGGGTTGATTCAACACTAGAGAGGGTTTCTCACTTGTCTCTACAAAATTCATGGATTTCCAAAAAAAAGGAAATGTGACAAGGAAGAAGAGGAGGAACCATCCTTAATACGATCCTCTTTCTCCCATCCAACTTGGAGAAATGGCATGCCTGGGTTACAAGCTATAGGGAATTTTTCTCTACAATCCTCGGCATCCACATTGACCTTCATTGGTTTCCTAGGAAAGTGACCATGAAACCCATGGCTTGTCACTCAATTCAGAAGCTTTCTTATTAATACACCATTCAAGCTACATATAACATTATTGAAAGGAAATGATTTTTACTCTTGAAAAAAATGAGGGAAGCATAAATGGGTGTCCCTCTCTGGAGTTATGGTTTAGCATGATTTCTATGAGAGACATGTTGTTAGATAATAATTATCCTATAATAGGCTCAATAATATAAACCAAACCCACCCCAATTTTTTTGACATAATCATAACTACAAATGTTTACAACAAAGCTATTAAGAAAAACAATAATTTGCCAAAATAAGAGATGGAAATTAGAGTAATCTATTAATTTCACATAGATTCACAAACAAAGTTGTTGTATGAGACAAATATTTTTCCATTTATCTTCATTTTTAATTAAAAAAATATTGATGCAATTCATATACAAACACTGGGTATTGTTTCCCTTTTTAATTTTGTATTCCCGAGTATTAATAGAAATACTCTATTTAACATAAGATTCACATCATACTATCCAATTAAGTGTATTAGAATTGGAATGTTTCCAAATAGATTAATATTTGCATTCGTCATAAGAAAAATATGCTAGTAGTTCCCAAAAAATATTTTTCATAAAGTGCAAAAGTTACATCTCACACAAACAATTCTCTATACATTGTATGCAATCTTAGTGTTATTTTTTGAATCCTTCAATTCAAAAATATAGTAGAATTTATGACTTTCATATGACCAAACTTCTATATGGTGTGATAGTCATCTCGTCTCCATAATGCTCATATCCCTAAGACTCTATACAGGAAATTACTTTGCGAAATTCAAACCCTATTTTGAATTTCTATAGCGAGTAAGTATTTTTGGTAGGTGTGATAATCCAAAACCCTACGTTCCCTTCCTATTAAAAAAATCTAGATTTATAATTAATAAATTATCATATTTTGGAAGGTTTTATTTTATACAACTTGCCTCCCTCATTGAGTATGCCTGCAACTAATGATAATCGAGACTACCTTAGATATTTGATTTGGCTATATGTTCAAAAAGAAAACTACCTCAGAAAAGAGTGTTGATTGTATTGGTGTTTTTCTATTATATCAATAACATGTTTCTCCCACAAGTAAAACATTTAGGAAAGGAAAACTCAACATTCACAACATTGTCACCTCCTACTACCAAGTTCATGAATCATGTGGATGTGAATGACACCATAGAACACTATATACCATCATTGGAGAACACAAATTAGAAGCGAAGAGCCTTCACATATGATAGGTTAGAATCCAATATCCATAATTTGGCTATGTTCACCAAAGAACAAGTAGTGGATATCTCTCATAACAACTAACAAAAAAGCACAATAAGCCACAATCAACTTAATTTTGTACTAGTAACATTGAATTTCTCATCCTTGTCACACTAGGTGGAGGGTATTTGTTAGACCTCCAGTTTTGACCCTTGGAATGTATTAAATCAAGTAATGTAAATGAGGTAAATATGATAATATGGATTCCTAGTGCGGAGCTCCATGTCAATACTAACTAGTGAATCGCTAGGCATGTATAATGTAAATATATCTATATGAACCATGTGCTTGAATTCTCATGCTAACTCAAAATCTATGTAAATATTATGTCGAAAAATAATAAAATGGTCAAAGATGACTATGTAAAGAGTACTAGAGGGGACATGATTCCACTAAGGGGGAAGGGGGCCTATGGGAGATTAAATCCTCTATTTCCATGTGTCAACATTAGAACTCATCATTTTGTCACCATCTACTTTAAATGAGACAATTACTTCCTTTTGACTTATTAAATCCAATCATTGAATGCATGTGTGAGGTTGGAGGGAAAATTTCCCTCATGTCATAGTTATGGAAGCATGTGATGAATAAACTTCTATGAAAATTGTAAGAGTCCTTTCTTCTACGATCAAAAGTTATGTTAGTTTTCTTTTCACATCCTCTTATCTCCTTTGGAGTCTATCATCCATTTTATCATACATATTTGTATAGTATGTAGAGATTTTTCTCATGAAATTCTCTCCATTGCGATTACCACACCATACTAGAAAATAACGAGAAATCCAAACTGTGAAGGAAAATTGCAAATGCAATGCCTTCAATTTTGACCCTTGGAATGTATTAAATAAAATTATGTAAATGATGTAAATATGTTAGTATGGATTCGTAGTGCAGAGATCAAGGCCAAGGCATGACTAGTGAATGGATAGGCATGTATAATTTATATATTTCTATATGGACCATGTGGTTTCCTTTTCATGCTAACTCGAAACCTTTGTAAATATTATGCTGTAAAATTAATAAAATGGTCCAAGATGGTTATGTAAAGAGAATTAGAGGATTTATGATTCCACTAGAGGGGAAGAGGAAAAGGGGGCATCTAGGATGTTAAATCCTCTATTACAAAGTGTCAGGATTAGAACATTTTCTACCATGTGCCTGAATGAGACAAGTGTTTCCTTTTGACTTATTAAATTCAATCATTGAATGCATGCGTGAGGTTTATGGGAAACAAATCCTATTGTATAAGTTATGGAATAATGGGATGAATATACTTCTATGACAATCGTACGAGTCCTTTCATATATGGTCATAAGTAATGTCAACTCTATTTTCACCATCCTCTCATCTCCTTTGGTGTCTATCATTAATTTTTATCATATAGATTTTTACACTACATAGAGTTTTCTCATGTTATTCTCTCCATTTCCATTACCTTATCATATTGTTAAATAAACATAAATTTCAATTGTCTAGGAAAATTTCATGCATTAGAGGTAAGATATTGGCTATAGTTGAGCATAGAGAATGGGAAAGATAGGATCCTTTACCAATATATATTTTTCTACTCATGAATTCTCGAAAATACATGAATTAATGTTATAGGGGGTTCTCCAATAGCATACAATAGGTTGGAAATACACAATGGTAATCAATGCAAGGGTCAAATCTACTAATTTGAAGAGAGAGTTTCATGGCTAGGATGGATGAGTGAGATCCCTGTAAATGCTCATAGGTGAGTAGTTTGGATAAGTATTAGATAAAATGAGTTTTGGAAAAAGAGAGAGAATATTTTAGGTGTTCCCTTCGCCCTAGTGGCCTCATAGCCTGGCACGGGGTTGGTATCTGTATATGATACCTATGGATTGGTGGAAAATATATCTTACACAACTAGTTTCTTATATCTCCTTTGTTAAAAGATAAGTGTTCACTTTATTTATGAATTTGCAATGATTTTATTTTCTTCCTCTGAATAATATGCTTGTTTATTCATGATGTGTGTGTGGATAGAGTTTTAGTTTTTTTTGTGCTTTACATTCACAAATTTGGAAATTAATTTCTTATTTATGAATTTGTATTATGGCCCATGGGAAAAAATTTATAAGCTTGAAATTTGTAAACACCCCATTCTATGGTGGAAATGATGGATGGGGACATTACAATAGAGCTTAAAGGGAAGAAAATGGTTATAGGTGAGCATAGAGCCTGGGAAAGACATGAACCTTTACCCATTTAATTTTTCTACTAATGAAATTATGCTTGAGAAGCCATGAATTAATGTTACAAGAGGTCCTTAAACAACATGCAAAATGTTGGACACTTTCTGCATACGTTAGTAAGAATTATAAGGGTTTTATTTCCTAAGGGAACTATAGAGTAGTGAAAGGAAATGACTTTCTTATGTTTTGTCAGGTAGTAGGAGAGAGTTCCATGGATCGCATAGCTCATTGAGATCCCTAAAAATGGTTAAAGGAGAGAAGTTTGGCTAAGCATGATAGAAAATGGGTTTTGGGTTGAGAGAGAGAAGCTTGTAGGTGTTCCCTTTTCCTTGGTGGCCTCATTGTGTAACATGGGGATGGTATCTACAACTAATACCTATGGTTGGGTGGAAAATTTCTCTTACATAGTCAGTTGATTGGACCATCTTCATTAAAATATAAGTGTTCTCTATGTTTATGAATATGAAATGATTGTGTTTTCTCTCTGTGAATAATATGTTTGTTTATGAATTATGTGTCAGTAGATAGAGTTTTGTTTCCATTGTGTTTTACATTCACAAATTTTCACATGCATTTTTTATTCATGAACTCGAATAATGGCCCATGGGGTGAAATTTAGTAGCCTAATATTCGTATTTACCCCCTCTTTTAGTTTGAATCACACGGGGATGTAACAATTTGGTATCATAGAAGAATCATTTTAGGGATTTGAGTACCCTATGGCATCCATAGTGTAAAAAGGAAACCAGATGCATAACAATTTTGTATCATAGAAGAATCATTACAGATATTTGAGTACCTCATGTTCTCCATAGTGTAAAGAGGATATAGGGTATGTGACAATTTGGTATCAAAGCTAAATTTGTAGCACTAGGAATGCATGGTACATAAACCATATGCACAAATTTCCATGGAATGGATTAGAGCCCAAGGTTTCCACACTGAGATTGTTTGGGGATGGAATTTGTGCTTACAAGAAAGAGCCAAATCTCAAGGTTATAGAACTAAACCACAATGGGATAGATATTGTCACACTAGAGGTTTCTCAGAAATCCCTTGATGAATTTCTTTAAAGAATGGAATACTTATAAGTTCCATCATAGAGATTGATGGTGGATCCAAGAATAACATGGTGTTTTGATACTTGATAGAGGACTATATTGAAAAGAAGTCACAAAGGAAGTTGATGGAAGATACGTTGGATGTCGGGTGCCAAAATGATAAGAACTAGGGGCCATTGACCACAAGAAAAGTGCCAAGTGTAACTTTGGGAACCACCTATGATAGACCCCACCATATTAAATATGATGAAATTGAAATTTTGTTTGGAAAAATGTTGGTGGGCCTATTGATTCCATATAGATGAGGTGACATGGAGGTGCCACCTAGACAAGGATGTGACGTGGCCACACTGGGCATGTTGCATATGTGGAAAATACAAAATGCTCAATTGGAACCTAGGTGGATCTAAGGTGGATGCAATTATATTTGGGATCTACCACGAACGATAGGGATTATCTTGAGAAAGTTATGAGGGAAGATTTGAACCACTTGGACAAAGGGAAAAATGTCAAGTCTTATCATAGGGGGTAGTGTGTGAATGGCTAAAATTTCATTATCTAGGTTGGATTTCCATATCTTGTTCATTTCTACATATCGTAAGTATTTGGCGGTTAATATGGTGTACCTGCCATAAATAGCTCAGATTCATCATACAAGTATGAGTGGTATGATCAAAACCATTCACAAGAAAGGAAAGTGCAAAAGGTTTATTTTGGGGGACCTACCATGAATGGATAGGATTAGATTATGTAAGTCTTAGAAAATGATTTGGACCATTCATGTAAGTTAAAGTGATCATAGGTTGCTAGAAGCCCCATGATGAAAATGGAAGAGATTATATTGGGGCCCTAGATGGGGTAGATATGGACCATTCATGGGAAGGTGATTATAAGATGCATTGACACATGAATGGTGAGTTGGTGCCAGAAAACTAAAAACCAATCACTTGAAAATTAGATACCATAGTCAAAAAGGAAAATAAATACCCATTATGGGTGACCAAGAAATTGTCTTTTTCTCATTGGAAACCCACTTAATGATGGTCAAAAAAGAAATTATGGTGACATGGGTTGTTGGGAAAACACTCTTTGTTGGATGACAAACAACTTATGGTATATGTTTTATGGTGTTATGGTGACCTGACAAGGGTTCCAAGTAAGATAACAACCTATATTAATGGACACATGGATCTTAGGGATTAGTGGCCAAAGCTAAGATGGATACGTCTACATGGAAAGCAACATCATGGCAAGAGGTATAGGTGGATGTTGCAGTATAGTTGTCCTCCATAGAAGGTGTCTAAGTGGAGATTCTAATGAGGTTGAATTTGAGACTATTCTAAAGGGAATATTCTGAACCTATGGTCATTTTCTATACAAATTACCCAAATGTTATTGTGTCAAACAATATCTCTATAGCCAAAGTTATAAGACTCCTTGACTGAAAGTTGAAGCACTAAATGAATCCTATTCTCCATGATGAGTATGTTCTCAAATACAAAATTGAGGATAGGAATCTATCCTCTTGAGTAGTTGTAATAGGTTGAAAACAAAATGTAAGTATTACTTTAAAATAGCTATTGTTATATATATAAACTCAAATTGTTATGAATAAACTCCATTTGTAAGTGGAAATAAAATTTGTGTAAGACAATGGATAATCCTTTTTCCTATCATATGAGTTAAAATGTCATATGAAAAATATCAATCCTATCATTGTCAAATCATTTCTTATTGGGGATGATACTAGATGTATTTTTGTGGCAAATTTTTCTATTAAACCATGGTTTGGATGCTTACTTTTGCAATGCCTCTACATTGATACTTAACCTATAGTCCATTGTTGCACAATCTATCCAACTACGATTGTGTTGACAAAGATTCATTAGCCAAATGTATGAGGCACATTAACTGAAAGCTCAAGCATTGCCGAAATTTAGGTCTTCATGATGAGTATATTGAGTCGTAACATGAATAAATGTGTAGTATAGTGCAGGATATTGCACCAAACTTGATGTTTCACTTGAAAAAAATGGCTTCCATCATTAGAACAACAATGTCTAATACATTGGTATAATATAAATTTCATTGAATTATCGTTAATATGTGTTGATGGAACATCTTTATACCATTAATATATTATATTTTTTATAAGCTAGCACCCATAGAGTTTTGAACCAATCACCTAATACAAAGAGTGCCTTAACAATACACCCATTCACCATCTATTCTACACCCCATGGTCTATACTATTAGAATACTTGTTGGTTTATCCATCAATAATGAGATGGGGGGTGAATCAATATTGCCATCTTTTTCCTTTAATTAAAACAATTAGTATTTAAACAATGTATACTGTGAATCAAACAAGAAAGGACATAGAATTTTATCATGGAAACCTCAAACAACAAACAAAAAAATCAAATTTATTAATAAAATTATTTCTACAAAATTATTTTTCTGCTGCAATAGAAAGGATGCTTCAACATCCCAGTTTTCTATCTGCACCAACAGATAAGGATATTGCAACACCCTTGTTTTCCAGCTACTACTGGAAGGAGCCTACAACCTCCTTGACAAGCTTCGACCTGCCACTAGCACCACCCAGCTTCCCTGATATTTATAAATTCTTGATTTTCTACTTGATTCATCAATTTTGGAAATGCCTCATGCTATTGATCTCTCCCTTTCTTTATGTTGTTGGTCTCTCCCTTTCTTTATGCTGGTGTGATCTTCATTGTAGAGACACTTTCTTCTAATTCAAAAACTTCATTTAAATACCTCTTATATTTCAGGTCGCACCTCTCCATTCCGTGTCTTTCCAATTCATGCCTTTCCAAATATTTGTTTATTAAATTTTATTTTAAATCTCTATTTATGATTTATTTTTAATTAATTAATTAATTAAAACTTCGCGGGCATATTCACATCAATTCCAACACATATTTTAACATTCTCCCCCTTTGGCATTGATGGCAACACCAAAGATAGTCTCCCCCTTTGAAAACAATGACAAGGGACCCCTTTTGACAGCTCCCCCTGTCAACATGTCTCCCCATGACAAGATATTTTCTTCTTTTTATCTACTGTAAGTATACTACTCCCAATTTTTGTCTAAGATACTCAAAGGATTCTTTGGGTAATGGCTCAGTGAAGATATCAACTATTTGTTCCTTTGTATCAATATATTCCATTTTGACAACCTTTTGTGACACTTGATCTCTTAGAAAGTGATATTTTATTGGAATGTGCTTAGTCTTAGAGTGAATGAAAGGATTTTTCTATATGTTTATTGCACTTGTATTGTCACAATTTATCACGATGGGATCATACTTCACAAGTATGTCTTCCAATGTTTGCTTCATCCAAATGACTTGAGTACAACATAATGCAACAACAATATATTCATCTTTTGTTGTAGATAGTGCAATGGAGGGTTGTTTCTTGCTTAGCCATGATACCAAACTATCTCCTAAGTAGAATTCGGCTCCACTAGTACTCTTTAGGTCATCAACACTTCCTGCCCAATATGCATCAGTGAAGGATTTTAAAGTGAAGTCTTGGCATTTTGGGTACCATAAACCATACTCCATAGTACCTTTCAAATATTTCAGAATTCTTTTAACTATTGTTACATGTGTTTCTTTGGGGGTTGATTGGAATCTAGAAACCAATCCTACAACTTGCATCACATCTAGTCTTGTAGTTGTCACATATAGAAAACTACCTATCATAGTTCTATACATAACATGATCCAATTCCAAAGATTCATCATCCTTTCTTAACTTATAGCCAGTGATCATGGGGGTACTGACAGGCTTGGAATCTTCCATCTTAAATTTTTTTACCATCTCTTTAATATAATTAGTTTAAGAAATGAAAATCCCTTTGTCTAACTGAGTGACTTGTAATCTTAAGAAGAATGTTAGTTCTCCCAACAGATACATTTCAAATTATTTCTTCATATCTAAAGCAAAGTTTACACTTAGGACTTGTACATCACTTCCAAATATGATATCATATACATAGACAACAACAATGATGATATTCTCATTTTCAAATTTTATGTAGAGATTACAATCAGTGGCCCCCTCTTCTGTATTCTTGTTGCTTCAAGTAGTTGTCAAGTCTTGAAAACAATGCCCTTGGAGCTTGTTTGAGACCATAGAGTGCCCTTTTTAATTTTCAAACATAATCGTTATTTTCTCAGATAAGAGAAAATATTCAGGTTGTTCAATATAGACTTCTTCTTCAAGATTTCCATTCAGAAATGCAGATTTAACATCCGTTTCATACACTCTGAAATTTTTGTAACATGCAAAAGCTAATAACATCCTTATTGCTTCAAGTATTGCTACAAGGGCAAATGTTTCTTCAAAGTCAATACCTTCCACCTAAGCATATCCCTTGCATACTAGTCTCGCTTTGTTTCTTATTACTTTACCATATTCATTTAACTTATTCTCGAAAATCCACTTGGTACCAATCACATTCTTGTCTTTAGGTATTGGTACAATTTCCCAGGTTTGATTCTTCTCTATTTGGTCCAGCTCCTCATTCATAGCTTTTACCCAATCATCACTTTTGCTAGCTTTCGAAAATGTTTTAGGCTCTACTAGCGAAAGTAGTGCTTGTTCTTGATCATATGTTAACCTTCTTCTTGTTTGAACTCCCGTACTTATGTCACCAATAACTTGACTTTCAGGGTGATCTCTTTGAATTCTTCTTGATGGTGATCTTGTACTAGGTCTTGGAGAATCTTCTTTGTTATTTTCATGCGATACCTCATCTTCGTTTTCTTCTTGCTCAATTTCTTCTTCATCTTGTGAATCCTCTTTCCTTTGTGATCTTCTTCATCCTTATCATATTTTTTATCTCATCATCTTGAGTTCTAATACTTATTGGCTTCATGCCATCTATTCTTACATTTGCACTCTCTATGATCTTGTGTAGTCTTTGATTGTAACATCTATTCTTGGTGGATGAATATCCTAGAAATATTCCTTCATCGATTATGGAGTCAAACTTACCAAAATCATTCTCATTCCTCTTTATGTAGCACTTACTACCAAACACTCTGAAATGTTTGACAGAGGCAGGTCTTGCATACCATAGCTCATAAGGAGTCTTGTCATGATTTACTCTGAGTTTTCCTCTATTAATTACATAGACAGTTGTATATACTGCTTCTCTCCAATATGCATCTGAAATTTTTGCTTCATTAAGCATAGTTATGGTTGATTCTTGGGATGTCCTATTTTTCTTTCCACAATGCCATTTTGTTGAGGAGTCCTTGGAGCTGAAAATTGTCTTTTAATTCCATGGGTTTCACAAAAATAATTGATTTTTTTTAGGTAAACTCTCCTCCATTATCTGACCTTAAACATTTTATTTTCATATTTGTCTCATTCTCAACCATTGCTTTAAAAAATCTAAACTTCTCAAAAGCTTCTGATTTTTCTTTGAGGAATGTCACCCAAGTCATCCTTGTATAATCATCAATGAACAACATTAAATAGGATTCTCCTTGCAAGCTTTTAGTTATTTTTGGTACACAAAGATCAGTGTGAACTATTTTCAATGGTTGTGAGGATGTATATTCCTTGATTCTGAAGCTAGCTTTAGTTTGTTTCCCATGTTGACAATGTTTACAAACTGAATTTTGAGGCTTCACAATCTTTGGAAAGCCTCTTATAGCTTCCTTCTTACTCACCTTTATAATATTGTCAAAATTCAAGTGTCCCATCCTTCTATGCCATTTCCATCTTTCATCAACCAGACTCATGTGGCATTGCTCTTCATTTTCTAGGATGTATACATTACTTGAATTCCTTACAGCAGTCCCAGTAAGTTTTCCTGAGTTTTTATTCCTGATTTCACATTTCTCAGAATCAAATATGTAGATGTGCCCTTGATCACATGTTTGACTCACACTGAGAAGATTAGGCTTTAAGTATTCTACTAGCAACACATTTTTAGCTCTGATTTTATTTCTGATAGCAACTGTACCTTTTCCAATTATCTTAGAGGACATATTGTCTCCAAAAGTAACTTTCCCCTTTTGATCTCTTTTTAGGATTATGAAATTGTTTGTATCTCTTGTCATGTGTTTTGAACATCCACTATCAACATGCCATATATTTTTCTTTTATGTTGCACATAGAGCTATCATGGATTTTGTCCTCTCTACTACTTCTTTTTTCTTCGAGACCTTTCTCTGCTCTTTGTCTTGAAACCTATTTGTAGTATTCCTTTATGTAGGAGTCATTAGTTTTCATTCTCTAGCTATATGTCCATGGTTATTGCATTTGTAACATTCTATATCATAGCTTTGTAGAGATGCAAAGGAGTTATGGTTTCATTTTCTTTCTTTTGTATAATTGTTAGATGTATTCTTCCTTTGAAAATGAACCATTCCATATGCTTTGAAATTCATGGCTTTATGTCCAAAATTATTACATGAGTAGCAGTGACCCAAAAATATTTGCTGATACCTGCTTGTCATTGATCTTCTAGGCACCATATTTGTCTCGTGTAAGTGAGTATTAAATTTCTGACTATCCCTTGTTTTGGTTGGACTCATAATTGCAGAAGCATAAATATTTTTGTTATATCCTAACCCAGTTTTGTCACTTGATGGTATTTGGGCACTTAGGATGTCATATAGAGTCTTCGAGCTCTTCTCAAAAAAAAAAATTAACAGATTTCTCATAAAGTTTCTTTTTAAGATGAATAGTTTCTGCTTCAAGTCTTTCAGATTCTTGCATTCTTTCTTTGAGCTGCAATTCTAAGTTCTCTTCAATTTTCTTAGCCTCTTGGAGCTGGATTTTCATATCTACAATGATTTGACTTGAATCCTCATCTCTTGTCTTTTTTTACTCTTCATGATCATCTAGTTCTGTTCTTAAACATTTAATATTCCTTTTACTTTTTCTCAATTATTCGGCCTTTAGGTCCACCTCTCCTTCCATATCTAATTCATCATCTAGAGCTTGAGTTTCTATTCCCATGAATAGAATTTTTGTTTCCTCATCTTTGTTGTCTTCATATTCACTATCTTCGATAGTGTAAAATATTTTCTTCTTCCCATTAAACTTCTTTTTTATTGTTGCAGTGTTCTTCTTGAATTTCTTAGAGGTTTCTCTATCATCACTATCATCTTTTTTGGGATAGGGACATTTTGATGCAAAATTCCCAATCCTTCCATAGTTAAAGCATTTCAAGGGTAGCTTTCCTTCGTACTTACCAGTACCTTTCTCAAGTTTCTTGATGAAAAGAGCTTCTTCATCATCTGAGTTCTTAGAGTGGTTTTTGGGTAATGTTTCATATTTCTTTGACTCTTTCGTGGCTTTGAATGATGCCTCTTTTCTTGATGGTTTATTATGTTCTATTCTCATCTCATAGGCAGTGAAGATTCCATGTAAATCATCCACTATTAGAAATTCAATATCATCTCGATATTCTAAGTAGACACTTTGGATTCATACCTCATTGGTAGTGTTCTTAGTACCTATTCAACAACTTCTTTATCCTATATTTCTCCTCCTAGGCCTCTGATTACATTGACAATTTCATCTACTCTTAAAAGGTAATATGAAATGTTTTCCTCTTCTTTCATTTTTAAACTTTCGAATTGTCCTTTGTATGTTAGGAGTTTGGCTTTTTTGACTTTGGTAGCTCCTTCGTACACATTTTTTAATTTGTCCCAAGCATCTTTGGTTGACTTACATTGCATGAATTTGACAAACATTGAATTTGATAGTCCATTCAAAATTACATTCAATGCTTTTGCATTGGCTTCATATTTATCTTCTTCATCTTTATATGTCGGTGGAATGGCTAGTATTTTATAACCCTTTTCAACAACATTCCAAACTTTGCATCCAAGAGACATTAGATGGCATCTCATTCTTACACTACAGTATGCATAATTTTATCCTGTGAATAATGGAGGCCTGTTAGCAACTAAACCTTCTAGTTGATCCATAGTGTTTTAATAGGATATCCCTTCCAGTGATTAATGTAGTGAAGGAAACTTGCTCTGATACCAATTGTTGGTTTATCCAGCAATACTGAGAGGGGGGGTGAATCAGTGTTGCCTTATTTTTCCTTTAATTAAAATAATTAGTATTTAAACAATGTATACTATGAATCAAACAAGCAAGGATGGAGAATTTTATCGTGGAAACATCAAAGAGCAAACCACAAAATCAAACTTATTAATAAAATGATTTCTACGAAATTAGTTTTCTGCTGCAACAAAAAGGATGCTTCAACATCCCAGTTTTCTATTTGCACCAACAGATAAGGATGTTGCAAAACCCTTGTTTTCCAGCTACTACTGGAAGGAGGATACAACCTCCTTAATAGGCTTTGACTTGCCAGTAGCACCACCTAGCTTCCCTGATATTTATAACTTCTTGATTTTCTACTTGATTCATCAATTCTGGAAATGATTCATGCTGCTGATCTCTCCCTTTCTTTATGCTGTTGGTCTCTCCCTTTATTTATGTTATTGTGATCTTCATTGTAGAGACACTTTCTTCTAATTCAAAAACTGCATTTAAATACCTCTTATATTTCAGGTCGCACCTCTCCATTCTATGTCTTTCCAATTCATGCCTTTCCAGATCTTTGTTTATTAACTTCTAATTTAAATCTCTGTTTATTACTTATTTTTAATTAATTAAAACTTTGCAAGCATATTGACATCAATACCAACACATATTTTAACAGTATTATCAACAACATGTGAAGTAAATATAAAAATTGTAGAGAGTAATGTTAGTATGGAATTTTCCTATCTCCAATCCATCATTGGTCATTTGAAGTTGGAATAATGTCATAATGGTAGTTTGGTGTAACAATATTGTCATCCCATTGTTAATATTTGGAACAAGGTAGGAGGTTGTGATATCAATACTAATATCTCTAGTTCATGTTTCTTTCAAACTTGATATGAATTTGTAAAATTGGTTTTATGTTGGCATATTATTTTCGAGTTGTCTGTCTATCAAACTTGGTATGAATTTGTAATGTCAGATATGCATTACTAAATTGTTGGACAATTTCTAGTGTTTTGAACTTGGAAAGAGATCGTAACATATATACTCTATCATTGTATTACTACTCACACATAAATGTGCCCTTATAATTATAGTGAATGCAAGGATCAATCAAGTCTAGTATTGTCTATCCTAGCCCAATTTTTCTTTTTTATGATGATTTTTTTCCCATAGAGTTGTTGTGACAATAATAATGTTGTTACAATGTCGAATCTTCAGTGCCTAGCGTAGACTAAGTTACTCTAATCTAGCCTAAACTAACCTAACCTAACCTATAGTAGACTAACGTATCTCATGCTACCTTAGCCTACCCTACCCTACCCTTACATAGATTAACTTATCCTGCATAAAATTCCAATCCTAACCTAGCCTAACATACATAAAATATCATCCTAGTATAGCCTAACCTACCCTACCCTAACCATATCCTTAACTACGCCTACCCTACCCTATTTTTATAACTTGTTTTTTATTTCATTGAAAAAAACAGCATCTAAAAATTGAATTTGCCATTTTTTTGTAATTTTAATGAAAATGAAAAAATGAAAAAATAATTATAGAAGAAATATTCCTCGGTGTACCGAAAAATACAATTAAAAGACATAATAAAAGTGTGAATGATATTGGAAATAGAGGTTGTAAATTATTTTAATAGAGATGTGGGGGGGGGGGGCCTTTGGAAATGGGTATTCAACTATTTTCTAAGAAGACTATGAAGATCAATGGTAAGGTCGGATCATGAAAGAATATATTGAATTTTTATGAAATAATGAAATTAGAAATTTTGAATTACTCAATCAATCAATTATTTAATTTTTTTGAAGCCCTAAAGATTTAAATGTGATCAGTTTAACATTATTAATAATTTTGGTTTAAGTAATCAATGGAATGGCTTCTTCCCATCATTTATTAAAAATTCGAGTTTCTTTTTTCCATATCTAGGTAGTTTAACTCCAAGTTATTGGGATTTCAAGTTAATAATAATTGAAGAATTCAAAATCATTTAATATTTAAAAAACTACATTCATTGTGTCAAAGGGGATCATGACGAAGGCATAAAAAGATGTCGAAAAGAGACTAGTTGGCTCATAGATATAAAATTTAAACCAAAAATGGAAAGAATAGGGATTGGATTAATAAAGGAGAGGGTGGAAAGGATAATTTTTTATTGAGTTTAGAGAAACTTAATACAAGGTTTAAAATAATTATAAATTTATAATTAATTGAAACGAATTGAAAAGATGAGGTTATAATTAATAGATAATTTATTCAATTGATTATGGTGATGATGATAGTTAACGTCCACTTAAACCAATTTTCCTCTATCAGACCTTAAGAAAGAAAAGTAGGGAACTACTTGGTTCTCGTTAGAGTTTTATTTATGTGCTAAAAAATCTTAGAGAGTATCATTCATAAATTACTATAATTTTGATAAGATAGAAGTTGGGTAGGTTCACATTGTAATACAAATTTTGAAACTAAGATCTTATGTAGGCGTATGTAGCACAATCTAAGAGGAAGTGTTTTTCATCGTCAATACTCATAGTCTCATAAAGATGCTAGATCCTTTCATCCTAGATAGTTTTGGAAAAGGCCTAACGCCCAAATTCACTATGTATCTCATGAGAGTTTGTTCTTATTTTAGCTATGTGGATCTTCTACTTTACTCTAGTTAAAACAGAGAGATAATTTTGATCTTCAGGATTAAGGTTAATGACCTTGTAATATCTTAATTTTCTTTTATCCTCTCAATTTTCATTACACCACAACTTCTCTTTGAAGTTTGAAGTAATAATATTTTTAATATCATGTATATTTTCCAAGTGACGTTTTTCATCAATCCACCACATATTAAACCAAGAGATTGCATCTTTATGAAAACCTTGGTTATTCGTTAGGTGGTTTTGGATGGAATTAAAATCAATATTTGTATGTCTATGGTCTCCCGAGTTATTTAATTTTTTCTTGTACATTAGGTACCTAGCCATAGTTGTGCTCTCAATTGGGTAAAGACCCTCTTCAATTAGGAGAATAGGATATGGAACATTATTTTTAATTTTAAGATAGAAAGTTATAAAACGCTTCTACATTTGCTCAATCCTTCTCCAAGATTCTCTAGAGAGGATGAAGCCCCAATCTTCACACCCATACAGGAGAACGAGAGTGACAAGAGTTTCAAAGAGGGATTTTTTGATCCCACATCAGAAGGCTTGCCAACTTACAATTGTTTTCAAGGCCAAAATAAGCTTTCCACCCTCCATTGATCCTTTTCTCGATGTTGTAGTTCTAGTTAAGCTTCTAATGAATATCAATCCCAAGATATTTGTAGGAAGTCACTTCCTCCATGTTGATATTATCATGTCCAAGAAAGAAGCGTAAGTGACTTTATTAGATTTTATCAACATAACATTGGTTTTGTCGGTATTGAAAGCCATGCCCATACCAAAGCAGAAATCCTTGAGAATTCTTAATTGTTTATAAGGATCAAAGGGACATATTTCCAAAAGAAAAATATCATCAGTATAAAGAAGGAGGATGGTGACATATCCTCTATGTCATGCCAATGAAACCTGCCTCTATTAAACAACTTCTAACTTGTCAATGTATATACTAAAAGGGGTAGGGGAGAGGGGATATTTTTGCTTAACTCCTATATGTAAATAATTATGTAGTTTAGTTCCTAAAACAAGAGCCAAGAAGTGGCAATGTCCCTACAGTTTCCAATCACTATTACTATAAGATAAAAACTATAGAAATATGATACTTCCATGCATGCATCTTCAGAGGTTCAAGAATTTCCAAAGAACTATATATTGCACGAAGAAATTGATTCAACTACAAAGGTGTGGAAGTATATGTCAAATATAGCTTTTTTCTGCATCAAGGCATGCATAAATGAATTAATAAGTTTCTTTATCACCAGGGAGGTGGTTTGAAGAGTGCCTACATTTACCAAGATGACGTGAAATCATGAATGTTGGTTATTAACTTTAAAGATATTAATAGCAACTATACTCGATTAGTATATTTTTTTTCTTCAATATTAAAAACTATTTAGCATTTAAAAAAATGAAAGTGAATGTTTAGAAGGCTACGAGCAATAAGCTGCAAGGAAAGACAAAGGACCTTATTCAAATTTCAAAGAAATGGCTTGTAGAAAGGTACAAAATTATAGTGACCAGAATAAATTTACCATTGTACAGGGACAACTATATTACTAATCACATAGCTGACATGATAGAAATTTTCCATCTCGTAGGAGAACTATATTACTAATCACATAGCTCACATGATAGAAATTTTCCATCTCGTTTGAATGATATCCTTTGTACAGTGCCATGCATTGAAATATATCTAGTAGAAACCTCTTCAACTATAAAATACCCTCTATGATAAGTAGACTTAAAAAATAGATTCTACTTCAAAATTCCCTAGATCTGAAATGCTGGCACCATCCTTTGTTCTCAATTGTGTTGAAACATCATCAATGGCAGAATTAACTGTGATATCTTCTCATTCGATGAATTACGAGTGTTTTGTTGATGGAACAAATATGTTAGTACAATTGAAATATGTCAACGAAATGCATAAAATATTAAAAAAAAAATGTCTATGCACTTCTTAGTAAAATACAGACATAATTGAAGTTCTAGTTTAAGAATTCATAATTGATCTCATTGCATAATAGGAATAGCATCATATTTCAGCTTAAAATTTTGAGCACGGTTAGATTTCTTTCAAGTACAATGGAAATATACATTAAATAAAAAATTTATGTTATTACACTAAGTGCAAAACTCAGACTAATTAAAGTAGTAGTTGATGGGATAAATACCATGCATATATAGATGATGATCAAGGGGGTGGGTGGTACTCTTCCAAAAGTACTCTCTAACAATTCAACATTAGGAGGATGACCTTTCAAAAAATCATTTTGGGATTCTTCTTAGATATTAGTGATCTTTTCCAGTCAACAGAATGGTGTGATGATGATCATCCAAGGCAACTTTCATCTCCAAGGTTCACAGCCTCACACTTTGAAAAATCTAAAGTTGTCTGTAAAAAGAGATAAATTGAAGGCATTCATCACAACCAATAACTTAACAATTGACATAGTTATATGAAGAGGAATTATGGTTAGCTCCTAGTAAACCTCTTGAAAAAGGAAAAAACATAAAAGGAAAAAGACTATGAGCTAGGAACTAAGATAATATCTTTATTGAGAGAATAACATGTATAGCATATCAAGCATGTATCAAGCATATCAAGCAATCACATAAGACAATGGATACAAAGAGTTTCACTGGGGAAAACCATAAAGGTGAAAAACCCCACAACTTCCTCAGAGATAGATAGAGCAATGATACAACCAAAGTACAAGAGATAGTCTTCTCCTAGCAGCTGATCCTCCTCCTCACATGTGCGCCACTTTCTGAGTGATAGAAGAGTGAGTAATGAGATGAATGAAATAGAGATCTCTCGATCTCTATTTATACTTGTCTTGTCCTTCCCAATAAACCAGTGGGGCCGACTTGTCTAGCTTAGCCTAATAACCCATGGTTAACTTAATCAGGGCCGACCCCACACATGGTGGTCTAATAACCCATCGGCAAGTTACGACACTTGCGACACTTGTCAATACAAATGATGACACTTCCGTATAGAGGAATAATAACATCTCTATAGGAGTACAATATACATAGATGGAATACATGGGTGAAATACATTCCGAAGTTACATATACATCAACACCCCCTCTTAACTAGGAAGGTATTTCTCGACATAGATCTGCTAGCACAAGTCTTCTTCTCTGGATCATCGTCATCAAATCATCATCACCGTTGTTATCTCAATCAATCTCCAATCTACTCATCGTAGGAAATTCTAGAGTGCCAATCCTTTTTCATACTGGATGTAGGCCCACCACCTGCAGGTCTTCGTCATCTACAGAGCCAGCCCTTTTTCATGCTGGATGAACATCATCAACATCTCTGCGAGCAAGCCATCAAGTAGGTACAACTCAGGACTGATTACACTACCTTTGCAAAACTTGCAAGATCTCCCAGGACTGATTACACTGCCTTTGCAAAACCTGCAAGATCTCCCAGGACTGATTACACTGCTTTTGCAAAACCTGCAAGAGAATCTCAAGACTGATCATATGCCTCTCCAAAACCTGTGTACCATAATGTCACATCATCATCTTTAGATCATCGTCATCGTCCACGGAGCACAACCCAGATGCACACACATAGCACTTACACTCGATGACATGGAATGAATTTTCTCTGACCATCGATCTGAAGTACACCAAGTCTCCCTCTAAAGTATTCAAACTTCACTCTGGCCAGTGGATTGGTCAACACATCGACTATCTGCTCGGCCATCACAACATACAGGAGCTTCACTGCTCCTCTCTGCACCATATCCATGATATAGTGATACTTGATCTCAATGTGCTTCAACTTGTCATGGAACACTGGGTTCTCCAACAACTTCACACAACTCTGGTTGTCGCAATATATACAAGTAGCACTCAGCTGGAGATCAAACAAATTGGACAGTAGCTTCCTAAGCCATACTACCTCACAACTAGCCGAACGAGCTGTGACATACTCTACTTCGGCTATACTTAGTGTCACACAAGACTGCTTCCTGCTAAACCAAGAGATCATACTGGATCCAATACTGAAGCAGCACCCCGAAGTGCTCTTCCGATCAACAACATTGCCTACCCAATCCGAATCAACATAACCCTCCAGGTTAAACTTTTGATTCGCCTCATACTTGAGCCCATAGTCAATTGTACCCTTTAGGTACCTCAGAATATGCTTTGCAGCTATCAGGTGAACATGTCTTGGATCTGTCAAGTACTGGCTCAAGGTGTTCACTGCAAACCAGATGTCTGGTCTTGTATTCGTCAGGTACATCAAGGACCCGATCATCTGACAATACATCGTAGCATCAACTAGCTCAGAAGAAGCATTACACAGAAGCTTCAGGTTCGATGCCATAGGTGTGTCCATAGCCTTGCAGTCCATCATCCCGAACCTCTTCAGGATCTCTATCACATACTTCCTTTATCCAAGGAAGATTCCATCTACACTCTGCCACACCTCCATACCTAGAAAGTAGTGCATCATACCCAAGTCCTTCATCTCGAACTCGGCAGCAAGCTTCCTCTTCGTGTCGGAAATCAATCTATCCTCACCTGTTACAAACAGGTCATCCACATATAATAGTAGAATCACAGGATTGCCTTCCTCAACCTTATAGTAAAGGTTGGAATCTGCTTTACTCTTGGTAAAGCCCAAACTCGATAGGAAGCCATCTATCCTGCCATACCAGGTCCCGGGTGCCTGTTTCAAACCATACAGGTCTTTCTTTAGTTTGCACACATGTGTCTCTCGGTCATGTGTCTCAAACCCGAGTGGCTTCTCCACATACACTTCCTCTTCGACTACACCATTCAAGAAAGCAGTCTTGACATCCATCTGGTGTACCTTCCATTTCATCATTGCATCCAGAGCAAGTATTGATCTAATGGAAGTGTATCACGCCACAGGAACAAAGGTCTCTTCATAATCAATCCCTTCTTTCTGGGAGAAGCCACGACCTACAAACCTTGCCTTATATTTTTCTATGCTGCCATCTGCAGCATGCTTGATCTTATAGATCCACTTGGAAGTCACCACAGACTTCCCATCTGGTCTTGGAACCACATCCAAACATCATTCTTCATGATCAATGGATCAAGGCATCATTACTTCATCCCGGATCCTAGGAACTTCAGATTCTTCAATAGATAGATTTGTTGTTGAACAAATGTTGTAGTCCTTCTTTTGTAGGTGATGGTATACAATCTTTCCTACAAGACAAGTTAAATTGCATGATTAGAAACATCTCATAGTTTTCAGAACAAATTCTTACGCATAAAGAAATATGTCATACAGTCATGCAATTATTTTAGCCAATGCTTCAATACAACATTTATCCATATCCCATAACTTTCTAGATGCCTTCCAATCTCTACCAGAACATTGTTAAGAGTGTGCACAACTCCCAACATGTTAGCAAAGAGGTTTCATTCTAGATAAGTGGCAATGGAATGTTGTACAGTGCCATAGGCCACTTACCCATCACATGCATATTAGTAGTATACTGTTCATTAATGCAACTATTCTAATATGCATAATACACAATCTATGTCTAGGAACATAAGCATATACATCATTGAATAACATTATTTAAACAAACAGAATATACAAGAAATGATAATTCAAATACTTGTCTTTGTTTGTTTGTTGGGTGGACTCCCTCTGAATCTTTGCTTCCTTGCAGGAGCTGCTCGAGTCCTATTCTTAAGTAACTTCTTCTACTCCTTTCTGTTGTGAATTGTAAGGAGTGATCAACTCCCTCTTAATCCCTGAATCACTCCATAGCTTCTTGAAGTCACCTGAAGTGAATTCTCTGCCATTGTCAGATTCACTCAAAGAACTAGATGACATCAGACTGCATACATCAGAGTGGATGATTTCCAAGATTCTTTTTGCCTTGCTTTCACTTCTTGGAAATGTCTTCTTTGTATTATTTCCCTTTGCACAACCTTTGCAAATGCCTTCATGTTTTGTCTGGATTTCAGGAAGACCTTCTACAACTTTGCTTGCAATTGGTAATGCCCTATAGTGCATGTGTGCAACCTTATATGCCAAAGTTCACTTGGCTCTACTGAAACATGGACCATGGCTTGTTCTGGTTGGCCCTTCAATTTGTATAATCCTCCCTCTTGCTCTCCAATCACCACTGCATCATCTATAGTCTTACCCTTTGGCCACATTATGACTTGGCCATCTACAAATGCAACCCTCATGCCTTTTGCATCTAATGCAGATATTGGGATTAGATTCTTCTTGAGACCTGGAACATATAGTACATCTTTCATCTTCATAGACTTTCCAGATTCTAATTTATAGGAGGCTTCACCACTCCCTTTTATTGGATACTGGTAGTCATCCCCAAGTTTCACCTTGTGGGGTGATTCATATTCAGCTAGGTTCATAAAGGATTCCTTGAATCTTGTCATGTGTTTAGAAGCCCCACTATCTATAAGCCAACCATTACTTCCATGAGTAATGGTTCTAGTGAGAGCAGAAATTAAAACATATTCTTCATCACTTGAAGAATCTTCACTATCTTCTCTAGCCCTCTTCCTGGGAGGTTCATCATCCTCTACAACATGAGCATGATGTCTTCTTTTGAAGTTCTTCTTCTTGTGAGAACCATCTTTCTTATTTCTGGGACAATCTATGGAATATTGTCCCTTCTCATCACATGTATAGCAACGAACATAAGACATGTTCCTTCGAGGTTTGGGACTACCTCTCTGATTCTGATGGTGATGTCTTTCTTTCTTGCCATGATGGTGAGCCTTCTTGTCACCATGTCTTTTAGAGTGTGTTGTGAGAGCTTGGTCTTCATTCCCCATCTTCTCTTCTCGAGCTACAATTCGAGCTTCTTCCTATGAGCATTCTTCCCATAATCTACTGAAAGTGATAAGTTTCTTCCTAGCACAGATCCCTTGGATGAAGGAATCCCATGACCTAGGAAGGCCATTAAGAGTGGTCATTACCACTTCTCCATTTTCTATATCTTCTCCCACAGCTTCAAGTTGTTCTTTTATCTGTGAGACCCTTGAGAAATAAGACTGCATAGTCTCTGCATTCTGGATCTTGATATTCTTCAATTGATTCCTCAAGGTCATCTTCCGATTTATGTTCTTCCCTTCAAATAAATTGGTTAGGGAATCAAACATCTCCTTTGGCATCTTTAGGGATAACACATGGGGTATGAGATGATCTTTGATAGAATCAACAATGATCCTCTTTTCCTTGACCAAGTTCTTTTTGTGAAGAGCCTTAGCCTCTTCTTCCTCTGGGACACAGACCACTTCACTTATATAAGTGTCCAACTCATTTTCTTCCAGGATTAACCCAATCCTATACTTCCATGCTCGAAAGTTATCAACCCCTTCAAGCTTATCCTCAAGCTTGGTGTGGTGAGACATCTTAAAGAGTACTTCAAATGAAAATAGAAAAGATTTAGGTCTTACCACTTGATTTGCTGAAAAATGGATCTGGTCCCAGATTAGGGTTTGTCAGAGAAACCCTAAAAATTCAAAATGTGAATTTCAACTTTCTGAAAGGATAGAAAGATGTGCCTTGATGAGCTGATCATCCTGGTATATTCAAAATTTGAGATTTGCAAAGTTTCACCCTTCATAAATGTTTTTTAGTCTTCCTAGATTCACTCGGGATGACCCTGAATTAGGGTATGAGTTTCTCAAAGTTTCACCCAGCCAAAAATATCGATCCAAAGCTCTAAACTTTGATTTTTCCAAGGAGCTTCCAGCTATGTCTTCAGATTTCAGAAATTCCTATTTTTGTGGAAACCCTAATTTTTAGGGCCAAAACTGAAAGTGCTCAGAATTGAATTCTGATTGGACATAAAGATTCTCCTTGATGAGTAGAGTCAATCTACCTTACTTCATTTCCAAAATCTGTGGAGAGAAACCCAATAAACAAGAAACCCTAGTTTCTACCACTGCACAATGTCTTCTTCTCAGGGAAGCTATGATACCATGTTAGATTTTGAGCATTAATTAAACATACTCTAGGATCTTTATTGAGAGAATAACATGTACAGCATATCAATCATATCAAGCATGTATCAAGCATATCAAGCAATCACATAAGACAATGGACATACAAAGTTTCACTAGGGAAAACCATAAAGGTGAAAAACCCCACAACTTCCTCAGAGATAGATAGAGCAATGATACAACCAAAGTACAAGAGATAGTCTTCTCCTAGTAGTTGATCCTCCTCCTCACATGTGCTCCACTTTCCGAGTTATAGAAGAGTGAGTAATGAGATGAATGAAATAGAGATCTCCCGATCTCTATTATACTTGTCCTATCCTGCCCAATAAACCAGTGGGGCCGACTTGTCTAGCTTAGCCTAATAACCCATGGTTAACTTAATCAGGGCCAACCCCACACATGGTGGTCTAATAACCCATCGGTGAGTTACGACACTTGCGACACTTGTCAATACAAATGACGACACTTCTGTATAGAGGAATAATATCTCTATGGGAGTACAATATACATAGATCAAATACATGGGTGAAATACATTCTGAAGTTACGTATACATCAACAATAACTTAACAATTGGCATAGTTATATGAAGAGGAATTATGGTCAGCTCCTGGTAAACCTCTTGAAAAAGGAAAAAACATAAAACGCAAAAGAGTATGATCTGGGAACTAAGATAATTTCATCGGCCACACTTAGTGCATTCTAATAACTGTGTGCATATGGGGTATTCTATACAACAAGCACCACTACAGATTCGATAGAAAAAATTCTTACTCTAAACCTCTTCGTGGCTATCTATATATTACTCAATAGTCAAGAAATTCCACAACCTTCGACAAATTTATAGGTCTCTAGGAACATAAATATTTGAATTTTGATGTGGCCATCATTATAACACTGACAATGTCACTCATTGAAGCTTTCTTGTCATGTTATGATAAATTTGAGACCTTAAAGAATACAAGGCTATTCTTTTAGAATAACTAGGAAATGGATTATTGGCATGTACAGAGGATGCCATTAAAAGCTATCCATCTAGAATGATTATTGGATGATTCACATGAATAGATGTCAAAATAGTTAGTAGTGTCGGATACTCTCTTTTAAAAATTTTATCATCAATGAATGATGTCAATAAGAGATTTAGAAGATTAATCAGTGAAAACTAGTTGAGAATATTAATAACTTGAAAGCATCTCAACCAACATTACATGGGAACCCATCCCCTGTGCGATGTGTCCTGGAATTTTCCCATCTCGGTGTCTGGACAAAAACTAGGAGGTTTAGGGGACTCCCTTAATGGTTTCAGGGATGTCTAGATGGCCTAGAGACAAACCAACCCCTATGTGTCACATGTCCTCCAATATAAATATTCTTCACCGGTTCAACAATGAAGCCATGGAAAATATTATCTATACCAGAAATACTTGTAACAACAATTTTTATTACTTGTAACAACAATTTTTATTACAGTGTTTGGTATACTTTTACATAGTGTTACATGGTGACCCACTCCCTTACTAGATTACATGGTTTCTCCAAGTTATTTTCCTTTCAACCTTGGAAAGTTTAATAACTGTAGAGATTGCAGAGCTCCAGATAGGATGCACCTGGCTGGTCCCGACCCAAGTTTACCATGCCTCCCGTGTTGGTTTTTCGTCTGAAAAAAATTGAACTGTGAAGGAGATCTTCATTAGAAGGAAAATTGCTTAAGAGGCATCATCTATTTTGCGTTGTAGGAAATTATTTTAGAGGCATATTCTATTTTTTGATGTAGCAGTTTATCATAGGTTTCTCAAGCAAAAGGCTTGGAAAGTAATCAAACTCACATGCATTGTAGGGTTAAATTGTATTGTACAGGCTAATAGATTAGTGAAATTAGTACTAGAGCTTTCAGGTTAAAGAAATCTACATTGATAGAAAATTATACGTTAAATAACTTACAATAAACATCATTCGTGCTTTTGAATTCTGCATTCAAATCTCCAAAAATACCCTTACTATTATCCAAAATTTATCTTAAACATGATTTCTAAGAGTTTCCTAAAGAACTGTTAAAATTTCTGCAATCACTGAAGCTAAATATGACAACTTAGAAATCCTTAAAAGAAAACAATTCAAAAGCTCCAATGTTCTTACGAATTTGCAATTAGGTGTGTTGTAGTAATTCCACTCTTCTAACGAGAATGAAAAATTCTTCAGGCCACTTCTCGGCAGCCACAACCTCTTCCCAAAATATTTCTGCAGGAAATTCTGGATTCATCCTTTCATGGGAAATTTATTGTTACTTTCACTGCTATGGTGCCTCTCACTGTTATAGCAGAGGTGGGGTTAGGCTTGGTTCGCTGCTTGAACAATATATCATCTTGGTGCCATGGATATCCGAATTGGGGAAAATCATTGCCTTAAAGAAGCTATGTGAATCAATGCATTTCATTGCTTTACTGAAGCCATGCAGCTTGCCACGCTCATGCATGCATGCAGTGCATCGACTGCAACGAAGGTGGCAACGAGTAGGTGTAGGTCAGTTGCTAGCAGGTGTAGGTTTGTCAGTGTCAGTGGAGGTTTCTCATGCAGTGCATCGACTACAATGGAGGTGGAAACGAGCAGGTGTAGGTCAGTTGCTAGCAAGTGCAGGTCAACTCGTTTTCATTAACTAGCCTGCAGATGTAACCTCTTCCCAAAATATTTCTGCAGGAAATTCTAGATTCATCCTTTCATGGGAAATTTATTGTTACTTTCACTGTTATGGTGCCTCTCATTGTTACAGCAGAAATCGGGTTAGGCTTGGCTAGCTGCTTGAACAATATATCATCTTGGTGCCATGGATATCCAAATTGGGGAAAATCATTGCCTTAAAGAAGCTATGTGAATCAATGCAATTCATTGCTTTACTGAAGCCATGCAGCTTGCCACGCTCATGCATGCATGCAGTGCATCGACTGCAATGAAGGTGGAAACAAGTAGGTGTAGGTCAGTTGCTAGCAAGTGCAGGTTTGTCAGTGTTAGTGGAGGTTTTTCATGCAATGCATCGACTACAACGGAGGTGGAAACGAGCAAGTGTAGGTCAGTGGAGGTCAGCTCGTTTTCATTAACTAGCATGCAGATGTGACGTCAGCCTATAGCCCCCTTCCAGGAAGGGAGAATCGAGGACGATGTCACCTCCTACCACCAATCAGGTTTTTGAAAAATATGAATTTTAAAAGTTTGAAAAAATATTAGATAAATTAAACTATAGTTTGTATATAGTTCACAAGGAAAATTTTAGGCTTTAAAGCAAAATAATAAGAGTTTGATGATACATATATATGTTCCCCTTCGGGGACATAATAACCAAAAGAGAGGAATGATAAGGTATGGATTACTAAGGAAAAGGAAGAAAAAATAAATATATATTTAGAAGCTTAATGGAAAATTTAAAGGGAATGATTTATTTAAAATTAATAAAAAATAATAAAAGTCAAGGTTATAATTTCTAAATAATTAGTTATATTAGATAGTAATAATTATAGATTGAATAAACATATATAGTTTGGATGGACAAAAATGATTAATGGTGGTAAGGAGGGTTGGAATTTGATGGACAAAAGTCATGGGGTTATTTGCCCATCCTCTATTCACATAAACATTTAGTAAAATGCTATATACAATCCTCTTATTGCATAATTGGTTTAAGATGTAAAAAACATTTAGTAAAATGGAATATATCAAATTTGATGGGTAGGTTGGATTTCAAATTCAAACACAAATGGTAAGTATGAATAAAAATAAAGGAAAGGAAGAATGGTCACTCATTTAGCCTAGACCTATGGCCACCCCACCCCACCCCACCCCAGATACTGTTGCACCACACTGTCATACCTAAGAATGATCACTCATTCTTGAGCTTTGAAACCATTTAGTGATTTGCCAACTGAATTGTTTGACAAAATCTCCAAAATTAAAGATGATCAATTTAAAGTCACATGCTTCAGTCAACAAATGGAATGGCTTCTTCACATCTTTGTCCTTATCGTGTGGGATAGCGTCCTATTTCAAATGTCCAAATGGCTGACACCTATCAAAATTGATTGTCGATTGTAACCCAATTCTTGAACGTTGTCCATGAGTTTAATATTCCTATGTTTGCTTTTGTCGAATATGGACTTTCACATGTACATAGCTATGAACAAGTACATAGCTACGAGCTTATAGTCATAAGAAGGAGATGGAAGTTGTGAGGGTTTAGACAGGTAACATTTTCTATTGACGACTAGCTTGTTACTAGTCTGATTCCTCTTTTTTTGAGTTTGTTTAACCTTTACACTTTGTTTCCACAGTCGATAAAGGTATCATGGACCGTTGTATGTTAGCTAACTACAAAGAATGTAGGATATTCTTCCTCAATTTATGAGTATAGGGTTCTCATTATAACCTTACTCACTATACTCCTTTCTATATGTATGAATAAATTGGAACAAGCCCTATCAAGGTCATACGCTTTCCCTCCCCTTTCATACAAGACAGATCTAGGCATTGCAAATCGAGAAAATATTATGAGAAAATTTGGTGTTCTTCATATTTGAATGGAAATCCTTTATGGTCTACCCCTTCCAATAGGTTTCTCCGAATACATAGTGGTAGGATTAGGGAAACCTGTTGGTTATGCTCCCTTGCTTATGCTCCTGTTAAAACGTTTGCATGTGGGCATTCGCCCAACAAAAATGTAAAAAACATTTAGTAAAATGGTATATATCAAATTTGACGGGTGGGTTGGATTTCAAATTCTAACACCAATGGTAAGTATGAATAAAAATAAAGGAGAATAGACCTTGGACCCCCACCCCCCACCCCACCATAGATACCGTTGCACCACACCATCATACCTAGGAATGATCACTCATTCTTGAGCTTTGAAACCATTTAGTGATTTGCGAGATGAATTGTTTGACAAAACCTCAAAAATTAAAGATGATCAAGTTAGGCGTGTGATAACTAGCACTCAAATCGCTCCATGCCAACGATAGAAAATTTTCCAGCGAGGCACAGTTCCACCCCTTCTGGTTATTTTTTTGGAATTAAGACGATTTGGGTCATCTTAAGATGGCCCAGAACCTCTAAGGGAACAGTTCCACGGCATAGTTCCGCAATAAACGGGGTGGAACTACGATTTCGCCAATTTTTATAACTGGATCTACATAACCCATTGCCGAAAAAGCGAGGCGATTTGAGTGCGAGTTATCGCACGCCATCAATTTAAAGTCACATACTTCTGTCAACAAATGGAATGCCTTCTTCACATCTTTGTCCTTATCGTGTGGTGTGGGACTGCGTCCTATTTCGAATGTTCAAATGGCTGAGTACACCTATCAAAATTGTCGATTGTAACCCAATTCTCAAACGTTGTCCACATTTTGAGGGTCTCGATGGAGTGTTTTTTCTAGCAAAAAAAAACCACTATTGATATTCAAATGAATCAAATAGTACAAAGATGTTCATGATTCAGCAGACAAATCAAGTACAATAGAAACTACACATAAAAAATGATCTGGATCTCTTCATCGATCTCAAGCCACCTTTATGCCACAACGGCAATAAAACATCACTACAAAATATCACTACATATAAGCAAAAAGAACAAGCATATACGCAACAAATCAGAAATATCACAAAGGTGAACACCAGCTTGCTTCAGTCAAAGAAAAAAGTGGAGCCACAGTCCTGGAGACAGTTATCACACCATTCCTCCCAAATCAGCTGCCCTTCCAAACCAAATAATGCTTGCTTTGAAAGCTTGTCAACAAGTGAGTTATGTTCTCTAAAGATATGCTCAAAAATGATGTTCTGATGCTTTGAAATTTCAATGTGAGTCCGAAGAGCCCAGTGTCTCAAATTCATAACATTAAGCTTGAATTCCCCCGCAGCCCATTTAATGGTAACCCTGGAGTCACCATATACCTTGATACTGACCAAACCAAAGCTATTAGCAACTTTAAGGATGCACCAGAGAGCCATTAACTCCGCTTTCATATTTGAACCAGATCCACAATTGAGTCTAAAATTATAATAATGAGACTAGTTCAGATAGATGACACCTCCAACAGCGCATAAACCAAATTGTGAAGCTCCGTCGAAGAAGAGTACGGGCTGATCAACTTTGAAGTTAAAAAAACTAATTCTGTCTGTCTTCATCTTGTGCTCGTCTTCCTTACATACAGCGAACATATTTAAAGCATTCAAGCTACATTGCAAAGGATCAGGAATGACATTTCGAAAGATGGCGCAGTTCCTAGAGAACCAAATTGCCCAAGGGATACAAATAGCAATATAAAAATGTTGCTTACAGTGTCTGAACCAATTTAGTAAGCACTTGTTAAAGTCACCCACATCCCAGCACCGAAAAATATTCAAGTTAGAAGAAATCATTGCCCAGATCTTATTAGTGAAACTGCATTTGAAAAAGAGATGATGTTTAGTTTCAGCTTCTTTTTTACAAAGAACACAAAAACTAGGTCCAATCCAACCCCGTTTACACAGATTTTCCCAAGTCTTCAATTTATCTTGCAATAATAACCAACTGAAACACTTCAGTTTTAATGGAATGGACCAGTGCCAAAGTCTCTTATACCACCAATCCTGGGGATAGATGAACTTATCTTGTACAATTCTAGAGTAGGCAGTTTGAGCTGTAACAAAACCAGTGGCAGGATTCCCGCCCCAGAGCAAAAGATCTATATCATGAGACAATTTAACACCTGCTGAATTTAAGTTCGAGATGTAGGCATCCCAAGAATGAGCTAAATAGCCAGATAAACGAAGGTCTCTAGCAGACATCCACTTTGCACTATTCTCGTCCCCATTTCTGAGCATAAAGATTTTGTTCAAGGTAGAAAACCCTAAGATCTGAAGATATTGAGTGATGGAAGGAGGCAGAATGTAATTTTCCTCCATTCCAATGATGGGATCTATCCCAACACGAATCAGGTCTCCTGTCCCCACCTGCCAGATAAGATCATTTTTTATCCAATGAAAAATCTTCATAAAACCCCGCCACATAGGGGAGAAGTTCCAGCTTGACAAATTAGGATTTCTAATCCAGCAATAAACATCCACTTTTATGTATTTGTTAAAAATAAGATGAGACCAAAGAGTTTTTCCAAATAGACTTATCCAAAGACTTTTTAGTCTGAGAGCACTGTTAAAAATCCTCAGATCTTTAATGCCCCAGCCACCAAATCTATAAGGTCTAGAAATAGAGTCCGTAGCAACCATCGTAATCTTTTCACTGTCTGCAGACCCGAACCAAAGAAAGTTGTAAAAATATTTTTTGATGGTCTTGATAATTGACGATGGAACTTCAAGCAAAGAAAACCAATATACCGGAATACTGGAGAGCACAGACTTTCAATAAAATGAGCTTACCCCTAATGGACAATAACCTGTAAGACCAATGAGCAATACGAGCCTCAATTTTCTCAGCAGCCAATACCAATCCTTGATTTGATAGTTATTCGGCTTGAGATAAAAGCCCAAATATTTAAAGCCTTGTTCCAAGTGACAGCAGTTAAATGGCAGAATAGAAAGTATGTCCCTAATATGCCCATCATTTAAAGATAAATAGTAGAAGTTGGATTTAGCTGAGCTGACTTTCATGCCTCAAGCAGTACAAAAGGTCTGAATGATATCATTAAATATAGTCCACTCCTCAACAGTGTCCACACCGGCCACTAAAACATCATCGGCAAAAAGTATATGTGTAATCACACAATCCTTTGCTATCTTTACACCTTTTATCTATCCTCTCAAAAAAGCTTGATTAACCAATTTGCTGAACCCGTCCATGACCAAAATGAATAGGAGAGGAGATAAGGGACACCCTTGTCTGATCGCCCTGGAGCAGCTAAATCAGACGGACTACCATTTACTAGCACAGAGATATTCGTCGAGGAGATACAGGCCATAATCCACTTAATGATCAAAGGAGGTACCCCAATTCCGATGAGGATCAATCTAAGAAAGGACCAGTTTACCCTGTCATAAGCTTTCTCCAAGTCCATTTTAAGTACCAGGGCTTTTTTCTTATAAATCTTAATACTATGGAGCAGCTCCTGAGAAATGCCGATGGCATCATGTATCTGTCTACCAGCTAAGAAGCCAAATTGCTCAGAAGTGTGCTGGGAAAGCACAGACTTTAGTCGATCAGCAATAATTTGAGATAAGTTTGTAAAGCAAATTACATAGAGCAATCGACCGATAATCACCAAAAGACCTGGGCTTGTCTTTTTTGGGTATAAGGGTAACAAAAGTAGAATTAAGACAACCCGAGATGTAACCATTGGTCCTGGAGAAATTTACCAAATCTTTAAGTTCTTTCCCCATCAGTTCAAAGAAATGTAGGTATAGCTCCACCGGCCACCCATCAGGCCCGGGGCTTTTCTCTTTAGCAAACTATTTCAAGGTCTGTTCAATTTCTTCCAAAGATACCTCATCTTGGATACATTCAGCATCTTGCTCATTAAAGAAACACGGATAAAGTGCATCAACTTTAATCTGCTCTGTCAAAACACAGTCCCCAGGGTCACTATAGATATGACCAAAAAAGGAGGCAGCTTCAGATTTAATATTCTCAAGCCCAGAATGCTGATGCCCTCTCACATCCTCAATTTCCCATATGAATTTCAAGTTCCTTCTAGCTGAAGCAAAAGAGTGAAAGAATTTTGTATTTTTATCACCATGTGAAATCCAAATGGCTTGACTTTTAAGTCACCATTCTTTTTTAGCCTGAATAAGTAACTCATCTTTCTTCTTCTCAATCTGTCTCATAACCTCAAAAGCATCGACTGATAGAGAATTATGAACATTTGCAGAGATAGATACGTGGAGCTTTTTTTCTAGCAGATATAATTCCATTTTGTCTGCCTTCTTTTTGTCCCAAATCCAATTGGAAACCCTCTCTTTTAAACCTTTTAATTTATGATAGAAGTGCAGAATTGGATTAGCATCAGAAACATCATAGTTTAACCAAAATTCTCTAACCATACTGCAGAAGGAATCATCACTAAGCCAGGAGGAGTTGAACTTAAAAGGCAAAGCTTGTTTTTGCTCCAAATCATCAAGTTGAAGGATAATGGGCCAGTGATCCAAAGATTTGTGATAAAAAACCCAAGACCTGTGCTTCTGGAAGATACCCAACAATTCTGATTTAACAAGGAATCTATCCAGACGTTTATGAACTCCATCATTTCCAAATCTACCGTTAGTCCAAGTAGGAACCAATTTATGAGGCTGGACATCCACCAAGTCCGAGTCCACAATTAGCTGAGCAAAGAAATATGCTAAATCATCCAACCTAACAGAGGCTCCCCAAATTTCAGAAGCATGATAGGTGAAGTTTAAATCACCTGCAATGATCAAGTCATCTAAGTTCATAAGCCCAGAACCCTGAAGAGATGCCCAGAAATTCTGTCTCTCCCTATAGGGGGCATAAACATTGAGAATGGAAAGAGAGTGAAGGGTCCCACAGAAATACCCTTTTAAAAGAATACCCTAGGGAGTTGAGAAGACCTTGAAAGCGAAAATGTTGGTATCCCATGCAATTGCTAGTGCCCCAGATAAGCCACAAGAATTGACTGCAACCACCTCCCAATAAGGAAGAAGCTTACAAAGTTTATGGATAGCAAGAGTTTCATCACACATAGTCTCTTAAAGTAAAATAACAGTAGGGACAGTAGATTTAATAAGATTGGATAAAGCCTGTGCCCTAGACACCTTAACGAATCCATGCACATTCAGGGACAAGATAGACATCAAGAAACAATCAAAGTGGGGGACGATGCTCTAAGCCCCAGGGAAGTTGCCAGATCAGACCTTTCCACCTCCTCTAATCTCTGAGAAATAGGAGTGTATGAATCTGAGGAAGGTTGAACAGATTGATCAAGATTCTTTTTCTTGTTGCCCCTTCTAATAGTGACGTTTTGAAAATTCAGAGAATGGACAGGTTTAGCCAAAGACCCACTCCCCGGGTTCTTAGTGTAGGAAGGTAAGGGAGGAAATTCATCCCCTTTCGCTGAAAGAAGATAACCACTATCTGCTAAAATAACATTGTCTCCCGAAATGGAAGAGCCAGCATAACAATCTATAGTCTTATGGCCAGCCAAACTCTGCCCAGCATCACAGCCCAGATTCAATGATGAAAATGAAGAATCACCAATAGGGGAATTCAGACCCAAACCCAAATTTTCAGAATGCCAAGGCTGTATTTTCAAATTGTTATGGAGAGGAGACCTAATGAGTAAAGGGTTTGAAATGTCATTCTCTTCAAGACGAGACGAAGAGTGCCCTAAAACAGAAGAATCAACCTCCAGATCATTAAAAAGCTTACGACCAGCTTTTAGACAGGGGGGATTATTCATCGGTCTAACTAATGGAAGCCCCATTACAAGATCATGGCGCATCTGAATTTCACCTTTGGAAATGCGACTAGAAAGCATTTTTTCAGAATTTTCAAGAAAAACAAGTTCATCCTTTGATAACTCTGGATAATTAATAGGGGTTTGACATAATAACTTACCCGAAAGATCCGAAGATGACTTAGGTGGTCCAACCCTAGGAGAGGAGGGCTCCGAAGCAGGCGAACCCACCAAATTCTTGTAGCTGAAGGGACAGGAAGCCCTAACATGTCCAATCCTTCTGCAAGAGAAGCATCAAAATGGAATCTTGAAGAAATCCAGAGTCTGTTTCCAAACCCTATCTCCCCAAGCTATTTCAATTTCAGTGGGCAAGCCACCCCGAGTATCAATTTCAACCATAACTTTAGCATAATGGCGGTCCATACCAAAGAAATTCTGTTTGTCAATGTGGACAAATCTCCCAACTGAATTAGCAAGCCCCATGATGACGTCTTCAGTCCAGAGCTCGATAGGGAGACTTGGAATGATCATCCAGAGATGCCGAAGGGATTGATATTCATTCAGGGGATTAAAATTTAAATGCCAATGCTTTAAGAACATCGAACCCTGCTTAAATTCCCAGAAGCAAGACAAGATTTTATCAAGGTGAGCCGCTTCAGAGAAAGTAAATAAAATCCACCTGTTCATCAGGAGATTAATTCGGGGAGCCATGCCAGTAAGCGGAACCCACATCTTGTTAACCCACTCCGAAATTTCAATCTTATTTCCCGAAGTAAACTCCAACCTACCCACCAGCGCTTGTTCAGCCAGGATTCCAATTCTGTCAAGATTGTAATCCCCGTCGATGTCAAACCGAGCTATATCAGCCCTTGCCTTATAAGTTTTCAATAGTCTTCTGGCTTTGGCTTTCGAACGACGAAGCTTACCACAGAGGGAAGAACCATCCCCAGCCCTACCAGAGAGGTGGCCCAAAACAGGAGTAGAGTGCGGCAGAATAGGGATAAGGGAAGGAGAAGACTCCAACATAATGGAAACCACCACTGGATAAAGGAGTGAAAACCCCAGTTGTCGTTATCTTGTCAGAAAAAAGGAGACAGCTGCCCGCGCACAAGGTGACAGCGCCGAGCCCACTTATGGCCAAAAGGACCTCCACACAAACCTTAACAAAAGAACAACTAAATCTGGAGGAGGTCCAAAATCAACCAAAAATCGAAGCCAAATATAGAAATCAAACAAAATGCAGGAAAACCGAAAAATCAGGTTAGAAAAGAAGAAAGGTGACCTACGACTAGCAAATCCCGTTCCCACTTTTTTTAACATTGGCTGGTACTAGGCTGATTCTGCGAATCAGCTTGACTCCAAGTCGTCGTCGGCCACACAATCGACCAATCAACCATCAAGATCAGTAATTTCTGCAGAATCGCTGAAAAACCCTAAAAAACCTCGCCAAATCTCCATCTCCAAAGTACCAACCATCCCTCAGTTCCCGCATATCTCTCTTTCAAAATCGTCTCGATGGAGTGTTTGTGAGGGTTTCGATGGAGTGTTAGCCATATTTAAGGGTTAAATTGGTACGTGACGGGCAATTCACCCGTCAACTTCCAACACTATTCATCACCAACGTCACACTATTCATCACCAACGTCGGGTTTTTAATGTTTTTTCTTTTTCTTTTTATATGAACCAAGCCACGTGACTATAAATACCATCGAAGCAACATATGATGTAGTATAAATTTCTTGACATATTTGTGGATCTTCTTGGTTTAGTTGGATTAAAATTTCGTTTTAATCACATTGTTTGTGGGGATAACCTGAGGCAGCGAAAAGGAAACGGCTCTGATCTAATAATCGTTGCGAAAATGGAGTTGGATGATAGCATGTATGTACGATGATGATGCATATGACAGCTGCGACGACGAAAACTCAGCAGTTAATGAAGATTTCGAAAATGATGATACTGTTGATCTTGATGCTGATGCAAAGGACAGACGTACTATGAAGTACAGCGTTCTAAGTCTTAGAGACATTTGTGAGCGTCAGCAGCACGCTATAACAAGCGTCTCCAATGTTCTCCCCCTTTCGGAAGCTGAGGCCAGAAGAATGCTTTGGGCTTATTGTACGTTAAACATGAGACCGAGCAAGAAGAAGATGAATTAATTTTGTGTCCGATATGTTTAGAGGATTGCAACATCCGAGATATGAAGCAACTCAAGTACTGTGGTCATCGCTTTTGCATAGAGTGTTGGAGAGCTTATATTCATACTTCAATAAACAACGATGGTTCTGGATGCCTCGACTTACAATGTCCAAATACAGATCCATGATGCCCTGCTGTTGTAACTTCGGATATGGTTTTTTCTTTGGGGTTATCTCCGGAAGACAATCACAAGTATACATCATATTTTGTGAGCTCATATGTTGAACGAAAAAATGGAGTTAAATGGTGTCCAGCTCCCAACTGTGAATACGCTGTGGAGCTTAACGTTAACGTTGTTGTTGATGCAGGCAATACAAGTCTGGAGGTTGTCTGCAAATGCTCCAATACTTTTTGTTGGAACTGTTTACAGGAGTCTCATCGTCCAGTAGACTGTCACACAGCCAGAATGTGGGTTGCTAGCGAATCACACAACTTGTATTGGATACTTGGTAATTCCAGGCCGTGTCCAAAGTGTGAACGACCAATCGAGAAGATTTCTGGATGTATGCATATGACATGTCTACCCCCTTGTGGGTTTCAATTCTGTTGGATATGCCGTCGTCAGTGGGATGTGCATGGTTATACAGCTCCTTGCAACCAATATCGACCACATGAAGAAAGACCAGATATTGAACCAGATGCTCCGAATGGCCAGGATGTTATGATCAAAACGTCCTCAGAGAGAATCCTATTTTATCTTGAGAGATGGAACGCCAATGAAAAGTCTCAGGAAAAGGCAGTTTCAGGTCTGAAGCGTGTGCTCACTGGAGTCAATTTGCTCTTGCAGGATTCAAATCTGTGACAGATGCATGGCAGCAGATAGTTGAATGCAGGCGTATGCTGAAATGGACATATGCATATGGCCATTATCTTCCCTCGCTCCATGAACATGTTCATGACGCTGCTCGTGTTAAACAAAAGCAAGATTTCTTCGAATTCCTGCAAGGTGAAGCGGAGAATAGTTTGGAACGGCTTCATCAATTGGCTGAACATGAACTAATTCAACGTTACATCGACCTTGCCCATAAAGCTCAAGCTGAGAATAGCTTAGAACGGCTTCATCAATTGCCTCAACATGAACTTCTACATTACTTCGACCATCTCAATAAAGCTGAAGCTGGGACTGAGACAAGGGATCATAACCTCTCACCTTTGAAGGAATTCAATGATTTCTGTACAAAACTTGAAGAGTTAACAAAGGCTACAGCTCGCTATTTTGAAAAGCTGACTCAAGCCTTTGAAAACGGGCTGTCTGAAGTACACATGTAGAAATTTGGTCTAACGTGGACGTGGCGTGGACACCCACTAGTTAGGTAGTTGAACTGTTCTTCTGTCATAAAGTACTTTTTAGTCTAAATTTTTTGCATAAACATTTGATCCATAACCATGACAAATGATTATGGGCATGGAATGAATGCCAAGCTCACACAACAACTTTTAGTTCAATGTCATGAATTTGCCTATAATATTGTTTTGTCCAATTTGATCCATAACCAAGTAGACTAGATCTTGATCCAGAACCAGGTTGACTAGTTCTTGAATCTTGGTTGATCTTGAAATCAAAGGTTATTTATGATAGAGTTTTCTTATTATCATAGCTTTAAGGTCAATGACTTAAACATTGTAGTTTACTTAATACTATGAAGAGAGAAATAGAGGCACTTTGATATTATTATAGGAAGGGGTGTAAACATTGTAGTTTAAAGAGAATTTGATGTTGGTATGGACATAAACATATTAGCTTTGAGAGGGTTAAATGACTATATGATTAATTATAAAGTTTTTATGCTACAAATATTTAAATTTGATATAAATTATTAGCATTAATTAGTTTCATATAATGCTACATGGTTTTGTTTGATGGTTTTTTTTTTTCCCTAAAATTTTTTTTTAGGTATGTGGTTGACTTTGGCTCAATGTGATAGTGTTTTTGAATTGTGCCATCCCCGATTTTAAGTTTTATTTCATGTTTGAATATTTTATTAACATCCTCTCTTTTTTTGTATGGAAGTTTGTACATATTATCTTTTTTATCTATAAAGTGGATCCATATTTGATTTTTAAATATTTTTAGAATCTCATGCATTAAATTGAGGATATATAGTGATATTAAATTGGGAGGTAAATGTGGCTATAGAAAGAATAATAAATGAAATGATTTTAAAATTATCAATTTGGATGTTCAAAGAATTAGTATAAGATTTTTTAGAGGTAGTGGTGGGTTTTAATGGTTTTTTAGTATACAAGTTTTTATATAGTGGTGGGTCTTTTAATGGTTTTTCTTTTAATAATTTGGAGTAAGTTGAAAAATGAATAAATTTGAATATTTTTCAATTAAAATTTGCGAAAAAATAAACAATTTAACATTCAAAAAATAGATGTAAATAAATTTAAAACCATTTTTTAATTAAATTAATTTTTTTTTAATTAAATATTAAAATTCATTATTATTATTATTATTATGAAAGTATTTAGAAAATCAATTTATTCTTTTGTACAATTTGTTGTTTCACTATTTGATAGGAATTTTATAACAAGTAGTCCAGGCACGGGGGTTCACTCAATGAACTTGTTATATAGCACGATCGTTCGCGTGATATTAAAGAATATCCCTAATTTCACTAAATATTGGAAAATGTGTCCTAAAATTGTATTGTTGAACCCCCATCCCAATATGCCTTTCCAATTAAGAAAACCCCTAGTTTCACCAGATATTATAGGTATCCATTTTTAATCAACCCATTTTTAACACCCCCTTTATATCATATTATCAAATTGTAACAAACAGGATCCCTAACACATCTTAGTATAATCAAACAAGATGTTAAATAAAATAATAGTATAATGCTAATAATGATCCCACTAGGATTGCAGGGGTGATTGATCAATTTGTAGCATTGGATAGTGGAAGACCCAATGAAATAGACCAGGGAAGGAAAAATACGTAAAATGAAACCTAGTCAAGAGATCAACATAACAAAGAATGTAAAAGACTTATATTCAAATAGTTAGTGCAATGCTTAGAAAAGATGATAATTGCATATGTTTCACACCACAAACTGCCAATATACCAATTTTATATCATGTAAATACAAGTATAGCCATAGATAGCTCATGTTTTCTATAAGCTTAATAAATTAAACTCTATAAAAATGAAAAATTGAAACCCTTTCATGGATGGAATCCCCTACCTTCCTATCAAAACAAACATCATTGATGTTGGAACCAAAATGAACATAGAAAAAGTCCTCTTACTTTTCAATAACACCATATGATCATGTTCATAGCTTAGATTTGGGTCATTCACAAGATCTAATGAATTTCCTCCACTTCATCTACATTTATTCTTGCAATCAAGGGAATTAACAACATTTAGTTACTTTTTTCTTGGGTTGTATCTAGTTTTTTCCTATCTTTATAGTAGAGGGAAAAATACCCATTGTTAGGTTTTAAACATGCAATAGTTATAAAGATACATAGATGGTGAAACTTATATGATACCATTTCATGGTAGCGATAACACATAGGGTATGTAAATAAGGATTTATATTTTCACCTATGTTCATGTCAGTTCCAATACAACATTCATGCGGATGCCTTGCATATAAGAATTGAAATTACAATTATGAATGTGCCGAATATAACTCAATATAACAACTATTCCTAACTGGAAATATGAAAATATTAAAGAAGGATACAAAAAGTTGAAAGATATAATTGGTCAAGAAAAATTGATCTAACTTTTCTTGGTTCCAATGAGCCAAGAAAGATTGATCTCACTTTTCTTGGTTGTCGTGGAGTAATATTTAATTGAATCTCAATACCCACCTAAACCCCAACCTAAAAAATGAAGAGTTAGATCTTTTACTTGAATGCCTACAAAAAAAAAATACAATTGTTCAAGTCTAGAACCCCTGATTAGCTACATCTCTTAACTTAAAGATGAAAAACAATATAACATCAATTCAAACCAAGCCTAAGTAAGCTATTAAATGAGGATTTATCAAGGCCAAAAATCCAAAGAGACTTCCATCGATATTATCATTGGTACACTATCATCATATTTATGCAAAACTTAGGATCATAAGCAATATCAAATAAAAATGGAGAATCTTTATGTTTTAGGTGGGTATGACTTGAGCCCATGATTTGGAGGTATGAATCCATCCCACGATTTAGAGGTTATTCCTCGGCACAACCAAATAAAATAACCCCCACTATTTATATTACTATGTCAAATTAAAAACCCCCCTTGACCCCTTAATACATGGCAATATATTTTTGAGGTTTTTAAGAGTATTCAAAACCCCAATATGAATGGACGTGATATGATATTGCCTCACTAGTGAACCCCCCGTGAGTCCAGGTAATTGATAGTAACTTTGACCATGGAACTTTGTTTTTAAAATTTTAGTCCAATTTTAAAACATCTAAATCATTTACCATTCATTTGATAAAATTTGATAAAATTTAAAACTAAAATTTTTAAAACATTTTTATTAAACTAATTACTTGAACTCAAAACATCTAATTACCAATTACTTTTTTGAACTAATTTTTTTTTAAACTCATTTTTAATTAGAGAATTAATTTATTCTTTTATCCAACGCCTTGTTTCACTATAAAACTACAAGCTTAGAAAATCAACTTATTCTTTTGTCCAATCTCTTGTTTCACTATACAACTAAAATCATATCTCAAGAATAGCTTTGAGGGTAATGATGTGAGAGGCCAAGATTTGAAATCAAAGGTTACTATATTTAGGTAGCTATTTGGTGATAGCTTTAAGATTAATCGCTTAATAGGCAAAGGTTCAAAATTAAAGATGATTAGTATTTACAGAATACTAGTTTAGATGATTAGTATTTAAAGAATAGTGTCACTAGTTTAGGGTTTTATGTGGAGTACTATTTAATAAAAAAAAAAAATTATTAAAATATTTTATCAAATTTTATTATCATAGTAATACTTTACATGACTATTTTTAAAGTAGAATATGTCTTAAATGATTATTGTAAGACAAATTTTATTGGAAAGTTTTTTCTTTTGCTTTTGAAAAAATGATTTGTTAGATTGAATTTAAATGTATATTTTAAAAGTAAATACCAAATGTTTTCAATTGGATGATTCTTATGGGTTTTCCCATAGAACTTTAGTTGAATAACTCTTGTTTTGATAATAACTCTTGTTTTGTGAAGGCAAGCATATTTCTTGGGTCATGGTAGAGATTGACTTAAATTTGGGACTTTTGGTTGATATTGAGATTTAATGGGGAGATAATTTTCTCTCAGCATTTGGATTTTTGAAAATTGCCATTTCGATGTCGTTATTGTAGACAGTCAGATCATTTGACAAGGAACTGTCTTAGTTTATTTCAATCTTCTAAGGAGGACTTCTTTACTAAAGACAATCGTTCTCCCATAGGGATGAGGATGAAATAGTTACACATGCGAGGGTAAATTTTTGTCGTGGTGGTTCAACACAGTTGGAGATTCAGAAGCATTCTTCTCTATCCAATTCAATGTATAACTCTTTTATAGGTAAGCTTAAACAATTATTTCCACACTTTTTCAATTCTTGTCTAAAGGAGAAGTTGTTTTCTTGAGAGATCATGAAGAAAAAATTGTCAAGGATTTACTTATTTATTTTATTGGGAGGGAGGTGTTTAGGAAGTATTATTATTTATTTTAGGGTTTTTGGAGGTATTTCTATCCAGAGATAAATCCATAGTTTATATGATCCTTTTGTTGTGGAATCTCAGGGGATTATGGATATTGGGGGATTGGGTTTGTGCACGAAGTTGAGGGACCCTTTAGGTGCAATTCTGCACCTAAATATGCATGTTTTTCACCGCTCTCTATAGCATGACATATATGACTAGGGCGGGCGCACGAAGATGGTCCCCATTTTTGTTGCAATGGGGGCACGCTAGTAGAAAAAAAAAATGGCGCGTATGCACCTAAGGAAGCATGCATGCGCCGCTAGGTTAGGTACCGAACCGAGGCATGTGCGCGTATATGGCGCGTATGCATTCCTGGCACGTGCGCCCAACAGTGGCGCGCACGCACCTCTGTTAAAAAAAAAAAAGTGCCCAATTTCCGCATTTTTCCATTGGGCCGTCCGAGCGTGACTTGCACCTCCGCATAGGCGTCAATTCAACCACCAAACTTGCCCAAATAAACTTCAAAACCACCCCACAACACCCACTAACTCATCAACAGGGCGATTGATAGGTAAATATCAAGTTTTGTTTTCATTTTATTCATTCTTTGTATCATTGTTTTGATTTTTTTTGTTTATTTAATTGTAAATAATTCTCAAATTTTGAAAACAACGAACCAATTTTCTATTGCAGATTGTAAACTGAGACAATGAGTGAACAAGATGTTAACCCCGAGTTCGATGGAACACAAGAAAACCCAAACCTTGGACCCAATGCCGAAGAAAACCGTGAACACAATCCAAATGCCGAACAAAACCAAAACCCCCAACCTAATTTTGAACAAGATAACCTTAACCATTATGTAAATTAAATGCGAATGCACACTCGCGAACTTAGAAACTCGGGGGAACCATCTCGATTGTCTCTTGCCATGTCAATTGAGAATTCAATTGATTCCCTCATCCATGCACACCAACAATTGACCGACATGACTCAATTTAGAGCTAGGATGCGGGAGTACTACTCCACCAGCATCTCCAAGGAAGCAATAAAAGATTTGAACATTACAAAAGTCCAATTATATAGTATGTTCACCGATTCGAAAACAAAACGATCGCCGAACATTACAAAGCCACGTGTCTACATGGATTGGTGTCATTACCAACCATGGAGGGACAATTGGATGCGGAGGTGGTTCATGGTGTATGATAAACCTCCCTGCAATAATAGGGAGGTTCCACAGTACTTCCTTCCCCAATTGTGGGCTGAGTTTTGCCTCGGTTTACATGTGGACTATTTTTCCATAACCAAGTTCCAGGGTGTTGGGCATGGCTTTGCCTAAGATCGAATTTTTTCTAGGAGGAACCCACTAAGAGGGCCACCAGCTCCGAGGCGCGACCCCAACCCCTCTCCCCAGCCACCTCAGTTGCCCAATAAGCTTGATCAGATCGAGGTGGCAATGAGGAATGTTGCACGTGGTCTCCTCAGACACACCTCCTTTGTAGCAGCAACTACAATGGAGAGGTCGGGTGACCTTGATAGAGATCCAAGTGCAAGCCCTTCATGATAGTGCCAAGATAGACCCATGACCTATGGTAGCCATGCTGGGCATTCCAGTTCGATGGAGACAATGCCACATCTTTGTACCCATTGCGAGCACACTTGCCCTAGCTCGATCAAGGGTTGTTATATGGATCAGGTCAACAATTTTTTTAATGTGTTTTCAATCATCACTTGATAACTTGTAAATTATTTTTAAATTATTTTTGTTTGAATTAAACTATTATTTCAATGTACAGTTATTCAAAGCTGATACACCAAGATGGGAGAACATAGGATCTCCCAACCCGGATGCAGCAATGGCAGCTGCAACTGAAATTGTGGCACCCCACACAGGGGTATTTTCAGTACCTGACACAATATTGTTATTACTTATGTCATTTATATTACTCAAGTATTTATATTTATGGCATACACATTGATAGTTCATACAATGTTTTCGAATATCTTGATTTCCTAGATAATGACTTGTTTAACATGTTCATAACATGCATGCATTTTGTTGTCCATAGGTGTTTCGTGACTACAGTGATCAGCCACCCCCGCCAAGGATTGGCACATCACCATATACACAGGTACTATGTGTAGTTATAAGCATGCTTTTAATTTGATTTGTTACGACTTACTATGGTTTATTTTATTTTTTTTATTAAATTGTGATATTACAAATGTATATGTAGGTTCCACCAGCAGCTATGTCTCCACATTTTAGTCCTGTGTATCCACCCTCTCCCATGAGTCCCGTCCCTCGCTTTCATCTAGACCCCTCCCTACGTCCACCCCCTCCCTTCCATCCAGCCCCCCCTCTTTGGCCATACTCCCCCCTCCATCCATCCTCCCCCACTCGCCCACCCCCCTACGTCCATACATCCCCCCCAATTTATCCACACCCCCATGTCTATCCATACTCCTCCATTTGTCCACACGCCCCCTTCCTTCCACCTTCCCCTCTTCGTCCACAACCTCCCATTTGTCCATCCTCCTCCCTCCATGCAGGACTTCCCTCCCATGCACCATCCCTCAACACCGTCCCTATCCCTTTCCGTTGGATACCCTCTATCCTACAACCGGTAGGGGTTCATCGTCCACATGGTCCTCCTCCACCCCATACCACCGTGTCTTCTCCCACCATATCATCCCCACTTCCTGCCATTGTTGTGGCATCTACTCTTCCAATATCCTTATCAGTATCTCCAGTGGTTGCACCTGTAATGGCTGCCACTACATCTGCACCCCCCCCCCATCACTGCATCGGAGTTGGTTGTCCGGCCATCTGCTCCACCTGCTAGCCCAGAAGGCCAGCCATGTCCATCGTCGGAGGTGTTCATGGTGAGAATCAAGTTAATTTATGAAAATATTTTGATGCATTAACAAAAATTAATTTAATCAATTATGACTTTTCACTGAAATGATTGTTTTAAATGTTGTAGGCTGGAATTACTGAGAGGCTCCACAGATCCAGGACACCTGTCCAACGTTTCCCACTCATGTCAGAGGTGATTTATTTAAGATTCAAATTCTACATTTGTTTTATAAATGTGGTAAATGTTGCAAATTCTTGAAAATGACGGTATCTTATATCATTTGTTCCAGAGCCTGGAGAGACGGTCTACTCCTAGACAGACCAAGACTCGAGGCACTGGTAGCTCGAAGAGTAGGAAGATCGACTTTGGATCTGCACCTAGGAGTGACAGCGGTGGTCACAATGCTTGACACGCCATGTGTTATGTACATTAGCCACGATGTGGCACTTTTGTGCACCAGTTTTGATGTACTTTGTATCTACAGCATGAGTTGCCATGTATTTTGTATCTATGGCATGAGTTGTCACATTTTGTGTAGGGCACGAGTTGCCATTGTACGTACATTGGGAACCATGTTCCACTATTTGCCAGAAATTGTATATGTTTGGATGAGTTTTGTAGCCTCGATGTACATGGATTTTCAGTTATGTGATTTATATATCTCGTTTTCTAATGTGGTTGTCTCATGTTGTGTGTATCATGATGTGATGTTGTGTAAATTTGGGTTTTACCTAGATCTTAGAAAAGAAGTTGGATATTGTAGTTCAGCTTGGTTTATCTTTCCACATGTAAAAGCTTCTAATAGTATCTATGTTAAGAGAACATTGTAAACATAAGCTAACTCAAACAAAATCATGTGTGAGAATTAATCTAAAAACAAATGGAATAAATGGATGGACAAATCACACCTCATGGCACATAAGATATATATTGGGAACTTGAGTACTAGGATAAGAACACTTAAAAATAGAAAATGTCCATTGTCGTCAAAAGGTTAAAATGAGATCCAACATGATTTTTAATAGCTCTACATAATGAGATCCAAAAAGGCCATACTCTACATAATGAAATGTCCTCACTAGTATTTATTTTGACCATTTTGTCCACTTAAGATCATGCAACAAATTAATAACCAAGTTATGGAATCATTTCTTAATCAATTGTCACCATACAAATAGGACAACCTTGAGCACGATGTATAACTAGCTCATTAATTCTCACTCATAGATATAGCCACCTTTGATTTGATGACCATCACATCCACTACCATTTACAATTAGGACTTAATTTATCATTATGTGATAGCGATCTAATTTTATGTATGCATATATGTGTATAGTGGTTTGGATTCAAATGTATGCAAATGAATATATATGTACAATGAAAATGATTTAATCTTTACATGTATTATAATTTAGGGCTAGATCTTAGGATACATAATAGGGTTTCATTGTGATTAGAATACAAACTAGGGTTTATGCTACCAACTAGGGTTTTTAGGCTAGGCTCTCGTGTTTCTAGGCTAGGATCCAAGCTCCAGGGTCACCATATTAATGTTTAATTCCACTATCATGTCATCATTCTCACCAATACCATGCCCACTACTACAATCACCATCAAGCCTCTCAATCCCACTTTGAACATTTCCCATACTTCCAAGTTAAAATTGATAGGTCTTGTTGCTAAAATCTTTTCACTTATCTATTCACATAGACAAATCCATTCTTGTGAAAGATTTGTTGTAGCTTGGTACGTGCAAGTTCACATGCAATAATACTTGAGAGATCATTTTACCCCATGATACATGGAAGATTCATTGGAGTCATATGAACCTCATTGTCATCACCCCAACCATGGTTAAGACGCCAAGATCCATCCTTAGTAGACAAAACCTCATGTTGGCACCCATACCACACTCAAAGATAAAAAATTCTTTGAAAGGGCATGTTTGGGGGTTGAGGGAATCTTGATTTTTTTATAATCACACATGAGAGGTTCTTAGAGTCAAATACATTGGATATAAATAAATTCCCCAACACCTTCATCATCTTCATCATCATCTTCATCACCATTTCCATCATCGTCAACGCCTTCATCATCATCACCATCTTCATCATCATCACCATCACCATCACCATCAACTTCACCACCATCACCATCATCATCAACTTCACCATCTTCATCATCATCACCATCTTCGTCATCATCACCATCTCCATCTTTTGGATGTGAGACGAGGTCAATGACCATCTTCATCATCACCATCACCATCACCATCAACCTCACCACCATCACCATCATCATCAACGCCACCACCATCATCATCATCACCATCTTCATCACCATCACCATCTCCATCTTTTGGATGCGAGACAGAACCATCACCATCTTCATCATCACCATCAACCTCACCACCATCACCATCATCACCAACGTCACCATCTTCATCATCATCACCATCTTCATCACCATCACCATCTCCATCTTTTGGATGTGAGACAGAACCATCACCATCTCCATCTTTTGGATGCGAGATGAAACCATCACCATCTTCATCATCACCATCACCATCACCATCAACCTCACCACCATCACCATCACCATCAACCTCACCACCATCACCATCATCATCAACGTCACCATCTTCATCATCATCACCATCCTCGTCATCATCACCATCTCCATATTTTGGATGTGAGATGGAACTATCACCATCTTCATCATCACCATCACCATCACCATCACCATCAACCTCACCACCATCACCATCATCGCCATATTCATTATCATCACCATCTTCGTCATCATCACCATCTCCATCTTTTGGATGCGAGACAGAACCATCACCATCTCCATCATCACCATCACCATCACCATCAACCTCACCACCATTACCATCATCATCACCATCACCATCACCATCAACCTCACCCAAACCCTAGCCCTAACCATCACCCAAACCCTAGCACTAAGCCATCTTCTCCATCCCCGCCATCACCATCACCATCACCATCAACGTCTTCACCATCACCACCATCTCCATCATCATCATTGACTCTAACTCTAACCCTAATTCAATTTCCTTCTATAACCCTAGCCCTAACCCTCACCCAAACCTTAGCACTAAGCCATATTCTCCATCCTCACCATCACCATCACCATCACCATCAACGTCTTCATCATCACCACCATGTCCATCATCATCATTGACTCTAACATTAACCCTAATTCAATTTCCTTCTATAACTCTAGCCCTAACCCTCACCCAAATCCTAGTACTAAGCCATCTTCTCAATCCTCACCATCACCATCACCGTCACCATCAACGTCTTCATCATCACCACCATCTCCATCATCATCATTGACTCTACCTCTAACCCTAACTCTAACTCCAACTCTAACTCTAACTCCAGGTTCCTCATCAAAGCCTCCATCATCATCATCTTCATGACCATCGCCATCTCCATCACCATCACCGTCAACCTCTTCATCATCATCATCATCATCATCATCATACATGCCCAGTGGAAGATTTTCCATAGTTGACCCCCATGTGCAAAAATTGCACACTCCCTCACTGAGCAAAAGCCTAGTTTCCAAGATGGACGTACAAGATGAGGGCGGGGCCACCGAGATGGAGGGAAGGGGGCACCCCTAGCACTATCCCAGCATGTTGAATCCAACAGAGTCGACGGTTCGTCGATCCGAGCCATGGTCTTCATTCTATGGTTCATCCCGTCTCGCATCCAAAAGGCCTTCAGGGACACCTGCTAGATACCTACCGGGGGCGTAGAAATCCAACCGTAGAACAAAATCAGGTTCCAAGGAGTCCTGCAAGTTTGTATAGGAAGGTTCCAACCAGGAACGCTATCCCTAAGTGCCCGATGGAAGATTTTCCAGAGTTGACCCCCGTGTGCAAAAATTGCACACTCCCTCACTGAGAAAAACCCTAGTTTCCAAGATAGACATAGAAGATGAGGGCGGGGACACCACGCCGGAGGGGAGATAAACCCCTAGCACTATCCCAGCATGCTAAATCCAACGGATTGTCGATCCAAGCCACAGTCTTCATTCTATGGCTCGTCCCGTCTTGCATCCAAAAGGCCTTCAGGGACACCTGCTAGATATCTACCAGGGGCATAGAAATCCAACCCTGCAACAAAACCAGGTTCCAGGGAGTCATGCAGGTGTTTCTAGGCAGGTTCCGACCGGGAATGCTAGCCACAAGTGCGCGGTGGAATATTTTCCAGAGTTGACCCTCGTGTGCAAAAATTGCACACTCCCTCACTTAGCAAAACCCTAGTTTCCAAGATGGACGTACAAGATGAGGGCGGGGCCATCGAGCTGGAGGGTAGGGGCACCCCTAGCACTATCCCGGCATTTTGAATCCAATGGAGTCGATGGTTCGTCGATCTGAGCCACGTTCTTCATTCTATGGCTCATCCCGTCTCACGTCCAAAAGGCCTTCAGGGACACCTACTAGATACCCGTCGGAGGCGTAGAACTCCAACTGTGCAACAAAACTAGGTTCCAAGGAGTCCTGTAGGTGTGTCTAGGTAGGTTCCGGCCAAGACGCTAGCCCTAAGTTCTCGGTGGAATATTTTCTAGAGTTGACCCCCGTGTGCAAAAATTGCACACTCCCTCACTGAGCAAAACCCTAGTATCCAAGATGGACGTACAAGATGAGGGCGGGGCCACCAGGCCAGAGGGGAGGCACATCCCTAGAGCTATCCCGGTGTGCCGAATCCAAGGGAGTCGACGGTTCATCAATCTGAGCCACGATCTTCATTCTATTGCTCATCCCATCTCGCATCCAAAAGGCCTTCAGGGACACCTGCTCGATACCTGCCGGGGGTGTAGAAATCCAACCATGCAACAAAACTAGGTTTCGGGGAGTCCTGCTGGTGTGTAGATGCAGGTTCCGACCGAGAAAGCTATCCCTAAGTGCCTGGTGGAATATTTTCCAGAGTTGACCCTCGTGTGCAAAAATTGCACACTCCCTCATTGAGCAAAACCCTAGTTTCCAAGATGGATGTACAAGATGAGGGAAGGGCCACCGGGCCGGAGGGGAGGGGCATGCCTAGCACTATCCTGGTGTGATGAATCCAATGGAGTCAATGGTTCATCGATCTGAGCCACAGTATTCATTCTATGGCTCGTCCAGTCTCGCATCCAAAAGGCCTTCAGGGACACCTGCTGGATACCTACTAGGGGCATAGAAATCCAACCGTGACACAAAAATGGGTTCCAGAGAGTCATGTAGGTGTGTCTAGGTAGGTTCCAGCCAAGAACGCTAGCCACAAGTGCCCGGTGGAATATTTTCCAGAGTTGACCCCCGTGTGCAAAAATTGCAGACTCCCTCACTGAGCAAAACCCTAGTTTCCAAGATGGACGTACCAGATGAAAGCGGGGACACCGGGCCAGAGGGGAGAGGCACCCCTAGCACTATCCTGGCATGCTGAATCGAATGAAGTCGATGATTCTTTGATCTGAGCCACAGTCTTCATTCTATGCCTCATCTCATCTCGCATCCAAAAGGCCTGCAGGGACACCTGCTCGATACCTTCCAGGGGCGTAGACCTCCATCCGTGCATTAAAAATGGGTTCTAAGGAGTCCTGCAGGTGTGTCTAGGCAAGTTCCAGCTAGGAACGCTAGCCAAAAGTGCTCGGTGGATAATTTTCTAGAGTTTACCCCCGTGTGCAAAAATTGCACACTCCCTCATTGAGCAAAACCCTAGTTTCCAAGATGGACGTACAAGATGAGGGTGGGGCCACTGGGCCAGAGGGGAGGGTCACCCCTATCACTATCCCGGCGTGCTGAATCCAATGGAGTTAATGGTTTGTCGATCCGAGCCAAGGTCTTCATTCTATGGCTCGTCCCGTCTTGCATCCAAAAGGCCTTTAGGGACACCTCTTGGATACCTGCCAGGGGCATACAACTCCAACCATGCAACAAAACCGAGTTCTGGGGAGTCCTGCAGGTGTGTCTATGCAGGTTCTAGCTTAGAACACTAGCCACAAGTGCCCGGTGGGTGATTTTCCATAATTGACCCCCGTGTGCAAAAATTGCACACTCCCTCACTGAGCAAAACCCTACTTTCCAAGATGGACGTACAAGATGAGTGCAGGACCACTGGGCTGGAAGGGAGAGGCACCCCTAGCACTATCCCAGTGTGTTGAATCCAATGGAGTCGACAGTTCGTCGATCCGAGCCACGGTCTTCATTCTATGGCTCGTCCCGTCTCGCATCCAGAAGGCCTTCAGGGAAACCTGCTGGATACCTATCGGGGGCGTAGAACTCCAACTGTGCAACAAAAATGGGTTCTAAGGAGTCATGCATGTGTGTCTAGGCAGGTTCCTGCTGGGATTGCTAGCCACGAGTTCCCAATGGATGATTTTCCGGAGTTGACCCCCGTGTGCAAAAATTGCACACTCCCTCACTGAGCAAAACCCTAGTTTCCAAGATGGACATACAAGATGAGTGCGGGGCCACCAAGCCGGAGGGGAGGGGCACCCCTAGCACTATCCCAATGTGTTGAATCCAATGGAGTTGAAGGTTCGTCGATCTGAGCCACGGTATTCATTCTATGGCTCATCCTGTCTCGCATCCAAAAGTCATTCAGGGACACCTGCTGGATACCTGCCGAGGCCGTAGAACTCCAACCGTGCAACAAAACCGGGTTCCAGGGAGTCCTGCAGGTGTGTCTAGGCAGGTTCTGGGTGGGAACGCTAGCCCTAATTGCCCGGTGGAATATTTTCCAGAGTTGACCCCAGTGTGAAGGCCATGCCAAATTCACTAAAGGGGGCCATTTCTCGACCAGAGGCCCCCAGGCATGCATGGCCACCGTGGATAGGTCCGCAATGGCCAAGTGGACTTATGGGAGGCAATGTAATCCAAGTCCTCTCGCCGGTTTGGGTTCCGTGGCCCCGGGTCAAATCCTGCAAGTGTCCCTGATTGGTCTCGGGGTGCCCTACTAGAATACCCGTAGCACTCAAACCGTGGCTCGGTTCATGAATCCATCGATTCGAGTGGGTCCAGGACAGTGGATTTCTGCTAGGGGACCCCCCACAGCATCACCCGAAGAACCAGTAGCGGTGCCAACGGGCCAACTCCAGAGCTAGGGTTTTGCTCAATGAAGGCCATGCCAAATTCGGTAAAGGGGGCCATTTCTCATCCTGAGGCTCCTGGGCATGCGTGGCCACCATGGACAGGTCCACAATGGCCACGGGGACCTATGGGAGCTGACAGAATACAAGTCCACTCGCCGGTTTGGGTTCTGTGGCCTTAGAGCAAATCCCCATCACTCAGCAAAACCCTAGCTCTGAAGATGCCCGTTGGCACTGCTTCTGGGTCTTTGGGGGATGCTGTGGGGGGGCCCCTTGCTGAAACCCACAGTGTTGGACCCACTGGAATTGACGGATTCACGAATCGAGCCACAGTTCAGGTGCTACGTGTAGTGCTCTGGTTTTTACAACAGAGCACTAAGTAAATTTCTAAGTTAATTTCCTATGTATTAACTTATACAGGTATGTGTGAGTAAATTTCTAATGAAAATTCTATGCTTATAAATGATGTTTAGTATACTGTGGTGTCTCCAATAGTCATACATTCATATTTAAAAGAATAACTAATATATCAATATTTTCCTTCAACAATTTGTGGTTTTCGCATAAGAATATGTTTCACAGTAATAAATCAGTAAGAAGGTATATGCAGGTTTCAGAGTACGTTTCCACATAATAATTAAATAAAATAAATAATCAAGGAAATTACCTGATGCTGATGCTAGTAGACCGTAGGTTGTAGCAGGTTGTATATCCTCTTAGTCAGCCAAGATTAAGTGTCCACCCTACCGACCAGCTATTATCTTACTGGCCCTTGGAAATCAAAGGATTTCCAAGCCCCCGAGCTCACAAACTGATAATCCCGAGAGAAATCTTTACTTAGGTTCTCCAAACTTTTATGTTCTCAAACCTTCTTTCTGTTCCCAAACCTTTCTCTCCTCACTTCCCCCTCCCCTTACCTTCAACTCTCTCCCCCTATATATCCACTTCCTTCCTCGAGAAGACCTTGGGCTTACTCCACCGCCCCAAACTCCCCCTCTCGAGCCCCTCAACATTTACTCCTTTCCTTAGTTCGTTCATACACGTTTCATTTTAAAAATGTATTTTTCACACTCAATGTACCGAATAATTATTTACACTCATGGTAAATTTATTTGACTTTGATTGACGGTTGTAAGTATTTATTACGATGGGAATCATTACCCAAAGGTTATCCATTCGGGACAAGGTTTATTAATTACAAGTCTATTCACCAACTTTGTATCTAATGTTATTAATGTAATTAATAAAATATTATATAAATAGTTGCCCCTTTTCAACTTGGACATGATGTGTCTTAATGGTCTACCTCATCCGTCGAGATCACTTATCTTGAGATTTAAATTCCAAGATTCGTATTGAATAATTAAATAAACCATTTTCCTTCACATCACATTCATTCCAAAATTGTTATCCTATTATGTCTAACTTAGAAATGTAAAATAATCACACTCTAATCATTCATTAGTCAATATTTAAATTTTACCTATTCTGCAATTGTTATGACATGGGTAGTAATATTATTAAAATAAATTTTAAGTAATAATATTAATTAAATCACCATAAGGTAATAATAATGGTGAATTTAATAAAGATGTCTTTTACATCATTTGTTTATCACATGAGTACCCTAACATCTACATAGTGTCGTCGTTCTTCTAAACAAAGCACCCTTAAGTACTTAAACAATCTTACTAATTAATTAGACAGTACCATTACCTTATTTACAACAATTCTCAGATGACAATGTTAACTGATGACACTTGTCTCCATTGTATATCACGATGTTTACCAACGAGTAATACATAGCTTAATTGACTTGTTTTACACATCTTAAATAACTTTATATTCATTATCTGAATTCGGTCAATGCATGATTAACCTAATTACTTATGAGAACTTATACATTTATTCAATATGTTAAGTGTTTGTATATCGATACTAGTGTACATGTGCAAGGTGTGCATGCGTGGCCAGCGTATGCACAGATCATAAATGTACTATAGACAAACCCCATCCCGCCTATGCATACCTGCTAACTAATAGTAGTATTTACCCCCATGTAGAAGAACAAACATAATATATATAGTACAATTACTTCAACATTCTCAATTATTTAACAGTTAATTCTTTACAATTTCACATCATTATCTTTATCTTTACATTAGTTTAATCAATCATGTACAAGGAAGGGTACCTACTACCACTAACTCGGAATCAAGGAATACTAAACCCTCAACAATACTAACTAACACATCCTCCCATCATAACCTACATCTAGCATCCTCCCTATCCTTCCTCTGCTAGTACAAAAGTGGTTGTTGGACTCACCGATCTGACCACATAGAACTTGAGAGCGATAGCATCGGCTGAACAGTGGACCTATCCTCCCCTAGCAGGCATCCGACCATCGTCATCACAACAACATGGGGAGCGTGTCTCAGCACGGCCCTCCCACGACCTCGGGTCTCATGGAAACATAGGGTGGGAAACACATCCATCCCTCTCAACATACTGGGCCTACGCCCTTATCAACTCATACTTTGCTGCTATCGGGATTATCAGTTTGTGTTATCGTAACATCATTTTTGGCTGCTAAGGTTTACTATACGAACATGTTTCTTTTCCAATATATATCAGATCAAGTAACTGGCTATCCCATAGCCCTTGTGTCCTGTAGGTTAGTATTTTGCAAAATACAATTTATAGAAAGCATTTCCCATTGATCGCCAATTGATCCATGTTATCAAAAATCATTTTATTTCATGTAACCTTTTTAGTTCATCATAGATGCGTATGACAGATAACACTTCAATAATTCATATAAGAAGATGGTATCCATGTACCGAATCATATATTTCACATCTCATTAATGAAAACATATAAACATATACTGTAATCGTAAAATAAAGAAATCATATGATAATCATGACATCATAACCGCATAACATAGTAACATCATAATCATGGTGAAATCATAAAACAGAGTAACATCATATAATGAGGTCCATCATATCGTAATATAGTTTACTCAGTCGAGCTGAGTTCAACAGAATATATAAGAAAATAAAGTATGGTGTGTCTAACTGATAAATATGCCTAATCAAAATATGGGCGTTACACTACGGCCATTCTAGTCGGGCGCCCCGGGGCCGTTAAGGGACACTTGGAGGATTTGACCCAGGATCACGAAACCCAAACAAGCGAGAGGTCTTGGATTTCGTCACCTCCCATAGGTCCACATGGCCATTATGGACCTGTCGACGGTGGCAACGCACGCTCGGGGGCCTCCGCACAAGAAATGGCCCCCTTTGGCGAATTTGGCATGGCCTTCACTGAGCAAAACCCTAGCTTTGAAGATGGCCCATTGGCACCACTTCTGGGTCTTCGGGGGACGCTGTGGGGGGTCCCCTAGCTGAAACCCGCTATGATGGACCCACCGGAAGGGACGGATTCACGAACCGAGCCACGGTTCGGGTGCTACAGGCATTATATTCTGACACCCCGGGGTCGTTCAGGGACACTTGGAGGATTTGACCTAGGGCCACAGAACCCAAACCGGCGAGAGGACTTCGATTACATCACCTCCCATAGGTCAACCTGGCCATTGCAGACCTATCCACGATAGCCACGCATGCTTGGGGGCCTCTGGTCAGGAAATGGCCCCCTTTAGTGAATTTGGCATGGCCTTCACACTAGGGTCAACTCTGGAAAAATATTCCACCAGGCACTTAGGGCTAGCGTTCCCTCGAAGAACCTACCTAGACACACCTACAGGACTCCCAGGAACCCGGTTTTGTTGCACCGTTGGAGTTCTACGCCACGTGCAAGTATCCAACAGGTGTCCCTGAAGGCCTTGTGGATGCGAGATGGGACGGGCCATAGAATGAAGAGCGTGGCTCGGATTGAAAAACCATAGACTTCGTTGGATTCACCATGCTGGGATAGTGCTAGGGGTTCCCCTCCCCACTGGCCTGCTGGCCCTGCCCTCATCTTGTATGTCCATCTTGTAAACTAGGGTTTTCCTCAGTGAGGGAGTGTGCAATTTTTGTACACGGGGGTCAAATCTGGAAAATCACCCACCGAGCACTTGTGGCTAGCGTTCCCAACCAGAACCTGCCTAGAGACACCTGCAGGACTCCTCGGAACCCGGTTTTGTTGCACGGTTGGAGTTCTATGCCCCTGGTAGGTATCTAGCAGGTGTCCCTGAAGGCCTTCTGGATGCGAGACAGGACAAGCTATAGAATGAAGACTGTGGCTCAGATCGACGAACCGTTGAATCTGTTGGATTCAACGCGCCGTGTTAGTGCTAGGGGTGCCATCACCTCCATCCCAGTATCCCCATCCTCATCTTGTACGTCCATCTTGGAAACTAGGGTTTTGCTCAGTGAGGGAGTGTGCAATTTTTGTACACGGGGGTCAACTCTGGAAAATCACCCACCGGGCACTTGTGGCTAGCGTTCCTGGCCGAAACCTGTCTAGACACACCTACAGGACTCCCCGAAACCTAGTTTTGTTTCACGGTTGGAGTTCTATGCCCCCAACAGGTATCTAGAAGGTGTCCCTGAAGGCCTTTTGGATGCGAGACGGGGTGAGCCATAGAATGAAGACCGTGGCTTGGATCGACGAACCGTCAACTCCGTTGGATTCGGCACGCTGGGATAGTGCTAGGGTACCCCTCCCCGTCGGCTGTGTGCCCTCCCTCATCTTGTACTTCCATCTTGGAAACTAGGGTTTTGCTCAGTGACGGAGTGTCCAATTTTTGCACACGGGGTCAACTCTGGAAAATCTTCCACCGGGCACGTATGATGATGATGATGGTGATGATGATGAATAGGTTGATGGTGATGGTGATGGTGATGGCGATGGTCATGAAGATGATGATGATGGAGGCTTTGATGAGGAGCCTGGAGTTAGAGTTAGAGTTGGAGTTAGAGTTAGGGTTAGAGGTAGAGTCAATGATGATGATGGAGATGGTGGTGATGATGAAGACGTTGATGGTGACGGTGATGGTGATGGTGAGGATGGAGAAGATGGCTTAGTGTTAGGGTTTGGGTGAGGGTTAGGGATAGGGTTATAGAAGGAAATTGAATTAGGGTTAGAGGTAGAGTCAATGATGATGATGGAGATGGAGGTGATGATGAAGACGTTGATGGCGATGGTGATGGTGATGGTGAGGATGGAGAAGATGGCTTAGTGCTAGGGTTTAGGTGAGGGTTAGGGCTAGAGTTATAGAAGGAAATTGAATTAGGGTTAGAGTTAGAGTCAATGATCATGATGGAGATGGTGGTGATGATGAAGACGTTGATGGTGATGGTGAGGATGGAGAAGATGGCTTAGTGCTAGGGTTTGGGTGAGGGTTAGGGCTAGGGTTATAGAAGGAAATTGAATTAGGGTTAGAGTTAGAGTCAATGATGATGATGGAGATGGTGGTGATGATGAAGACATTGATGGTGATGGTGATGGTGATGGTGAGGATGTAGAAGATGGCGTAGTGCTAGGGTTTGGGTGAGGGTTAGGGATAGGGTTATAGAAAGAAATTAAATTAGGGTTAGAGTTAGAGTCAATGATGATGATGGAGGTGGTGATGGCGATGGTGATGGTGATGATGAAGGAGATGGTTTAGTGCTAGGGTTGGGGTGAGGGTTATTGCAAGGGTTTGGGTGAGGGTTGATAATGCCATGTTTTCAAATATATTTGGGGTATGCTAATGGATGAGGATACAAGTGCAAATATGAAGAATTTTGCATATGTATACTATGACCTATTACTTCATGGTTATTATGAGTGATTGACCTAGTAGGTTAGGTAAGTTGTTATATGATGGGTTCACATATGGTTGAAGTTTGTGCACATAAGTTAAGTGGATGTATACATGAGGTATCATAGGGTGGATGTGGTTGTTATGAGCCTAACTAAGTGGATGTTGATATAATTGAGATATTCTCTCAGCTAAGTATGTGTTAGTTGAGTATTTTTATGATTAATTTTTATAATATCTTTGTGTTTAGGTTGAGTGTTAAGTTACTAAGAGATTTTCTCTCAACTTCTCTTTTTGTTAAAGAAGTAGTTACATGTCCTTAATGTACATATACATGTAATAAATGTGCAATTGCATTGAATTTTGTTGAAAAACATCTCCCTATATTTTCTAATAAATCTGACAAGAGAACCGGAAGCAACAAAATATTGGGAAGTTTCATTTATAGGATAAGAGGATTAACATATAATAAAGTATATGGGGGTGGGGCCATCGGGACGGAGGAGAGGGGCACCCCTAGCACTATCCCGGCGTTCTGAATCAAACAGAGTTGACAATTCATCGATCCGAGCCACGGTCTTCATTCTATGGCTCGTCCCATCTCACATCCAAAAGGCCTTCGGGGACACCTGCTGGATACCTGACGGGGGCATAGAACTCCAACCGTGCAACAAAACCGGGTTTTAGGGAGTCTTGTAGGTGTGTCTAGGCAGGTTCCGGTCAAGAACGCTAACCCTAAGTGCCCAGTGGAATATTTTCTAGAGTTGAACCTAGTGTGAAGGCCATGCCAAATTCGTTAAAGGGGACCATTTCTCGACCGGAGTCCCCTGGGCATGCATGGCCACTGTGGATAGGTCTGCAATGGCTAGGTGGACCTGTGGGAGGCGATGTCATCCAAGTCCGCTCGTCGGTTTGGGTTATGCGGCCCCAGGTCAAATCCTCCAAGTGTCCCTAAACGACCCCGAGGTGCCTGACTAGAATTCCCATAGCACCCGAACCGTGGCTCGGTTCATGAATCCATCGATTGCGGTGGGTGTAGGATGGTGGGTTTTAGCTAGGGGACCCCCCACAGTGTCTCCCGAAGACCCAAAAGCGGTGCTAATGGGCCATCTCCGGAGCTAGGGTTTTGCTCAGTGAAGGCCATGCCAAATTCGCTAAAGGGGGCCATTTCTCGATCGGAGGCCCCCGGGCATGCGTGGCCACCATGGACAGGTCCACAATGTCCATGTGGACCTGTGGGAGGCGATAGAATCCAAGTCCTCTCGCCGGTTTGGGTTTCGTGGTTGCGGGTCAAATCCTCCAAGTGTCCCTAAACGACCCCGAGGCACCCGACTAGAATGCCCGTAGCACCTGAACCGTGGCTCAGTTCATGAATCCGTTGATTTCGGTGGGTCCAAGACAGCAGGTTTTAGCTAGGGGACCCCCCACAGTATCCCCCAAAGACCCAGAAGCGGTGCCAATGGGCCGTCTCCGGTGCTAGAGTTTAGCTCAATGATGGGGATTTGCTCCAGGGCCACAGAACCCAAACTGACGAGCAGACTTTTATTCCGTCGGCTCCCAGAGGTCCATGTGGTCATTGTGCACCTGTCCACGGTGGCCACACATGACCGAGGGCCTCTAGACAAGAAATGGCTCCCTTTACTGAATTTGACATGGCCTTCATTGAGCAAAACCCTCACTCCGAAGATGGCCCATTTGCACTGCTTCTGGGTCTTCGGGGGACGCTGTGGGGGGTCACCTAGCTGAAACCCGTCGTCCCGGACCCACCAAAATCGATGAATTCGTGAACCAAGCCACGGTTCGGGTGCTACGGGCATTCTAGTCGGGCACCCAGGGCCGTTCAGGGACACTTGGAGGATTTGACCCAGGGCCACGGAACCCAAACCAGCGAGAGGACTTGGATTACGTCACCTCCCACAGGTCCACCTGGCCATTACGAACCTGTCCATGGTGGCCACGCACACCCGGGGGCCTCCGGTCGAGAAATGGCCCCCTTTAGCGAATTTGGCATGGCCTTCACACTGGGGTCGACTTTGGAAAATATTCCACCGGGCACTTAGGGCTAGCATTCCCGATCATCCTAGATACACCTGCAGGACTCCTCGGAACCTGGTTTTGTTGCACGGTTGGAGTTCTACACCCCCGGAATGAAGACGAGCCATATAATGAAGACCGTGGCTCGGATCGATGAACTGTAGAATCCATTGGATTCAGCAAGCCGGGATAGTGCTAGGGGTACCCCTCCACTCCAGCCCAATGGCACCGCCCTCATCTTGTATGTCCATCTTGAAAACTAAGGTTTTGCTCGATGACGGAGTGTGCAATTTTTGCACACAGGGGTCAACTCTGGAAAATCATCCATCGGGAACTTGTGGCTAGCGTTCCCATCCGGAACCTGCCTAGACACACCTGCATGACTCCCCGAAATGCAATTTTGTTGCATGGTTGGAGTTCTATGCCCCCGGCAGGTATCCAGCAGGTGTCCCTGAAGGCCTTCTAGTTTTGAGATGGGACGAGCCATAGAATGAATACCGTGGCTCAGATCGACAACTAGGGGTGACCCTCCCCTCCAGCCCGGTGGCCCCGCCCTCATCTTGTATGTCCATCTTGGAAACTAGGGTTTTGCTTAGTGAGGGAGTGTGCATTTTTTGCACACGGGGGTCAACTCTGAAAAATCATCCACCAGGAACTTGTGGCTAACGTTCTCGACCAGAACCTGCCTAGACACACCTGGAAGAATCCCCAGAACACACTTTTGTTGCATAGTTGGATTTCTACACCCTCGGGCAGGTATCCAGCAGGTATCCAGTAGGTGTCCCTGAAGGCCTTCTGGCAGCGAGATGGGACGAGCCATAGAATGAAGACCGTAGCTTGGATCGATGAACCATCGATTCCGTTGGATTCAGCACGCTGGGATAGTGCTAGGGGTGCCCCTCCCCTCTGGTTCGGTGACCCCTCCCTCATCTTATACGTCCATCATTGAAACTAGGGTTTTTCTCAGTGAGGGACTGTGCAATTTTTGCACATGGGGGTCAACTCTGGAAAATCATCCACCAGGCACTAGTGGCTAGCGTTCTCGGCCGGAACCTGCCTATACACACCTGCAGGACTGCCCAGAACTCAGTTTTGTTACACGGTTGGAGTTCTATGCCCCCAACAGGTATCCAGCAGGTGTCCCTGAAGGCCTTCTGGATGCGAGATGGGACGAGCCATATAATGAAGACCGTGGATCAGATGAACGAACCGTCGACTTCGTTGGATTCAGCACGCCGGGATAGTGCTACGGGTGCCCCTCCCCTCTAGCCCGGTGGCCCCACTCTCATCTTGTACATCCATCTTGGAAACTAGGGTTTTGCTTAGTGAGGGAGTGTGCAATTTTTGCACATGAGGGTCAACTCTGGAAAATAATCCACCAGGCACGTATGATGATGATGAAGAGGTTGACGGTGATGGTGATGGCAATGGAGATGGTCATGAAGATGATGATGATGGAGGCTTTGATGAGGAACCTGGAGTTAGAGTTAGAGTTGGAGTTAGAGTTAGGGTTAGAGGTAGAGTCAATGATGATGATGGAGATGTTGGTGATGATGAAGATGTTGATGGTGACGGTGATGGTGATGGTGAGGATGGAGAAGATGGCCTAGTGCTAGGGTTTGGGTGAGGGTTAGGGATAGGGTTATAGAAGGAAATTGAATTAGGGTTAGAGGTAGAGTCAAGATGATGATGGAGATGGTGGTGATGCTGATGGTGACAATGATGGTGATGGTGAGCATGGAGAAGATGGCTTAGTGCTATGGTTTGGGTGAGGGTTAGGGCTAGGGTTATAGAAGGAAATTGAATTAGGGTTAGAGGTAGAGTCAATGATGATGATGGAGATGGTGGTGATGATGAAGACATTGATAGTGACTGTGATGGTGATGGTGAGGATGGAGAAGATGGCTTAGTGCTAGGGTTTGGGTGAGGGTTAGGGCTAGGGTTATAGAAATAAATTGAATTAGCGTTAGAGATAGAGTCAATGATGATGATGGAGATGGTGGTGATGATGAAGATGTTGATGGTGACAGTGATGGTGATGGTGAGGATGGAGAAGATGGCTTAGTGCTAGGGTTAGGGTTAGGGTTAGGGATAAGGTTATAGAAGGAAATTGAATTAGGGTTAGAGTTAGAGTCGATGATGATGATGGAGATGGTGATGGCGATGGTGATGGTGATGATGAAGGAGATGGTTTAGTGCTAGGGTTTGGGTGAGGGTTGATAATGCAATGTTTTCGAATATATTTGGCGTATGCTAATGGATGAGGATACAAGTGCAAATATGAAGAATTTTGCATATGTATACTATGACCTATTACTTCATGGTTACTATGAGTGATTGACCTACTAGATTAGGTAAGGTGTTATATGATGGGTTCACATATGGTTGAGGTTTGTGCACATAAGTTAAGTGGATGTATACATGAGGTATCACAGGGTAGATGTGGCTATTATGAGCCTAACTAAGTGGATGCTAATATAATTGAGATATTATCTCAACTAAGTATGTGTTAGGTGAGTATTTTTATGATTAATTTTTATAATATATTTGTGTTTAGGTTGAGTGTTAAGTTATTAAGAGATTTTCTCTCAACTTCTCTTTTTGTTAAGGAAATCGTTACATGTCCTTAATGTACATATGCATGTAATAAATGTGCAATTGCATTGAATTTTGTTGAAAAACATCTCCCTATATTTTCTAATAAATCTGACAAGAGAATCGGAAGCAACAAAATATTGGGAAGTTTCATTTGTAGGATAAGAGGATTAACATATAATAAAGTATATTTTTCATTGATAATTATGTTACATAGTGTGTTTCTATGTTCTATGGTTGTTCTATGATGTCATTGGTTCTATGTTTTTTGGAGGTTATTTGTTGCAAAATAGTAGTCATTGTCTATTGGTTTGATGCAATGCACTGTATAATGAGAAAATATTATACAAGATGCTACTAATATTATGGTTTATGAAAGAATTATCATGGAAAAGTTCCAAATAAGTACTAGTAATGATGTGCTTGAGTTGAATGTGATTCCCAATTATTATGTCATTGTTGGGATTTTGTAGCTGTGAAGAATAACTGTAATAGATGGGGGGGTTGAAGATATGAATCAACAATATTTTGTCCCAAGGAAGTCTTGGTCTCAATTTTTTTTTACTTATGCGACATCACGATGGATTGAGTAGTCATGATTGATCATATGTGTTTATGAATTATTAGACAATTGCTATGATTATTATGACCGTAGTGCATAAAGCATGGAGACTGAGCTACATAAGGAATAGAGGTCATAGAGGTTGTGTGAAGGCAATGTTGAATGTTGTTGATAGCTCTTGCATGTATTGTAAGGAGAATCATGATTGAGTGAATCATGCATGGTGGAGATCACTGATTAAGCATTGACCTGAAGGCTTTTGCATGTTTATTTTGTACATGATGCATGGTTTTTGTGTATGTGGCTCTTGGTGAGATCATGATGAGAAAAAACACTTTGACTTGGTGGACTATTCCACATTTACAAGTCAAGTAGAAAAATTTGAAAGAGGTGTAAATGAGAGGAAGAAAATGAATTGCATTGATGCCAATTACACTTGCAAAATCAGAGCAATCAAAGCTCTCAATATCACTGATACCACTCTGTCCCTGAAGAAGATTTCCCTATAAAGTACGTGGATCATGACCAAAGGAGGTGACTACTCCCAATCCAGTGACAACTACGCTCCTCTGATTAGTAGCACTTAGTTTTTTTCCTGCGCAGCCTTCACAGGTTGCAGAGCAATGGCCGTTGCTTTTCCTAGAGGTTAATTAGAGTGTGTAAGATAACAAGTGTTCTCCCAGCCAAATTTTTTTCATTTGATTAGCGGCATATAGGCTATATAAGACTGGAAATGACTCAATGGGACTTGGGCCCTTAATAGATTGGGTAACAAACCCTTCTAATAGTGATCCTATCCCACTTGGAGTCCAAATACCCCCTATTGAGGGTACGTGTGGTGGGTCACGGATTCTAGTGCTAGAATAGGTTAATAGGGATACATTAGGTTTCTAGGATTCTAGATTAGTTTCTCAGTGTTAGATTAGTGTTTCTAGGGTTAGTTTAGCTTTCTAGGATTTCTAGGGCTAGATTCTGTTTCTAGGATTCTAAATTAGTTTCTGAGGGTTAGATTAGTGTTTCTAGGGTTAGTTTAGCTTTCTAGGATTTCTAGGGCTAGATTATGTTTCTAGGATTCTAGATTAGTTTCTAAGGGTTAGATTAGTGTTTCTAGGGTTAGTTTATCTTTCTAGCATTTCTAGATTAGTGTTTCTAGGGTTAGTTTATCTTTCTAGCATTTCTAGGGCTAGATTATGTTTGTAGGGTTATATTAGTGCTTCTAGGGTTAATAATACATGAATAAACAATCACATGGCTATAAATCATAACTTAATCATAACTCAGATATCAAATAAACCATCTAACATGAATAATATTAACCGTGCATGAATAAACAATCACATGGCTATACTATGTACCTCAGTCAGTTAGGCCTTTTGGATCCTCTCGATTTTTTATTGTCTCAAACAACCTCTCATGCTCTGCATGAGGTAGTAAGTAGTGTACCTTATTTGATGACTTCATTGACATTGTCTGTAGTTGGATGTTTGTACCCACAATCAAGTGCGTAAAGTGACACACCCGCGACCCTGGTCTATAATCTGTGTATGTGTAGCCATTGCTCCTTGGTCCCTTTCCATCCACTGTAAGATATTCCCCCTGAACAACCATTGAGCCAGTCGGAAAGGTTATGCCTTCACTATCCGTTAATGAAGTGAGGAGGGTTTGCTTCCCCTGGATGCATCATGCCAACCAATAATTCGTCCCAATTGCACTATCTGTCAGGGCGACAACTGCGTAGATGTGTCTTGCAAAAATGCATTTTAAGGTCATATTCCAACAAGCAGTGGTTTTATAACTTGGATAATTACAAAAACAAGGAGGGAACCGGGATATTCATGCATAAATGTTTACCTGGTTGTACAAGATAAGATATATGATCATATTCATTCGAAATATAGGATTGGCCTTCCTCTAACTGCATTGTTTCAGCAACTGCACGTGGGTCCACTGCAAGTGATACATGATCCCATTTATCAACCCAATCCATTGATTCGCACTCATCCCACTCACAACTGTTGCAAGACCCACAAAAGCAAGCAAGTTTTCATGTCCATATTTCAAATAAAGGATTGTTTGAGCTTCGAATAGAATTAAATCCACGAGTGCCTTGCATAGTACTACAACTATAAGAACGCAATCAATCTATATCAACTACATTCCAGAAATTTTTGACAACATATCCTCTACCTGATGGTATGTGTTGGTCCGTGGTTCGATCTGAGATTTTTTCTTTGCACCATCGAACTGTGGATTCGGCATTCCGAATATGAGGGCCTCCCATGCACCTCATCTCCTCCCTTCGTAGGGCAGTTTTGAGACATGCTCCAGCCCCGTCATGCTCTCCCTTTCCATGCTCAGTCTCAAAATAGTTCCATACATGCAACACATCATAAGTCTTGTGCAACATACTCAACCACTGGAAAACACGTGCATTTTTGAACTGGCCTGCACAACCATCTGACCATATCCAATGCTGATCCATATGTATCCCTCTCTCCTTCAGCTGATCATAGAAAATTTTGAAGCAATGATGGACATAATGTAGGTCGTGGCACCTGTCGTCACTGATGTAAAATTTGGTCTCCTTCAATATTATCCTCATGTTGTTGTTGCTCTATGGCGCATGCTTGTATGTGATATGGACCTGTTATCACACCATAGGAGCAGGGCTACTATTCTTGTACAGGAGATATCTGCACATTCCAGAGCTTACATTATTCCAGAGCATGGCTATATATATTTTGGATCACTCATGATCAGAGCAGTACATTATTCACATTTGTATATGACCTTGTGTCAAGGCTGAGCCTTGAGAGTTCAGATTTGATGACTGATGTGACTACTTATCCCATACAGTTTCAGTTCAGTGCCTAGAGATGTATTACAGTAGTGTTTCAGATGATACTGGATGATTATTATTATGATGATGTTGTATCATCTATGGATATGTTCTCACTGACTGTGGATTATTATCTTGTTGATTTAGTCATGATCATAGCATGTGCTTGGTATATTATTCCTGATGTGGCAAACTATCTAAAATGAACTGTAAATCATAAAATGGACAATTGCTTGCACATTTAGGTCATTTAACAAAACTTACTGGTTTTTCACCTTACATAGATATGGTCTTTCCCGACACCAGTTGTCTGCTAGTGTAGGCTCCATATTCACTTGTCTCCATCCATACATGACCTTCCTGTTTGACTTTAAACCTTGACATGTCTCATTTGACTTTCTGATACCGAGGACTTCCCCATTTTTCTACCTCTGTGTTTGGACCGCATCCCTGTTTATTCAGTGTCTCGGCTCTGAGTTGGTGACAAAACTTGCCTTTGGTGAGTTGGATTGTAGGCCTAAATCATTCTGGTTGGTTGTCCCGATGTTTGGCATTGGCTCGAACTCCCCCTAGTCACTTGAGATGTTGTTGGCTAAAACTGAAAGCTCATGTTCTACCTATGGAAAATTATGAATTCACCCATGGAAACAAAAAAAAGGGCAAGAGCGATGAACTGCTAAAAATACTCCTCGAAGAGTATAAGAAAGGTCCAAAAAGCAATGGTTCTTAAAAGCTATATCTAAACAATTGCTGACCTTATAAATATTTGAAAAACATGCCCTGGATGAAGGTTGCAACTAGTTGTGCTTCTCAGCACATCTGAAATCCGAAGGGTTATGTAGGCCAAAAAGGCCATGGAATAAAATTGAATGATCCTAATGAACTTGGATCAACTTGATGTAGACATGGTGCCTAAGTTGAATAAGCACTCTCTAACCAACTTATCCATTTGTGAGGCACAGCCATTCCCTGTGTTCTTTTGTCCAGCACAGAGTTTGTAGGTTTCCCCTTCTCCCAGTCCAAAGTATTTTTGAGTTAAGTTAGACAAGTCAACCCTTTTGCCCAACCTTGCTCCTAGCCTTCATCCTTCACTAGCAGTTTGACCATATCCAATGGGTGAGTTTGTCATTTGAACTATTGTGCAAGTAATTTTATATAACAACGGAATGTGCTAACTTAATTAATGCCATTGAATGGATGTTATACTTTGAGCTTAGCTGTGAGAATGATTAAAGAAGCATTGTCTTCGTCTGCTGATGTGATTTATCCTTGGTTGTGTATTCTTGGGATCCGTGATGATGTGGACCATGTATGGATGATTATTGATGATGATTGATGGGTCCACATGTTTGATGATGATATCATATGATGGACATATGATGCAGATGATGCTTGATCCAGTTCAGCAGGTTTATTACTTCTTCAGATCAGAAGATTATACATTGTCCATATATGGTGGACCCTATAGCTGGCCCATTAGGGCAACCCAAGGTGTATGAGTACACATTCCTAGTGGATTTGGGTCTTATGGATCCATTGAGACACTTATCTTTCAGTTTCGGGCACTTCTGACAGTGACTGATGCAGTTTTACACTTGTTGGCCAGATTTGGGGCTCATTTCCCAGCCTGAGCAGCAGGGGCCCCGAGAGGCCAGTTCACCTAGGGCGCTGATGATGGAGGGGGTGGTCCAGCCACTTGTTTTTACCATTTACCCCCCCTTCTAGAGAGCCTGGTGGGATCAGATGGACAGCGCTAGCACCCTAGGAGGCAGTTTTGGCACTTTCACAATTACCGAGGCAGTTAAAAAATGGGATAAAGTGGTCACTTAGGAAATCGATTTGGCTAATTAAGGCAAGGTTTTGGCATTTGGTCTTCACAGAGTTCTTCCAGGGTGGCATCACTACCTTCTAGTCAGTTTTCACCATGTGGGTATGCCCAGATTGATCACAGGAGGACATTTACTGCTTGACTGTCATGGATTCTGAGGACAGTTTTGGTCATTTATATTATATTGGACATATTTTATTATTTTATTGTGCCTTGGGGATGAGCTAGCAAGGATTGATACCTCCTAGCCCCACCATGTGCTTATGTTATCATGTCCTAGTCATCATGAGGTGGATTTTGGCACCTATATCTCTCTAGTGGATGACGTCACCCCCTTATTGTACCATTTAGTGGGGGCGCTATCATTATGTTGGGTGATCCATGTGATATATTGTTATGATTTATTGTTAGCCGTTGATTAGATCTTATGATCTTTTAATCTTAGCCACTCATGTAAAAAGTGGTTATGATTGTACTCTCTCCCCATCCTATTTAAGGAGGGAGCCTCTCATTGTAAAATCATCTAGAGATTTTTGGCTCTTGGCTCTTGGAATAAAATTTCTATATTTTGGAGTACATGCTTGGATTGGAGTGGATGTTGGTTGTTTCGATTGTAAATGCTATTCTCCATTGCACTGGAGGATCTATTGTAGTTATCTTGCATATTTGCCATATTTCATTTACAGGTTAAGAGGGCGATTTTGGACAAGGGCGAATTGGTGGGGAGGCTTGCCCTTCAATCTTGGAAGAAGTCGCTTTGGTTTGACAGGGAGTAGTTTTGCCTTTGTGTCAACTATTCTATGTTTCTCTCTCTCTCTTGCTTGTATCTACCTTCAACATGTTAAACTGATTGATGCTTTTCTCCTTGGCTTGACAGGTTAGAAGGAATCACATGTGGCTTGGGAAAATCGATTTGGCAAGAGGGATTCAACAATTCTCCATTTGATCTTTGGCAAAGTAATCCTCGTCTCAACTAGCATTCATCTCTTCATCCAGGTATGTTCCAAGAGGTATGATCTTCCACTTCCTTGAATCTTCCATAATTTCTAGATCATAAAAACCCTAATCAAATTAAAACCCTTGTTTTTGGTATTTCTTAGATCTACTTAGATCTAGCCTTGTTCTTGAAGAGATATTGGAAACCCACCTCTATAGCATCCACCCCTAGTTGGATCTACAGTTTGGTGGTGATTGGCTAAAAATTGACCCACTTTTCAAGGCAAAAAGCCCTCCTTGACCCAAATCGCACTTCCTAGGGAGAGGCTTGTTTGGTTAGATCTAGCACATGGGTAGGTGAGATCTCACTTGATTTGCAATCTAGACACTTGATAACCTACCCCCAGATTCTTACTTTGGTGAAAACTACCTTGTGGACATCTCTCCATGTTTTAAGGGGTTAAAACCCCCTTTTGAATTTCTTGGCACCTCAAAACTCAGATCTACTAAGATCTAGCCCTTGGATTGACTTGATTTTTTGGGCATGCATAGATCGGGGTACTAGCATCTTGGATCTACATTTTGGTGGCCATTGGACTTGATTTGGTCCACCAAACCCACTTTTTAGCCTTCCTTGAGTAAGTCGCACTCCCTTGAAAAGTGAGTTTGTCCACTTCCAGGAGGTGGGTGTTTGAGATTTTTGTGGATTTGGAATGCCCATAACTTGAAACCTAGGTCTAGACTGTCTTTTTGTCACGATCCACCTTGGGGGTAGCATTCCTTGTTTCAAGGGATTATGGTCCATTTAGGGTCATTACTTGAAAAACCTAGATCTAGTAAGATCCAACCATTAGATCTCATTTAACTCACTTGATTTGGCTTCTAGGTGTCCCGATCTACACTTTGACATACCTTTTGACCCCATTAGCCCATCCAACAAGGCACTAGTCCTTCTCTAAGCAAGTCGCACTCCTTGGGAATTGTGTCAAACCCTAGATCTAGTACATGGGTACTCCTAGAATCAACCTAGATTCATAGATCTAGCCTTTATCCAACCTATAATACCAACTTCACACATAACTTCACCTTGTGGGCCTACCTAGAACCATTTCACACTTCCCAAGAAAACAAGACCCACTTGTGTAAACACATGGTACTATACCTAGTCATCATACCCCATCATGTGGCCTAAACCATACATAGGTTGAAACACTAACAATCTCTTACACCACCTTCAACCATACCTTAACTCTTAGGTCCATTTAGCCTTGCATTGGTTTCCGTAACCCATCATTTACCTATCCTTAGAAACCTTTGTTTGGAACCAATCAACTATGATTGGTTATAGGGTCTCCCCCTTGGTCTAGTTACACCCTGACCTAAAGCGAAGAGTGCCTCGGTTGACGTGACTCTCACATTGCATTGGGAACCGTGGCATCTCTTGGGTCACCTCTTTAGTTGCCTGTCTCCTCTACCATCCCGGATGGGATACCTCTAGGGGCAACTACAAGTTGTGTGATAACATTTTTGGCGCCGTTACCGGGGAGGTAGAGGCCTACCTTGGTTCAACACACCTTTGTGTCTCACTATCTCTCTGCAATTTGAACGACATACCTCTTGGTAGTAGAGCCTAAAAATCTACCTGGCGACTCCTAATCGTGACTCCGCTGAGGAGCGAGCTCATAGTCATCCTTACAACACTCGAAGTAAATCAAATCCAAATCAATTGGAAGGAACCCCACTCACATATCACAAAAGAGATCCTAAAACCCAATCAACTAATTTCTTGTTGAAACTTGTTAACTCGGGTTCTCCAAACCGTGTCTTAGGATCCCCTTTGTTCAATTCGGTTCCTCCTTTATCTCCCAATCATAACTCTAGTTCAATCCCAGTCAATCCAATGGCTGGACAAGGTCAATCCAACTCCGGTAACAACAACCAAAACAATCCTCCTGTTGCTCGTGCTTTTGGTCACAAGGCTAGGGCTTCTCCCTTAGACTTCTCTCAGATCTTGGGTGCTCCCCATAGTATGCCAGACAAGTACTTTGAAAAGATTCCAAAGTTCAATGGCAACTGTGCCACCTCTATTGAAGATCACATAGACAATGTTTGGGCTCATATGGAAGCTTATGGGGCTGAAGAAGAGGATGTGTTTATTAGGGGTCTCTTTGCATCCTTGGAGGGTGATGCTCGCAAATGGTTTGACCGCTTGCCTGCATCATCAATCAATGGGTATGATGTATTCACCGATAAACTCAAGCAAGAATGGTCAGTCAAGTTAGATGGGCGTTTCCTTTTACACCAACTTTTTGACATCAAAAAGAAGGAGAATGAGTCTGTCCATGAGTTTAACCAACGTTTGATAAGACTGTTGCCAACATCCCAAGTAACATAAGGCCCCTTGATCAGGCCATCTTGATCCATTACCTTAATGCATATGAATGTTACTTGGGTTACCATCTAAAAGACAAAGACCCTAGTAGTTTGAAGATAGCCCAAGACAATGCCAAGAAAGCTGAGGAAAACGCTGCCTCCATGGGAAAACAAAATTTCTTTGACCTAATCAATGGACCTTCTTCCTCCAGATCTGAGCCTAAGTTTAAGAAGAGTAAGGAACCTAGAAAAGATCCCAATGAAATGATGGAGAGTATGCATGAAATGATGAAAAACTTAACTCTCCTAACTAGGGACTTAGCCAAGAACAGAGAGGGGGATAGATATAGGCAGCCCTATGGCCCTAAGCCTTATTGGAATCAACAAAAGAAGCCTAATGAAGGTGATAGAAGAAACCCTATGAACCAAGAACCTCCTATCATAAACTGGTCTGAAGAGCAAAAGTTGGAAGATCCTAAGTATACCACCCATGGTGATGATACTCTGGATTCTCCAAAGAACATTAATTGGGTTGATGACTTAAAATTTGACAAAGACTTCGGAAGAATTTTGATTGATCATGAAGAAGACACCATAGAAGAAACCAACCCTAGTGGTCCCATCTATGCTACTGAGCAAGTTGATAGTGATCAATCTCCCTATAAAACCTATCAACGAAGAAAGGGTGGCCAAAAGCCTATGCCTTTTAGCAAAAAGAAAAACAATGAGCTGCCTAGTCCAGTGAGTGAGCCATTCCATTTGCCTGAGTATGACTTTGATATCAACATCGAAAGAGAGTTAGACAAAGTCATGCATAACATTCCACTCACTGAGTTAATGAAAATCCCTTCAATAAAGGAGCAAGTGGTGGAATTTTTCGAGAATATCCCTGAGACTGCCACAAGTGGTGGTGAGGATTCACCTTCACAAAACCCAGCACCTTGTGATGTGGTTGATGAAGAGGATGGCCCCCCCATTAACATCCAAACTTCCCTATATGAGAGGAAGAATGGGGGTCACCAACCATTTTATCTTACACTCCGCATAGGTGATATCCTTCTTCATAACTGTATGTTGGATTCTGGTGCCTCCATGAATGTGATGCCTTTACAAGTCATGGAAGCCATGGGATTAAAAATAACTAGGCCTTATGGGAATGTTTGTGGGATTGACTCCAAACCAGTTAAAGTTTTTGGTTTGATCAAAAACTTAAGAGCTGACCTGTTTTCATGCCCCGACATATCCATGCTAATGGATGTAGTAGTTATAGATATCCCTCCAGCCTATGGTAAGCTCCTTTGTAGGAAGTGGTCCGCTGGGCTAGGGGGACATCTTCAGATGGATTTATCATATGCTACCATCCCCAACTCTGATGGGTCTTTGGTTAGGGTGTATCGGGAGCCATTTTATGATGGACATCTTGAGAATTATGAGGATGGTGTGAGAAACACTTTTGGTGAGGGTGAGTTATTACCTGAGGGTATCTTTATGGTCATGGGTGGCCATGATGATGATCCTAGCATGGAAGAAGAAAGATTTATTGAGGTTGACCCTCAGTCCATTCGGGATGAAGTGTCGGAAGACCTTAGGACTTCGAACCAACCTAGTAGTGTAGGGCCAAACATTGAACAACCTATGCCTCATACTCAGCTAAACACTTCGGAGGATAACTTTGATCAAATTAGAAGGGGTGAGTATATACCTAGGACAGTACATGAGTGGTTTTTCCTAGTTGACCTTAACACAGAAAGAGGAAGACAAGGCTTACCTCACATCACTCCTTGGACAAATAACAATGAAGGAACACACCTGCCCTCACCTGAGGGGAGTGATGAAGAACTAGTTGATTATCACTTTTCTGATGTGCCTGATCATTTGTCCCATTTGTCCTTGGAGGATGGGGTTTTGAGGCAAGTGAATGACAACTCTATGAGTTGGCAAGAACATGCCTCAACCCATGATGACCATGGGGAAGACTTTTCTTTTAGTAATCTAGCCATTTCTTAGGAAGAACCCACTGAGCCACATTTGCTTCCATCTTACCCTAGCTTCCTTTTGCCTAGTGAGTTACCTAGTGGTGAAGAGGATATGGACTTCACAGACGCACTTTAATCTTCACCCACATCTTTGGATATGAGAGATCAAAGTATGCTTAGCACAGTTCCTAGTCATGTGTCCATTCCTACTGACCATCTGGCACTTTTAGAAAACATGACCATTCCTATCCCATCGGGAGAGGGTAGTAGTAGAAGTAGCGAAAATCAAAGCCCTCCACCCATAACCCAAGCTGAAGTGGATGAGGATGTTGATATTAAATTTTGGACTATAGGGGAAACTCCAAAGAACATCATTCACCCACAAGTAGAAAGTCCTCCTAGGAGAACAGTAAGAGAAGTCTTGATTGGTAGGGTAGCTGTACCTTTAGACGGTGGACCTCCCAGATTTGATGCAATTCCTCCTAATAGCAATTCAAGTATAGTTACACCTCAACCTCAATGCAATTCCGATATCCAACCTTTTCCTGAACATGCTATTGAAGCCATCCCTCAATCTGTAAATCACCAAAGTTTCGAAATTGGTGATAAGGTTGTAATACCTAATGATTTATTTTATATACGATCTAGGGGATCAGGGGACTTTTGGGTTGGACCACTCATTGTTGAGCGCTGCATTGGTGAGATGTGTTTTCTCACCACTAGGACTGGCCAACGTATCTTACTCCCTATCAACCAAAGGGAGCTAAGGGATTATCATCCCTGACCTTCCATACTTTGCCTTGCCTTGCCTGTTTAGAGTAGGTAGCTTCTGAATAAGCTCACTTGAGCAATAGGATTTGTGTGATTTTTCTTTTTCTGTGTGCCGAGTATTGTCCCTGTTTCTTTTTCTGCCTGGAGTGTCTGCTTGTTTTTATTCTTTGTTGAGTTGAGCCTTGCTCCTTCCTAAGCTTGTCTCTTCTCCTGCATGCATTTAAGAAATTGTAGTTGGCATTTCTATTGTTGGCTGCTTGTGCAAGTTGAGATTGCCTGATTGAAGAAGTACTCTTTTCCCCCTGCACAGTAAATGAAAATGATAAATGAATAATATATGCCATGTTAGTTTATATTTATATTTTGGCGCATTTTAGTTTATGCTTTAGATTAGATTTCAGTATAGTTTTGTTTTATATATTTGTCCCATACATGCTCCATGATGGTATTCTAGTGTTTGTGAGAGCAGGAACAGGTGCAAGATAAAAGCTGAAAGCAAGGATGGTGCAGTGCTGGATTGAAGATTGATGCAGAGCAGTTCGAGACCAGAGATTCTGAGGTTCTCAAGCGCTCTCTCCCTTAGAGCACTTGTCCCAGCTGGAGCCAGATGTTATCACACCATAGGAGCAGGGCTACTATTCTTGTACAACAGATATCTGCACATTCCAGAGCTTACATTATTCCAGAGCATGGCTATATATATTTTGGATCACTCATGATCAGAGCAGTACATTATTCACATTTGTATATGACCTTGTGTCAAGGCTGAGCCTTGAGAGTTTAGATTTGATGACTGATGTGACTACTTATCCCATACAGTTTCAGTTCAGTGCCTAGAGATGTATTAGAACAGTGTTTCAGATGATACTGGATGATTATTATTATGATGATGTTGTATGATCTATGGATATGTTCTCACTGACTGTGGATTATTATCTTGTTGATTTAGTCATGATCATAGCATGTGCTTGGTATATTATTCCTAATGTGGCAAACTATTTAAAATGAACTGTAAATCATAAAATGGACAATTGCTTGCACATTTAGGTCATTTAACAAAACTTACTAGTTTTTCAACTTACATAGATATGGTCTTTCCCGACACCAGTTGTCTGCTAGTGTAGGCTCCATATTCACTTGTCTCCATCCATACATGACCTTCCTGTTTGACTTTAAACCTTGACATGTCTCATTTGACTTTCTGATACCGAGGACTTCCCCATTTTTCTACCTCTGTGTTTGGACCGCATCCCTGTTTATTCAGTGTCTCGGCTCTGAGTTGGTGACAAAACTTGCCTTTGGTGAGTTGGATTGTAGGCCTAAATCATTCTGGTCAGTTGTCCCGATGTTTGGCATTGGCTCGAACTCCCCCTAGTCACTTGAGATGTTGTTGGCTAAAATTGAAAGCTCATGTTCTACCTATGGAAAATTATAAATTCGCCCATGGAAACAAAAAAAAGGGCAAGAGTGATGAACTGCTAAAAATACTCCTCGAAGAGTATAAGAAAGGTCCAAAAAGCAATGGTTCTTAAAAGCTATATCTAAACAATTGCTGACCTTATAAATATTTGAAAAACATGCCCTGGATGCAAGCTGCAACTAGTTGTGCTTCTTAGCACATCTGAAATCCGAAGGGTTATGTAGGCCAAAAAGGCCATGGAATAAAATTGAATGATCCTAATGAACCTGGATCAACTTGATGTAGACATGATGCCTAAGTTGAATAAGCACTCTCTAAACAACTTATCCATTTGTGAGGAACAACCCATTCCCGTGTTCTTTTGTCCAGCATAGAGTTTGTAGCTTTCCCCTTCTCCCAGTCCAAAGTATTTTTGAGTTAAGTTAGACAAGTCAACCCTTTGGCCGAACCTTGCTCCTAGCCTTCATCCTTCACTAACAGTTTGACCATATCCAATGGGTGAGTTTGTCATTTGAACTATTGTGCAAGTAATTTTATATAACAACGGAATGTGCTAACTTAATTAATGCCACTGAATGGATGTTATACTTTGAGCTTAGCTGTGAGAATGATTAAAGAAGCATTGTCTTAGTCTGCTGATGTGATTTATCCTTGGTTGTGTATTATTGGGATCCGTGATGATGTGGACCATGTATGGATGATTATTGATGATGATTGATGGGTCCACATGTTTGATGATGATATCATATGATGGACATATGATGCAGATGATGTTTGATCCAGTTCAGCAGGTTTATTACTACTTCAGATCAGCAGATTGTACATTGTCCATATATGGTGGACCCTACAGCTGGCCCATTAGGGCAACCAAAGGTGTATGAGTACACATTCCTAGTGGATTTGGGTCTTCTGGATCCATTGAGACACTTATCTTTCAGTTCCGGGCACTTCTGACAGTGACTGATGCAGTTTTACACTTGTTGGCCAGATTTGGGGTTGATTTCCCAGCCTGAGCAGCAGGGGCCCCGAGACGCCAGTTCACCTAGGGCACTGATGATGGAGGGGGTGGTCCAACCACTTGTTTTTACCATTTACCCCCCCTTCTGGAGAGCCTCGTGGGCTCAGATGGACAGCGCTAGCACCCTAGGAGGCAGTTTTGGCACTTTCGCAATTACCGAGGCAGTTAAAAAATGGGATAAAGTGGTCACTTAGTAAATTGATTTGGCCAATTGAGGCAAGGTTTTGGCATTTGGTCTTCACAGAGGTCTTCCAGGGTGGCATCACTACCTTCCAGTCAGTTTTCACCATGTGGGTATGCCCAGATTGATCACAGGAGGACATTTACTGCTTGACTGTCATGGATTCTGAGGACAGTTTTGGTCATTTATATTATATTGGACATATTTTATTATTTTAATTTGCATTGGGGATGAGCTAGCAAGGATTGATACCTCCTAGCCCCACCATGTGCTTATGTTATCATGTCCTAGTCATCATGAGGTGGATTTTGGCACCTATATCTCTCTAGTGGATGACGTCACCCCCTTATTGTACCATTTAGTGGGGGCGCTATCATTATGTTGGGTGATCCATGTGATATATTGTTATGATTTATTGTTAGCCGTTGATTAGATCTTATGATCTTTTAATCTTAGCCACTCATGTAAAAAGTGGTTATGATTGTACTCTCTCCCCATCCTATTTAAGGAGGAAGCCTCTCATTGTAAAATCATCTAGAGATTTTTGGCTCTTGGCTCTTGGAATAAAATTTCTATATTTTGGAGTACATGCTTGGATTGGAGTGGATGTTGGTTGTTTTGATTGTAAATGCTATTGTCCATTGCACTGGAGGATCTATTGTAGTTATCTTGCATATTTGCCATATTTCATTTACAGGTTAAGAGGGCGATTTTGGACAAGGGCGAATTGGTGGGGAGACTTGCCTTTCAATCTTGGAAGAAGTCGCTTTGGTTTGACAGGGAGTAGTTTTACCTTTGTGTCAACTATTCTATGTTTCTCTCTCTCTCTTGCTTGTATCTACCTTCAACATGTTAAACTGATTGATGCTTTGCTCCTTGGCTTGACAGGTTAGAAGGAATCACATGTGGCTTGGGAAAATCGATTTGGCAAGAGGGATTCAACAATTCTCCATTTGATCTTTGGCAAAGTAATCCTCGTCCCAACTCGCATTTCTCTCTTCATCCAGGTATGTTCCAAGAGGTATGGTCTTCCACTTCCTTGAATCTTCCATAATTTCTAGATCATAAAAACCCTAATCAAATTAAAACCCTTGTTTTTGGTATTTCTTAGATCTGCTTAGATCTAGCCTTGTTCTTGAAGAGATATTGGAAACCCACCTCTATAGCATCCACCCCTAGTTGGATCTACAGTTTGGTGGTGATTGGCTAAAAATTGACCCACTTTTCAAGGCAAAAAGCCCTCCTTGACCCAAATCGCACTTCCTAGGGAGAGGCTTGTTTGGTTAGATCTAGCACATGGGTAGGTGAGATCTCACTTGATTTGCAATCTAGACACTTGATAACCTACCCCCAGATTCTTACTTTGGTGAAAACTACCTTGTGGACATCTCTCCATGTTTTAAGGGGTTAAAACCCCCTTTTGAATTTCTTGGCACCTCAAAACTCAGATCTACTAAGATCTAGACCTTGGATTGACTTGATTTTTTGGGCATGCATAGATCTGGGTACTAGCATCTTGGATCTACAGTTTGGTGGCCATTGGACTTGATTTGGTCCACCAAACCCACTTTTTAGCCTTCCTTGAGCAAGTCGCACTCCCTTGAAAAGTGAGTTTGTCCACTTCCAGGAGGCGGGTGTTTGAGATTTTCGTGGATTTGGAATGCCCATACCTTGAAACCTAGGTCTAGACTGTCTTTTTGTCACGATCCACCTTGGGGGTAGAATTCCTTGTTTCAAGGGATTGTGGTCCATTTAGGGTCATTACTTGAAAAGCCTAGATCTAGTAAGATCCAACCATTAGATCTCATTTAACTCACTTGATTTGGCTTCTAGGTGTCCCGATCTACACTTTGACATACCTTTTGACCGCATTAGCCCATCCAACAAGGCACTAGTCCTTCTCTAAGCAAGTCGCACTCCTTGGGAATTGTGTCAAACCCTAGATCTAGTACATGGGTACTCCTAGAATCAACCTAGATTCATAGATCTATCCTTTATCCAACCTATAATACCAACTTCACACATAACTTCACCTAGTGGGCCTACCTAGAACCATTTCACACTTCCCAAGAAAACAAGACCCACTTGTGTAAACACATGGTACTATACCTAGTCATCATACCCCATCATGTGGCCTAAACCATACATAGGTTGAAACACTAACAATCTCTTACACCACTTTCAACCATACCTTAACTCTTAGGTCCATTTAGCCTTGCATTGGTTTCCATAACCCATCATTTACCTATCCTTAGAAACCTTTGTTTGGAACCAATCAACTGTGATTGGTTATAGGGTCTCCCCCTTGGTCTAGTTACACCCTGACCTAAAGCGAAGAGTGCCTCGGTTGACATGACTCCCACATTGCATTGGGAACCGTGGCATCTCTTGGGTCACCTCTTTAGTTTCCTGTTTCCTCTACCATCCCGGATGGGATACCTCTAGGGGCAACTACAAGTTGTGTGATAACAGGACCATTATGCTAACTTGGTTTGAATGGTAGTATTGACTTTGAATCTCATTATGTGGTTGTAGCGTATAGTTTTCCACAAAGTCCACAACCGACAATATTGTGCCCTTGGGAAAGGTGTCCCTGCACTATCTGTATTGTTCATCCTGCCATTGTGCTACATGGATGTGTTGTACATAATGCTCAGTCTTTCGGTAGAATTCCTTCATGAATTCACAAATTTGTACCTGGTGCCACAAAACCAAGGGCATTAATACAATGTGACATTTTCAATCTGAATATATATGTACAAATTCAACATGTACAGTATGGAAGCATGCAAACTTAGACTACCTGTGACTTCACCAATGCAATTTTTTTGCTTTCCTTCGAACTATCTACTTGATATGTTATGTACTGGAAGTTCTACATTTCTACTGACATCCTCCCAAATTCGTGCTTTGCGGTTGCGTGGATGCAGCAGCTCAATAATGTTAAATTTTGAGCATTAATTCACAATACTCTAGGATCTTCACTGAGAGAATAACATATACAATATATCAATGCATAAAAATCACAATAAGCATGACAAGCATCACAAGAATCAAAAGCATGAGAGACAAGAGACACAGAGTTTCCCTGGGGAAAACCCTAAGGTGAAAAACCCCACAACTTCCTCAGGGATAGAGAGAGCAATGGCTCAACCAAAGTACAACCAAAATACACTTGAGATAGTCTCCTAGAAGCAGATGATCCTCCTCCTCACTAGTGCGCCACTTTCTGAGTGAGAGAGATATGACTTTCCGAATGATCTAAATAGAGATTTCCTGATCTCTATTTATACTAAACTGTTTTCCCAGTGACCTTATGGGGCCAACTTGTCTAGCTAGGTACATCCACAATATAATATATATTTCAGGGCCGACCCCACACATGTTGGTCTAATAACCCATCAGCAAGTAGACACACTTGCGACACTTGTCAATCCACATGAGGACACTTCCTTATAGAGGAATAACACATCTCTAATAAGGGTACAATAAATATATATGAAATACATAGATGAAATACATTCCGAAGTTACATATACGTCAACACTCCCTCTTAACTAGGAAGGTATTTCTCGACACAAATCTACTAGACAAGTCTTCTTCTTGGGATCATCGTCATCGATGCATCGTCATCATCATCGTCACTGCTACTGCTATATCAACCAATCTCTGACTCTAGTCATCATAGGAAGTTCTACATAGCCAGTCCTTTTTCATACTGGATGTAGGCCCACCACCTGCAGGTCTTCATCATCATTGGCCATACTGTGGAAATCTTGGGCCTTATTATGTGCGTCACAAAACCTTAAAAGAGTCTCTTGACTAGCAAGAACCCTAAAGAGCATCTGAGGCCTTTTTCATCCTATCCAGATCTCCAGGACTTATTACATGTGACCCCACCACAAAACCTCGAAAGAGAATCCCAGGACTGATTACGAGCACAAGGCTCAACCTATTGGATCTCCTAGGGCACAAATTACATGTGGTCACCACAAAACCTCGAAAGAGCATCCCAAGACTTATTACAAGCACAAGGCTCAACCTATTGGATCTCCTAGGGCACAAATTATATGTGGTCATGGAAAAACCTTGAAAGAGCATCCCAGGACTGATTACGAGCACACTGCTCAACCTATCGGATCTCCCAGGGCACAAATTACAGGCCATAGGACAAAACATTGAAAGAGCATCTGCCATATATCCCAGGGCACAAATTACATGCCATAGGCAAAACCTTGAAAGACTATCTGCAGATCTCCCAGGGCACAAATTATATGTCCTCCCAGGCAAAACCTTGAAAGAGCATCTTCGAGATATCCCAGGGTACAAATTACATGCCATAGGCAAAACCTTGAAAGACTATCTGCAAATATCCCAGGGCACAAATTATATGCTTATCTGCACAACCTGTTCCATGGCCACAGAGTATCAACCTGATACTCACCATACATCATCCTGATATACACATGATTATCCTGATCATCATCACTGCAACATCCTGCTGCATGTCATCTAGAGCAACATCCCGAAGCTCATCATCCATGATCATCCTGATCATACAATGCATCTACCTAATGCATACCAAGTATCTACCTGATACATATCATCATACATGACCCACCTGATCATACATTGTATCCACCTGATACAAATACAAATACATGATACATATCATCATACATGATCCACCAGATCATACAATGTATCCACCTGATACATATATAGATACATGGTCCAAGCATCCAACATGATGCATATACAAAATACATACAAATGATCCTACTGATCATATCCAGCATCCAACATGATGCGTACATACATATAAATGATCCAACTGGTCATATCCAACATCCAACATGATGCATACATACATATAAATGATCCAACTAATCATATCCAGCATCCAACATGATGCGTACATACATATAAATGATCCAACTGATCATATCCAGCATCCAACATGATGCATACATACATACATATAAAAATGATCCAACTGATCATACCAGAACATCATCTTGATGCTCATCATCCAGTGCTTACATCCACATCCATGTGAAGGATCCTCCTTCCAACATGCTTGGAATGGCTTCAGCAAATGTGTCCATCACTTCTTCCTTGAAGTGTCATCAATCCGAAGAACACGAAGCCTCTCTCTGAAGTACTCAAACTTCACCCTATCTAGTGGCTTCATCAGCACATCTGCAATCTGCTTGTCCGTCGCAACATACAGGAGCTTCACAGCTCCTCTCTGCACCATATCCCTGATATAGTGATATTTGATCTCTATGTGTTTCGACCTGTCGTGAAACACTGGGTTCTCAGACAACTTCACACAACTCTGGTTATCACAGAATATACCAGTAGCATCCAACGGGAGATCAAATAATTTAGACAGTAGCTTCCGTAGCCATACTGCCTCACAACTAGTTGAACAGACTGCAACATACTCTGCCTCAGCTGTACTCAGTGCTATGCAGGACTGCTTCCTGCTAAACCAAGAGATCACACCTGATCCCATACTGAAGCAGCACCTAGATTTGCTCTTCCTATCTGCAGCACTACTAGCCCAATCTGAATCAACATAACCATGTAGGTTAAACTTTTGATTTGCTTTATACTTGAGCCCATAATCCACTGTACCCTTCAGGTACCTCAGAACATGCTTTACAGAAACCAGATGAACACTCCTCATATCTGTCAGGAACTGACTCAATGTGTTCACCGCAAATCAAATATCTGGTCTCGTGTTCATCAGATACATCAAGGACCCAATCATTTGACAATACATAGCGACATCAACCGGCTTAGATGAAGCATCACCTAGAAGTTTCAAATTCAATGCCATAGGTGTGGCCATGGCCTTGCAATCCATCATCCCGAATGTCTTCAGGATATCTACTGTGTACTTCCCTTGACCAAGGAAGATCCAACCTGCACTCTGCCACACCTCCATACCTAGGAAATAATGCATCATTCCCAAATCTTTCATATCGAACTTGGAAACAAGTTTTCTCTTAGTATCTACAATCAATCTGTCATCTCCTGTTTCAAATAATTCATCCACATACAGGAGTAGAATCATAGGATTCCCTTCCTCAACCTTGTAATAAAGGTTGGAATCCGCTTTACTCTTGGTAAAGCCCAAACTAGATAGGAAACTGTCCATCCTACCATACCAAGTTCTGGGAGCTTGTTTCAAGCCATACAAGGCTTTCTTCAATCTGCACACATATGACTCCCTGTCATGTATTTTGAAACCAAGTGGCTGCTCCACATATACTTCCTCTTCAACTACACCATTCAAGAAAGCAGTCTTGACATCCATCTGGTGTATTTTCCATTTCATCGCTGTAGCCAGGGCAAGTACTGTTCTGATAGAAGTATACATGGCTACAGGTGCAAAAGTTTCTTCATAATCTATTCCCTCTTTCTGATAGAAGCCATGAGCTACGAATCTTGCTTTGTATTTCTCTACACTGCCATATACAACATGCTTGATTTTGTAGATCCATTTAGAAGTCACAACAGACTTCTCTTTAGGTCTTGGTACAACATCCCAAACATCATTCTTCATTATTTATTGGTATTCCTCAACCATGGCATCCTTCCATTCTTTCTTTCCCGTTGCTTCTTCATAACTGGAAGGTTCTTTGTTCATAATGTCACAAAGTAAAGCAACATAGCTGGTATGTGATCTGGTTCTCTTCTTTGCTCTGTGTTCTTCTTCTAGAATGCCAAATATTTCTGCATCTTGAATGAGCTCTCTAGCCCATGCAAGTTTCCTCTTGTGAGAGTTATCCTCACGGGGTGGATCTACAGGTTCTTGCGGATCTTCAAACTCACGAACAACTTCTGGAACTGCTTCAGTCATGGTAGTGTCTTGAAATCTAGTTTCCTTAGGTTCTTCATAAACTTCGATAGGTGCCTTCCTTGATTTGATGAATGCTGAGTTTTCATCAAATGTTACATCCCTACTAACATCAATCTTCTTGAACCCTGGAAAGTATATTCTGTAAGCCTTCGAGCTTTCACTGTAACCCACAAAGATACCCTTCTTTCCTGAAGGATCTAGTTTGGTCCTCTTTTCCTTTGGGACATGTGTATATACTGGACAACCAAATATTCTGAGATGGCTGACTTCAGTTTTCTTACCAGAAAAGACCTCTTTTGGTGTCTTGTTGTCCAATATCTTGTGGGGAGTTCTGTTCTGCACATATACAGCTGTTCTAGCTGCTTCTGCCCATATATGCATAGGAAGATCCTAGTCATGCAACATTGCCCTTGCTGCTTCCATGATTGTTCTGTTCTTCCTTTCTGCAACTCCATTCTATTGAGGATTATAAGGAGCAGTCAACTCCCTCTTAATCCCTGAATCACTACAAAGCTTCTTGAAGTCACCTGAGGTGAATTCTCCACCATTGTCGGATCTGAATGTTTTGATCTTCTTGTCAGTTTGATTCTCCATCAAGGTTTTGAATTCCTTGAATTTATCAAACACCTCATCTTTGTTCTTTAAGAAGTATACCCAAGTCTTCCTGGAGAAGTCATCAATAAATGAGACATAGTAAACATACCCACTCAGAGAACTGGATGACATAGAACCACATACATCTGAGTGGATGATTTGTAGGATGTCTTTTGCCTTGCTTTCACTGCTTGCGAAAGCCTTCTTAATGTTCTTACCTTTTGCACATCCTTTGCAAACACCTTCATGTTTGGTCTTGATTTCAAGAAGACCCTCTACAGCCTTGCTTGCAATTGGAAGTGCCCTATAGTGCATATGAGCAAGTCTTCTATGCCAAAGTTCACTTGGTTCCATGGATTCATGTACCATGGCATGTTCAGGTTGTCCCTTCAATTTATACAAACCTTCCTCTTTCTCTCCAATCACTACTGCATCATATTTGTTCTTTCCCTTTGGCCACAATAGGACTTGGCCATCCACAAATGCAACCGTCATACCTTTTGCATCTAATGCAGAGATGGAGAGTAAGTTCTTCTTGAGCCCAGGTACATAAAGGACTTCTTTCATCTTCAAAAATTTTCCAGAATCTAGGTTGTAGGAGGCTTCACCACTTCCTTTGATTCGGTATTGATAATCATCCCCAAGTTTCACCTTATGGGGTGATTCATGTTCAGATAGATTCACAAAAGATTCCTTAAACCCAGTCATGTGTTTGGAATCCCCACTATCAATCAACCAATCATTACAACCATGGGAGATAGTACCTGTGAGAGCAGAAATTAGAACATATTCTTCTTCACTTGATGAATCATCATCACTATCAATTTCTACCCTAGCCTTCTTCTTTGGGGGTTCATCATCTTCGGCAGCATGAGCATGATATCTTCTTTTGTTATTCTTCTTCTTCTTCTTGGGATAATCTGAAGAAAAGTGTCCCTTCTCATTGCAATTGAAGCATCTGAGATCTTTCTTATCTTTATGATAATGGTGGTGTGAGAATCTCCTGTTATGAGATGATTCCTTCTTGGACTTGCCTTTCCTGGCATGTGCTGTGAGAGCTTGATCTTCATTTCCCATCTTTTCTTCTCGGGCCACAAGCCTAGCTTCTTCTTGAGATCATTCTTCCCGCAATCTGTTGAAGGAGATGAACTTCTTCCTTGCACAAATTCCTTGAATAAAGGAATCCCATGACCTGGGTAGGCCATTTAGAGTGGTCATCACCACTTCACCATTCTCCACCATTTCATCCACTGCTTTTAGTTGTTCCTTGATCTGGGAGACCCTTGAAAAATAAGATTGAATGGTTTCTCCATTCTGAAACTTTACTCCTTTCAATTGGTTCCGCAGGGTCATCTTCCGATTTATGTTCTTCCCTTCAGATAGCTTGGTCAAAGAGTCAAACATCTCCTTGGGTGTCTTTAGAGAAGACACATGGGGTATGAGATGGTCTTTGATAGAATCAACAATTATTCTCTTTTCCTTGACCAAGTTTTTCTTATGCAATACCTTAGCCTCTTCATCCTCTGGGATAGGGATGTCTTCTTTTGCATATGAGTCCAACTCATTCTCTTCCAGGATTAACCCAATCCTATACTTCCAAGCTCGGAAGTTATCAACTCCTTCAAGATTATCTTCAAGCTTGGTGTGGTGAGACATCTTAAAGAGTACTTCAAATGGAAATAGAAAAGATTTAGGTCTTACCACTTGAAATGCTGAAAACTGGATCTGGTCCCGGATTAGGGTTTGTCGAAAAAACCCTAAAAATTCAAAATGTGAATTTCAATTTTCTGACAGGATAGAAAGATGCACCTTGATGAGCTGATCAGCCTGGTGTATTTAGAATTTGAGATCAACAAAGCTTTACCCCTCAAATTTGTCGTTTTGTCCTCCTGGGTTTACTAAGGAGAGCCCTGAATTAGGGTTTGAGTTTCCCGGAGATCTACCCAGCCAAAAATCTCGATCCAATTCTCTAAACTTCGATTTTTGCAAGGAGCTTCCGGCTATGTCTTCAGATTTCAGAAATTCCTATTTTTGTGGAAACCCTAATTTTTAGGGCCAAATCTGAAAATGCTCAGAATTGAATTATGATTGGACAGATAGATTCTCCTTGATGAGTAGAGTCAAGCTACTATACTGATTTTCCAAAATCTGTGGAGAGAAACCCAATAAACAAGAAACTCAAGTTTTCGTCACTGCAAAATGTCTTCTTCTCAGGTTAGCTCTGATACCATGTTAAATTTTGAGCATTAATTCGCAATACTCTAGGATCCTCACTGCAAAAATCACAATAAGCATGACAAGCATCACAAGAATCAAAAGCATGAGAGACAAGAGACACAGAGTTTCCCTGGGGAAAACCCTAAGGTGAAAAACCCCACAACTTCCTCAGAGATAGAGAGAGCAATGGCTCAACCAACGTACAACCAAAATACACTTGAGATAGTCTCCTAGAAGTAGATGATCCTCCTCCTCACTAGTGCGCCACTTTCTGAGTGAGAGAGATATGACTTTCCGAATGATCTAAATAGAGATCTCCTAATCTCTATTTATACTAAACTGTTTGCCCAGTGACCTTATGGGGCCGACTTGTCTAGGTAGGTACATCCACAATATAATATATATTTTAGGGCCGACCCCACACATGGTGGTCTAATAACCCATCAGCAAGTACACACACTTGCAACACTTGTCAATCCACATGACGACAATTCCTTATAGAGGAATAACACATCTCTAATAAGGGTGCAATAAATATATATGAAATACATAGATGAAATACATTCCGAAGTTACATATACATCAACAAATAATGAAAATCCACTGCAACTAGAACACGTCCCATATAAACATGATATTTTATAATATTTTTGTCCTTCAGGCCTTTGACACATTATGCTATGTATAAATTCTCTGGATGCATTCGGTGGTTGTAACGAAGGGAAATCCTGCACAATGTTAGTATGCAAACCACAAAATATATGTCTATATGTATCATAATAGTACTCAAATTCTACATGGTATCTACAACAACATGTACTGCGATCAATGCAAATTCTAACATACCAGGGTTTGCATTTTTCGAAGGACCTTTGGCCCAAGTTCAATTATGTGTGCTCATTCTTGAACCTCTCATAGAGTTCTTTTTGTGTGGTGTCAAGGAAGTGCTTGACATGGGGTTCACCCCCCTAACACCTTTTCTCAACTTTAAAACATCTCTTTGATTCAATGACGGTCTAGTGTTATCATGCCAAAACTTTTGCACTAGTTCTTTAACAACATCAGTGAGCTTCATGTCTGAACGAGGTAACCTACCAACAAAGGCCCAACAATCTTTTTGGCCCGGGGTCTCAAGTTTCTCTCTAATGGAAGAATACTTTTGAAGAGTCTTTCTATCTACTTTAAAGATTTTACATGTGTGTGATAGTAGGCGACATTGCCTTCTGGATTTGTCTACAATCGATTCCGATAGTACACGATGGGCCGCATTAAAATATTTTTTGCGAGAAGTTTTTCCAATCAAATTAAATGCAGATTGTAGATTTCTAACAACATGATTGTTGGCCTCTGAACTTCTAACTACCTTTATGCACAAAATTCTCCGAACATGAGCTAGACAATGTGATTTTAACAAAGCAAGAAACAATTGATATTTTGCTGCATTGGTTTTGGATTCAAAAAAATCTTTGATTATCTTGTTACAATGGAAATCAATAGTGCGTTTGGGCATCTTACCTTCAAGTCCTGAAAATGAACTTTCATCCACATGAATTCGTCTGGGATTTCTTTGTCGTCCGGTTGATAGTTGAGGAAAGGGAGTCGGCAAGGAAGTACGAGTCTCGTCAACAGTTTGTTGTGGCCCTTCGTTCAGTAATTGGTCCTGCAATGGAGTGTGTTCGCTAGGTGGGTGCTCTTCTTGGGGTGGTTGACAGTTAAGAAGTTGTTCTACATCCATCCCTTCATACTCGATATCAGGAAAGCTTTGATTGACTTCAACCACTTCGTCATTGGTTGCTGATGGATCTAAGGCACTAACATTTTGATTTCTACGGTTTTGCATGTACAACCTGGCCTTTCCTCTTATCTCATGGGCCTTTTCAGGGGCAGCTGCGTCCTTCTAGACTTTCTTTGATTATTACGTCTGTTGCCCATATTCAATGCGCTTTTGGAAAAACAAAAATATGACCCCTGCAAGAATGAACAACAAACAAGATATTAAAACTCGATGTGCATGATTATTAAAGCTCGATGTAGCAATTGATTATGTACAACAACATCTAGTGATAATGTTTTCATATAATCTTAAAATCTATTGGGAATGCCCTACATATAAAGTTACAACATCACATCTAGGAACTTAGTAGGATGGTATTGGATGGTGGTATGGGATGTTAGTAGTCCAGCAAATTCCCTACAAGGGAGAAGCTCATATCACTTCATTTTCATGGTATGGATGAGGGAAAATAGCCCCAAAAGACTAAGAGTTTTCAATTGTTTAGGTGTTTGTGTGAGTTGTTGTAGTTAAACCATGAGGAATTCAACAAATGTTTGTCTACCAGATGGAGGAATGTGATTATGAAATGTTATTGGTGGTGATGCAAGTAATTTTTTTTTATTATCTTCATGAAAGGTTGAAAGCATTGCTTGGTGCATGTTGTAGTTTTTTTTGGTAGGATGTTTTTTATTGTCTATGTTGAAGATTAAGAAGACTAAAATAGATCTATCATACAATTCATGAGGAAAAACCAAAATAGATGCCATTCAAACAAGTGAATGAATACTAAATTACATTTAACAAGATCAAATTTTCACCATACCTCAAGGATTATGATTGCTCTTTGCTTCAAATGTCAAATGCTCTTCTGATGTGTCCACTATATGTAAGAAGACTTCATGTGTATCCAAGTAGCATGAGAATTCAATCCAAGGTGCCAAATAGAGTCCAACTGTTGTGTATTCACACAATTGATCCAAATAGAGCCCAATAGGTGTGTCTTCAATACAAAGAGCCAAATAGAGCCCCAAATATTGTGTATTTTATCCAAATGGTGTATGAATTCAATATACCATGAAATTGCTTGTTGGACTGTGCGTGAAACTAGCGAACAGAATGCGATGAATGAGGGGAAAAATGCAGGACAAAGAAGGCGGGTGATTTTCTAAATTTTATGTTCAACAGGGACGCGCACGCGCCTCTGGCGCATGCGCGTCATTGCTGAACGTTGCAATGGTTGGTGGGTAACGTTCATTGTATTTATTTCCCAAAATATATAAATGTGTCGGGTTATGCCTAGATCCCCTCCCCATAAAGAGCCCCTCCCCCATAAAGGCCTTTAGGACCGCTTCTAACCCATAATCCCTAAGTGCATTTAAGTGCTTCTAGGTGTTTGGGGGTTTAAGGGTATATTTACAAATCTGTGTATTTTGACTTCAAAACATTAATTTAATTTTCAGTTAGAAACATATGTATTGCATCAAGAATAATTAAATACATAGTAGATATATATTAATGTGTTATAAAGACTGCTCGGAGGTGCGATTATTGTGAGATCGCAGTATGTCAGATTTGTTCATAATTACCATCAGATTTTATTCTCTTAGGGCGATGCAGATGTGACAAAATGCACTTTGATGGTTAGTATTATTTGCTGGGAAATATTTGCCTGGTTAATTTATGGGGAAGGATAACAGTCTTGATACTCCCACCCCTATGGAAGGCTGTCAAAGCATAGCACAGAAGGTATAAGCTTGGCTTCATGTAATATGCAGAGCACTCTTCTTTACATTGTTGTATTAATAAAAATCTACGGCACCTGTTATTTTTTGTCTCAGTGTAGGATGAAGATGATGAGATGTAAAGGATCTAATCAAGTAGTCATGGAGGGCCTCCTCATCATGGAAGATTTTACGAATAGTGTTCATCTGCTGTAAGTGGAATCACAATTGCAATAAAATAAGGTTTTTCGTCATGATGATCAGATGATGATGATGATGAATATCATGACGAAGATGATGATGATGATGATGATGGTGATGATGATGATTACTAATGGAGATGATGATGATGATGATGATGATGTTGACGATGATGTTGATGATGAAGATGGTGACGAATATTCAACACATCATCCTCATCATCCTCATCATCTTCATCATCATCAACAACATGATCATCATCATCACCATCATCATCGTCATCATCTTCATGATCATCATCATTGTTAGGACGAGGATGATGATAATGATGATGATATGATGATGATGATGGTGGTGGTGGATGATGATGAATATGAGTACGATGATGATGATGATGATGATGATGGTGATGATAATGATGGTGATGAAGATCATGATGATGATGAAGATGGTGATGATGATGATGATGATGACGATGAAGATGGTGATAATGATGATGATGATGACTAATGGAGATGATGATGATGATGATTGATGATGATGATGATGTTGATGATGAAGATGATGACGAATATGTAGCTCATCATCATCATCTTCATCATCATCCACAACATGATCCATAGCATGATCATCATCATCATCTTCATCATCATCGTCATCATCATCATTGTGAGGAAGAGAATGCGGATGATGATGATGACGACGATGATGATGAATATGATGACTAATGGGGATGATGATGTTGATGATGTTGATGATGAAGATGATGATGAATATGTAGCACATCATCCTCACGATCATCATCATATTCATCATCAACAACAACATGATCATCATCATCACCATCATCATCATCATCATCTTCATCATCATCATCATTGTGAGGACGAGGATGGTGATGATGATGATGATATGATGATGATGATGGTGGTGGTGGATAATGATGAATATCAGTATAATGATGAAGATGATGATGATGATGACGAATATGATCATCATCATCAAAATCATCATATTCATCATCATCATCTTCACTAGTCATCATCATCGCCATCTTCATCATCCTCACCATCACCATCATCATCATATGATCATGCTCATGATGATCATTGTCTTCGTCATCATAATCGACATCTTCATCATCCTCATCATACTCATCACAACCATCTTCATCATCATCATAATGATGGAGATGATGACGAAGATGATGATGAGGATGAGGATGATGTGCATCATATTCGTCATAATCTTCATCATCAACATCATCATCATCTCCAGTAGTCATCATCATCATCATCATCACCATCTTCATCATCATCATCATCATCACCATCTTCATCTTGATCAACATCATCATCATCATCATCATCATCATCATCTTCGTCATGATGATGATGATGATGATGATGATGATGATGAAGATCATGATGATGATGAAGAAGATGATGATGATGATGTTGATGATGATGATGATGACGATGACGATGATGACTAATGGAGATGATGATGATGATTATGATGTTGATGATGAAGATGATGGTGAATATGCAACACATTGCCATCATCATCATCTTCATTAGTCATCATCATCGCCATGTTCATCATCCTCCCCATCACTATCATCATCATATGATCATGGTCACGATGATCAATGTCTTCATCATCATAATCGGCATCTTCATTATCCTCATCATACTTGTCATAGCCATCTCATCATCATCATCATCATCATGAAGATGAAGATGAAGATGAGGATGAGGATGAGGATGATGTGCAGCATATTCGTCATCATCTTCATCATCAACATCATCATCATCTCCAGTAGTCATCATCATCATCATCACCATCTTCATCGTCATCATCATCATCACCAACTTCATCGTCATCATCATCATCATCATCATCTTCATGATGATGATGATGATGATGATGATGATGATGATGATGATGAAGATGATGATGATGATGATGTTGATGATGATGATGATGAAGATGATGACTAATGGAGATGATGGTGATGATGATGATGATGATTATGATGTTGATGATGAAGATGATGGCGAATATGCAACACATCATCATCGTCATCATCATAATTGTGAGGACGAGCATGAGGATGATGATGATGACGATGACGAAGACGTTGTTGGAGATGATGACGAATATGCAACACATCATCATCGTCTTCATCGTGATGATATGATGATGATAATGATGATGATGATGATGATGAATATGAGTACGATGATGATGATGACTAATTTGGAGATGATGATGATGATGAAGATGACAAGGAATATGCATCACATCATCAACATATTCATCATCAACATCAACTTCCTCCTCCTCCTCCTCATCATCATCATTGTGAGGATGTGGATGATGATGAGGATGATGAAGATGATGATCATATGATGATGATGATGATGATGATAGTCATCATAACAGTCATCTTCATCATCCTCATCATTCTTGTGAGGAAAATGCACCTATAGTTTAGGGGAGAAACTACCAACTTACGGTGATAAAGATAGACTTACAAGCATTCCACAAGTACAACAAATAAGTGAAGAGATTAGGGTTTAGAGATGTAGGCACCTCATTCAGAAGGTTGATCCTAGCTTTTCCTTCCTTGCTCTTCAATGCCATCTAGTATTGCAATGCCGACACCTGCAAAACAAATTGATACCTTTCTCAAATACATTTGAATACATATATAAGACTGATATTCATAACAGAAGAAGACATCAGATTATAAAAAAATTGTAATCAAATCTGAGACACACATGAATAGGTCATATTTGGAAAGGGAAGAACATCTAATCTTTATTAATGAATGAAAGAAAGTACATAAAGTTACACCTTCTTTCAAGCTTGGCACTTCACGAAACCTAGATTCAAGGTCTCCTGCTTCTATTCTCCAAGGATCCCAACCTCTAATCAACTGTGTTAGGGTTTATGAGAAACTGAGGCTCAAGAGAGGGGGATGAGGGTCTCCATTCCTCCAGCATAACAATATTATAGGCTTGGTCCCCTCACATGGCCCTTCTACCCTCCTTATATAGTCAGTGAAGGAGAGGAAAAGAAGTTATAACCAAGTAGGAGGTTCCCCAACCAACTTAACTTACCCAAATTTCGATATTTTGACTAGTACAGGAATGTGCTCTACTCTGCAGTAGAAAAACTAGCACACATGTGGAGGTGGGCGCTACTTTAATGAAGCAGGGTAGTGCATATGCGCTACTATCATGCTTGTGTACCAGCGCATGTGGAAAAATGGCCCAAAACAAGGTTTTCTGCTCATTTTCAGGAGATGGTTTGGTCAGGAAAAGTGTTCCTAAGGGTTGTAACCATTAAATGGGTCAGGAGTGAGGTAATTTTAACCATTTTTAGTGTCCCAAATGACCCCTTAATCCACAAGTGTCCTGTTGTGTGAGTAAACTTGATCTCAAGAAGTGTCATCATGCGACCAAGGGAATCAAGTGTCGTCACGGACGGAGAGGTGTCATTTTAATCTATAACAGATGCCCCCTAATGTATGAGGTCAAAGGGAGTGTGGGAAACGATGTCCGAAATAAATTATAAATAACAAAGAGTTGAATCATGGAGGAACTGGAGAAACCAAGAATCATAGGCTCAAATGAAGTACCTAAAAAAAAAGGCAATGTTAGACACACTTATCCTTGGGGTAATTGTCCATGTTCAAATACTGGAACAGGACCACCAAGCGGATACACTAATGATCAAAATACATATGCATATATCATGGCCACTAAAATACAAGCGTGGATCCATAATGAACATAAGTGTAAACATAGCCACATAAATACAAGGTGGATCTATGTCAAAACTGGAGAACATAGCCATAGAGAACAAGATGGATCTATGTCTCATCAAGAGCCAAAAGGAGTGTGGCTCAGTCTTGCACAACTTGGGCGATAACATAAATGAGGTGATGCTATCGAGGATCCCGAGGTCTTCATCCAAAAACAACCCAAGGTACAAACCTATCCCTGCGAATAAATGAGTTGATGTCGAACATGGGAGGTATCGTTTGATTACTGGTCATTGATGTATACCGTTAACAAACGCGAGGGTGTCCACCACTAATGAAAATGGAACCCAAGGTACCTAGTACATTCAAGCAAGTGTAAATATATGGTCTTGCCATCCAAAACTTGAAGAATCCATCGGATAGGAGACATTGGTGTATTCCCATCAATCCAATAGCGAGGGAAACTACCACTAATGACTGCAATCCCCAAGGTACTAACAGAAACTCTAAACTTCCTTCCTAGAGCACAATGAGTTGAAGTCGATGGGAAGAAGTCCATTGGAAGGGAGGCCTTAAGGAATCCTCCATCATCCAACACGAGGGACACTCAACATGTATGAGCTGATTTGGAGTAGGACTAAACACATGATGAAACATACTGACACCAAGGAATGGTCGACACATGAGGTCAAGGAAACTGCAGAATGGCTGACATAGGTTACATCCTTCAACAGTGAGCACGACACAAGAGTGACTTAGGAAACTTTGAACACAAAGAGACCATGATGAAAATCTACAATGTAGGAGACATTAACAGATTCTCCATATGATTGGAAGACTAACCAAATGGAGGAGTAAGAAACTCTAAGATCAAGTTTATCCTAAGGCCAACACTAGAACCCAACTTGTTTGATAGACTCAAAACAGGTGCTTTGTTCAAGGAGAGAGTTGACTTGCTGCCATCATATTGAAAGATATTTTAACATTCTTCCCTTCCCTTTCCTTTTTCATTTTTTAACGACCTTGACAAAGAACTAAAGCATGCTCGACAGTATTTTCATATTTAAAGAGTCTGAAAAACCTAGAAGAAAACTCCATACACCTATCTGTGGATTTTATATCGAGCCCGGATTGGTCTGTACTCAGCGGTGTTTTCTTGCTTATAGAGTTGAAAAACTTAAACAGTCCTCTATACACCTACTCGTGGATTTTAATATCAAGCCCAAGTAGGTTAATGCTCGCTGGTGTTTTCTTGTTTATAGAGTCTGAAAAACTTAAACAATCCTCTTTTTACCCTATCGTGGATTTCACATCAAGCCCGAGTAGGTGAGTGCTCGCTTGGTGTTTTCATGTTTAGAGAGCCTGAAAACCCTAAAGAAGGCTCCAAAAGGTCCTTTTTTCGTAAAGTTAGTCTCCTCCCCCGAAAAGGTGTAAAACAAAGGAAGAAGAACTCTTCTAGCGCATACCAGAGTATACCTAGAGTATACCTTTTCCATAAATTATCCACCAAGGCCCAGAAAAGGGGTAATTCTATATCTAAGTGGATGTTGGTTCAGTTATCTTAATGAGCCTGAAAGGACAACTATGCTCAACAAACTTTTCCTATTTAAGGAGTCTGAAAAAGGCTTAAAAGAACTCCATAGGGATCTTTTCTGTAAAGGTTTAATGAGCCCGAAAAAGTAAACTCGTGACCTCCTTACTATTTTCAATGAGCTCAAAGGAGATAGAAAAATTCTCACAAATTCCTTGCTATTTTTAATGAGCTCGAAGTGAAGATGAAAGAAATGCTCATAGCCTCCTTACTATTTTTAACGAGCTCGAAGGGAAGGTAGAAGAATGATCATAACCTATTTACTGTTTTTAACGAGCTCGAAGTAAAGGTAGAAGACTGCTTGAAACCTACTTACTGTTTTTAAAGAGCTCGAAGTAAAGGTGGAAGAATGCTCGACATGGGAGGAGACGAGTGTCAGGGACATGCAAAACTAGCTCCAAGCGCATGGAACAAAGCTATGCCTAATGCAAGAAACATGAGCAAGATAAGGACACTCAGGGTGTGTCTCCTCTAGGTAAAGGTTTCAAATTGTGAAGGCAAAATGATACACGTCTTAGTGGAAATGAGATCAGAGATGGAGGCTTATATAACGAGCTAAAAGTGTGGAAGCTGGAATCAAGCTCATTAACACAAGCGGGATCATAACAGATGCATATGCAACTTGATCACAAAGATGGGAGCCTTATCAGGGATGGGCAAAAATATATGAGGAAGAAAGATATGAGGATTCTTCTCAAAGTCATGGTAAATCTAAAAAGGCTCCCGAGCCTATGAGAAAAACTTAGCATGGGTACCAAAATGGCATAAGGGTGTTGACTAGGGTGACCCATGTTAGGTAGGCTCTGCTGTCAGACTGGTGTACGATGCATAAAAAGATGGCTAACACACCAATATACAATAGGTTCGACCCTATGGAAAATTCGGATGGTAAAAGGTTCAAATGAAACATAAAAGCGGGGAAGCCCAAACCTATATGCAAGGTTCCGAATATACCTAACAAGGTTGCACAAGGTGTCGAAAGAGACCAGTAAGCAAGTATAAATCCAGCTAAGAATCCTGTCTTCAAGAAAGATTAGTACCAAGATCATATCTAAAACATATGTAAAGAAAGACCCAATACAAGTCACTGTGGTAGAAATACTTTCAACTTCACTATCATCAACAGCAGGCCTAAACAAGGAAGAGTTTTCAAATGAATACTCTATGGTACCCAAGCCCAAGGACTTACAATCAACAAGATCGACTTCAGGATGAAGATCAAAGTTGAAGGACATGATGGAATCCGCATAAACAAATTCATCATGACAGGAGTTGAAAATTCTAGAAGCAGAATCAAACTCAGCAGGAAAACCGATTTGCGGATCTATAGGAGAGTCTAAAGATTCAACAGTCAAAAGATCAGACTTTAAGGTCAAACCGAGGATGGACATGACTGCAACTGGACCAAAATCTGAATGAATGGCAGACTGTACAATGGACTCTAGGAAAACTTCATCAGAAGGAAGTATATCGTCCCATATAAAACACATATCTAAAAATTCAGATCGAGGTGTCACTTGGTCAAAAGATGGGACTAAATCCCGAGAAGGTAAGCATGAACTCAGATACTTCTTCTGGATAGCAGTTGAACTCAAGGAACAATATGCCGCATAACTTTCATGTGACATAGTAGTGCCTAATGGCGAGGGATCTAACTGGTCTACAGTTGGGTAATAAGGAGGATCAACGAATGCAAGCTGGTCAATAGTGACGATGCTTTCGTTATGAGGGAAATGCATCACACGAAAGAGCATAGACACCACAGCATGCATAGCATAGATGTAATCATGCTCGAGGATCATATAAAAATCCACAAGGTCCTTTAAAACCATAAAATCAACTAAGACTATTTTTCCACCCAAAGTAATAGGTGCCTGACGGAGGAATCCGAACGGTTCAGTAGGTCTTCTATCAAAGGTCAACAGCCAATTAACAGCTGGAATAACATTAGGGAAACCCAAATCTCTCCAAGCATAAGCGGACAAGATACTAACAGAAGCTCCTTCATCAACAATGCATCGGTCAACCATATGGTTCCTGATATCAACCTTTATCTAGAAAGGTGTCGAAGAAGGAAGACGAGGCTTGGCTAGACTATTCCAATCGAAGGAAACAGTCCTAGCGATTGGTAGGGGTTCACATGGCACAGATGAAGTGCCCCCTTTTTCAGGAACATCCAAACTGGTAATGCTGAAGAATTCAAGGACAAGTGCATCAATCTCCAAAGGACTGATGGGATCGATCGAATATTGCATCGACTCGATCACTTCACTCTCCGAAGGAAGAGTGGGGTCGAACAAAGATTGCATTGGTTCAACCACTTTATCAACCAAAGGTTGATCTCACTGTAGGGAATCTATAGAAAACTTAGGAACAGAGGTTCCTTCAGACATGGACCACACTCTTCATTCCTATGGAATGGCAGGGCATCGGTGAGTAAGGTGATCTCCCTTACAAAGTTTATAAGGGAACTTTGGTTTCCGTCCTATAGGTCGAGACTCCTTTACAATGTCAATACTCTCAGTATGAATAGCATTGGCTGGCAGCTTGCCCCTAGCATGACTTAGAGTGTCTGGTTGCTCAGAAGCAGAATACTTTTGAACTAAGCACCACACTTTTTGCACTTTTGGAAGTACAGGGCACAAGTAAGTAAGGTGGTCTCCCTCACAAAACTTGCGAGGGAACTTACACTTATGTTTATTGGGTTTGTCGACAACGTCAACTCCCTCAGCATGACTTGCAGTGGCTGATCTGGTGTCTCTAGTATGACTCACAGGAACTAGTGACTTGTTATTAATACAACTAGCAGTGATCAATGACGTGTCCTCAACATGACTGACAGTGGTTGAAGGCAAACTTTCAGTGTGATTTTCATTGACTAAAATTTTTCTCCTAGCATGACCTCCAGAGGCTGGGTAGGTGCCCCTTGCATGATTTGCAGAGGCAGGGTGCTTTCCCCCAGCATAACTTACAGAGGCTGGGTTGTTGCCCCCTTGTTTTGGCATCATCTTCCTATTCTTCCCCCGTCTATTCCTTTTAGAATGTTGGTTACTAGTATTGCTACTTTCACCACATGAGGTAGAAGGAGGAGGAGAAGATGTTACTGGCAAAGAAGGCACAGGGTTCTAATGCTCTTGATTTGAGGTGCTCACACAAGAAGCATCAGGAGAATGCAAGGCATTCGAAGTGGAAAACAACCAAACCGACAGCCCAATAGTGAATCCAGGAAGATTCAAAGTAGCCATTAAGGGAGTACCAATGTTTCCAATGAATGGAACAACACAAGGATCCCCCGGAACAGGGGTTACTTGATTGATGCTCGCCGGAATGCTAGAGATAGTTTCCTACTCAAATGAGTAAGAAGTTCTCTAAGGAAAACTAAGACAAGTAGCACAAATAGTACACCACTAAAAAAAGGGTCCTAGGTAAATCAAACCAGGCAAACAGATGCCTTCCGGAGAAGAGTCTGGGATGATGAGGGCCCAAAACAGATCAACGAAGGATGAAGAACAGTTACTCGGGGTCCACAATACAATGACTAAGGGTGCAAGCGCTGGAATCACCCAACCGCCCTCCCAAAGACCTTCAAGAGATTTCCTCCCATGTCTTTCCTAGGTACAACAGATATAACCCTCTGCCGTAACCTATGTATGAACCTATGGTCAGATACTAAGGATACCACCACACTGAAAACTCCTGGGGGAACAGTCTCTAGTTGAATCAGAAGGCGTGGGTAGGGTAACTGAGATCGAAACTCAAAAGAGTCCCCAAACGCGAACCAATCCTGTTATATGCTCGAAACAGAAAGTAGGAGGTGTATTCCCAACAATCTGATCTCACAAGACCTACTGCATAGATCCCAAGCAAGTTTTGAATGAAGTGGGTTTACCTGCGATAGTCAAACTACGATTTTTGCGTAATGTGTGATCTTGGGTGGTTTAAGGTGTTTTAAACCCAATATCCTAACCAAGACTAGTTGGTGTATAGTGTAAGCTAGAAAAGAAAATGTTACTAGTACATTTTATTAGAGTTCATTTTAAAGGTTACTTGCTTACTCAAAAAGGTAGTGGGTGTGTGAGAGAGGTTATAACAGAAATAGAATACTGAAATGAAATGCTTACCACTAAACAAATCTTTTCCTTTCAATGCAAGTCTTAAAATTACGATCTAGAATGCATATGCAAATGCAATTTTTAATCTTTCAAATTCAAAAAAGGTAAAAATAAAGCCTAAATGTACAAAATTAAACTCAAAACCTAAGAATGCAGCTACTCAAGCAAATAGGTATGCAAAAGAAAACTTGTTCTTTTTGAATGCAAAGCACTCTTAAATCCTTTAAGCTACTTGGAAGGTACTCTACTCAGAAAATAAATCAAATTTTTTTTAATGCTTTTCAAAGGTAAGAAACAAAACTAAAATTGAAACTAACCTATTATCAAAGTAAAAGCAAAGAACTTTCATATTTCCTTTATTGAAATAGTAAAAGCTACCAAATATGACTTTCAGATACTTAAAGATGTAAGCATGCCAACCATTGGGAAAAGAGTATGAAAACTACTTTTAGACCCAAACGCAGCAAATGACCTACAAAGAAGTATGGTTTGGTAAAGTCAAGTCTGCACATAAACAATGCAAACAAGGTCTTGAACAACAGCCAAAACACTTGATCTTTCACTACAAAAGAAATTTCACTCAAATAGATACAAACAGGGTCAAGTAGACTCATTTAGTTTCAATCCAATGGAAATGGAGCAACTAGGTTCAATTAGACTCAAATTAGGGTACAAAACACTAAACTGGTTCACAACCCCCCAACTTGGGTCCACAAGCCCCAAAACATTCCAAACAAGCCCAAATTGATCAAAAGAGGTCCAAATCATGAACACATGATCAGTACAAGGATAGGAGACCACTTACAGTGGTTTAAATCAGACCTAGGGTCATCAAGGACCCCAAAAATGCAGCCACATCCCCTAAATTTGGGTCCACAACCCAAAAACTCAAAAATTGCAAACCCAGATTGTGTGGGCTACTGTGTATGAGTCATACTAGCACCCATAGTAGGGGTGGGCACTACTGTGCAGAGGAAAACTAGCACAATGAAAAGTTTAAAAAATGGGGTTAAAACCCCCCAACTTGGGTCCACCAGGGTCTGAAAGTGCCAGGAAGGGTCTGTAAGAGCCAAGGAGGGTCAAACAAAGCCTAAGAACTGATTCTAATCAAGAAATTGAACAAATACATTCAAACAAAACTAACGAAATGACCTTGGATACCCCTAAGCAGTTAGGCTTTCCCCAGCGGAGTCGTCATTCTGTTGTGAGGAAAATGCACCTATAGTTCAGGGGAGAAACTACCAACTTACGGTGATAAAGATAGACTTACAAGCATTCTGCAAGTACAACAAATAAGTTAAGAGATTAGGGTTTAGAGATGTAGGCACCTCATTCAAAAGGTTGATCCTAGCTTTGCCTTCCTTTCTCTTCAATGCCATCCAGCATTGCAATGCCCACACCTGTAAAACAACTTGATACCTTTCTCAAATACATTTGACTACATATATAAGACTGATATTCATTACAGAAGAAGACATCAGATTATAAACAAACTATAATCAAATATGAGACACACATGAATAGGTCATATTTGGAAAGGGAAGAACATCTAATCTATATTAATGAATGAAAGCAAGTACATAAAGTTATACCTTCTTTCAAGCTTGGCACTTCACGAAACCTAGATTCAAGGTCTCCTGCTTCTGTTCTCCAAGGATCCCAACCTCTAAACAATTGTGCTAGGGTTTATGGAAAACTAAGGCACAAGAGAGGGGGATGAGGGTCTCCATTCCTCTAACATAACAATATTATAGGCTTGGTCCCCTCACATGGCCCTTCTACCCTCCTTATATAGTCAGTGAAGGAGAGGAAAAGAAGTTATAACCGAGTAGGAGGTTCACCAACCAACTTAACTTACCCAAATTTTGAGATTTTGACTAGTACAGGGATGTGCTCTACTCCACAATAGACAAACTAGTGCTCATGTGGAGGTGGGCACTACTTTAATGAAGCAAGGTAGTGCATATGTGCTACTATCATGCTTGTGTACCAGCACCCATGTGGGAAAATGGCCAAAAACAGGGTTTTCTGCTCATTTTCAGGAGATGGTTTGGTCTGGAAAAGTGTTCCTAAGGGTTGTAGCCATTAAATGGGTCAGGAGTGAGGTAATTTCAATCATTTTTAGTGTCCCAAATGACCCCTCAATCCACAAGTGTCTTGTTGTGTCACTAAAATTGATCTCAAGAAGTGTCGTCATGCGACCAAGGGAAGCAAGTTTCATCACGGACGGAGAGGTGTCATTTTAAGCTATAACAATCATGCTCGTCATCACCATCATCCTTATCATGATGATGATGATGATGATGATGATGATGACGACGATGATGATGAAGATGGTGATGATGATGATGATGATGATAATGATGATGATGATGTTGATGATGAAGAAGATGACGAATATGCAGCACATCATTCTCATCATCAACATCATCTTCATCATCATCAACAACATGATCATCACCATCACCATCATCATCATCTTCTTCTTCATCATCATCATTGTGAGGACGAGGATGACGATGATGATGATGATATGATGATGATGATGGTGGTGGTGGATGATGATGAATATGAGTACGATGATAAAGATGATGATGATGATGACGAATATGATCATCATCATCAAAATCATCATATTTATCATCATCATCATTGCCATCTTCATCATCCTCACCATCATCATCATCATCTCCATATTCATCATCATCATCATATGATCATGGTCACGATGATCATTGTCTTCGCCATCATAATCGTCATCTTCATCATCCTCGTCATACTCATCATCGCCATCTTCTTCATCATCATCATCATCTTTGTATCGTCATCATTTGATGATGATGATGATGATGACGACGAAGATGTTGTTGATGATGATGATGAGGAAGAGGGTGATGACGAAGATGATGATGATGATGGTGGTGGATGGTGATGAATATGAGTACGATGATGAACATGATGATGATGTTGATGATCATCGTACTCATCATCAACATCGTCATCACCATCTTCATCATCATCACCATCCATGTTGATGATGAGGATGATGATGATGATTGTTGATGTATATGTAACTTCAGAATGTATTTCATCTATGTATTATATATATATTTATTGTACCCTTATAAGAGATGTGTTATTCCTCTATAAGGAAGTGTCGTCATGTGTATTGACAAGTGTCGCAAGTGTATGAACTTGCCGATGGGTTATTAGACCACCATGTGTGGGGCTGGCCCTGATATATATATTATATGGTTGATGTACGTATCTAGACAAGTCAACCCCATAAGGTCACTGGGAAAACAGACTAGTATAAATAGAGATCGGGAGATCTCTATTTTGATCACTCGGAAACTCACACTTCTCTCACTCAAAAAGTGGCGCACTCGTGAGGAGGAGGATCATTTGCTACTAGGAGACTATCTCAGTGTATTTTGGTTGTAGTTTGGTTGAGCCATTTCTCTTTGTATCTCCGAGGAAGTTGTGGGGTTTTTCACCTTAGGGTTTTCCCCACAAAAAATCTGTGTCTCTTGTCTCTCATGCTTTTGATTCTTGTGATGCTTGTCATGCTTATTATGATTGTTATGCATTGATATACTGTACATGTTATTCTCTCAGTAAAGATCCTAGAGTATTGTGAATTAATGCTCAAAATTTAACATGGTGTCAGAGCTAACCTGAGAAGAAGACATTGTGCAGTGACGAAAAGTAGGGTTTCTTGTTTATTGGGTTTGTCTCCATAGATTTTGGAAATCCTGTATAGTAGATTGACTCTACCCATCAAGGAGAATCTACCTGTCCAATCAGAATTCAATTCTGAGCATTTTCATATTTGGCCCTAAAAATTAGGGTTTCCACAAAAATTAGGGTTTCCACAAAATAGGAATTTCTGGAATCTGAAGACATAGTTGGAATCTCCTTGCAAAAATCGAAGTTTAGAGCTTTGGATCAATATTTTTGGCTGGGTATATCTCCAGGAAACTCAAACCCTAATTTAGGGCTCTCCTTAATGAATCTGGGAAGACAGAAAGGCATTTTTGAAGGGTGTAGCTTTGCAGATCTCAAATTCTGAATACACCAGGCTGATCAGCTCATTAAGGCGCATCTTTCTATCTTTTCAGAAAGTTGAAATTCACATTTTGAATTTTTAGGGTTTTTTTCTGACAAACCCTAATCCGGGACCAGATCCAGTTTTCAGCAATTCAAGTGGTAAGACCTAAATATTTTCTATTTCCATTTTAAGTACTCTTTAAGATGTATCACCACACCAAGCTTGAGGATAAGCTTGAAGGAGCTGATAACTTCCGAGCCTGGAAGTATAGGATTGGGTTAATCTTGGAAGAGAATGAGTTGGACTCATATATAAAAGAAGACATCCCTATCCCAGAGGATGAAGAGGCTAAAATATTGCATAAGAAGAACTTGGTCAAGGCAAAGAGAATCATTGTTGATTCTATCAAAGACCATCTCATACCTCATGTGTCATCTCTGAAGACACCCAAGGATATGTTTGACTCTTTGACTAAGCTATTTGAAGGGAAGAACATAAATTAGAAGATGACCCTGTGGAATCAATTGAAAGGGGTCAAGATGTCGAATGGAGAAACCATTTAATCCTATTTCTCCAAGGTCTCTCAGATCAAGGAACAACTTGAAGCTGTAGATGAAATGGTGGAGAATGATGAAATTGTTATCACCACTTTGAATGGCCTACCTAGGTCATGGGACTCTTTTATCCAAGGGATCTATGCTAGAAAGAAATTAATCTCCTTCAGTAGATTATGGGAGGAATGTTCTCAAGAAGAAGCAAGGCTTGTGGCAAGAGAAGAAAAGATGGGGAATGAAGATCAAGCTCTCACAGCTCACACTAAGAAGGGCAAGTTCAAGAGGAAGCCAACCCATCACAAGAAGAAATCTTCTCATCATTATCACAAAGACAAGAAAGATATAAGGTGTTTCACTTGTAATGAGAAGGGTCACTTTGCTTCAGACTGTCCCAAGAACAAAAGGGACAACCACAACAACAACAACTTCAGCAAGAAGAAGGGTATCAAAATAAGGTACCATGCTCATGCTGCCAAAGATGATGAACCTCCAAAGAAGAAAGCTAGGGCAGAAAGTGATGATGACTCATCAAGTGAAGAAGAGTATGTCCTAATCTCTGCTCTCACAGGTACAATCTCCCACGGTTGTAATGATTGGTTAATTGATAGTGGGGCTTCTAAACACAAGACTGGGTTTAAAGAATCTTTTGTAAATCTATCTAAACATGAATCACCCCATAAAGTCAAACTTGGGGATGATTATCAATACCCCATCAAAGGAAGTGGTGAAGCCTCCTTCAACCTAGATTCTGGAAAATCATTGAAGATGAAAGAAGTCCTTTATGTACCTAGGATCAAGAAGAACCTACTCTCCATCTCTGCATTGGATGCAAAAGGTATGAGGGTTGCATGTGTGGATGGCCAAGTTCTAATGTGACCAAAGGGAAATACCATAGATGATGCAGTAGTGATTGGAGAGCAAGAGGGGGGATTGTACAAATTAAAGGGACAACTTGAACATGCTATGAAGACAAAGATTCATCCATAGTCATGGATCACATAGAGGTATGTATAATTTTTTTTTGCAAAAGTTAACTAATGAGTTATGCAGGTCATTGAAGAGAACAAGAACACATTGCTAGAGATAACTAGAAAATATGATGACCAGGTATGTTTTGTTATATATATCGTATACTTTTGTATGATTAGTAATGATTACTCTTGAAGTTACAAGTTTGAGTAATCTAGGACTTATGCATATTATGTTTCTTACCAGAAGAGTCATAGGTTTGAGTAATCATGGGTTTAGGTATATTATGTTTATTACTAACCATAAGAATGTTTGTTATTTCTGTTTGAAATGATCCTGACTATACATGCTTGAGATTTTTGTGTTTTGATAATATTAAGATTATACTAATGATTATGTATGAGACGTCGAGGTTAACACAATGATGATACTAATAAGCATGCATAGGGACCAAGGATGTATATAAGTTCAAGGACAGGTAATCCAGGAAGCAAAGATCAAGAGGGAGCACACTCCAATAGTTTCTGCAAGGATTCAGATATCCAAAGGGAGTTGACCATCCCTCTACATTTCACAATAGAAAGGTGTAGAAGAAGCTACTTCAGCATCTCCTGCAACGAAGCAAACACTCAGAGGGAGTCCACCCAACAAACAAACAAAGATAAGTATTTCAATTATCATTTCTTGCATATTTATTTGTTTAAGTAATTGTGCATATTAGAATGATTGCATTAATGAATAGTATACTACTGATATGCATGTGATGGGTAAGTGGCCTATGGCACTGTACAACATTCCATTGCTACTTATCCTGAATGAAACCTCTTTGCTGACATGTTGAGAGTTGTGCACACTCATAACAATGTTCTGGTAGAGATTGGCAAGCATCTAGAAAAGTTACAGGATATGGATAAATGTTGTATTGAAGCATTGGCTAAAATAATTGCATGACTGTGTGACATATTTCTTTATGTGTAAGAATTTGTCCTAAAAATTATGAGATGTTTCTAATCATGCAATTTAACTTGTTTTGTAGGAAAGACTATATACCTTCACCTATGAAAGAAGGACTACAACATTTTTTCCAGCAATAAAGATATCTATTGAATATATTGAAGTTCCCAGGATATGGGAAGAATGCCACGATCCGTCGATCATGAAGAATGATGTTTGGGATGTAGTCCCAAGACCTGAAGGGAATTTTTTTATGACTTCCATATGGATCTATCAAAATCAAGCATGCTGCAGATGGCAACATAGAGAAATACAAGGCAATATTCGTAGCTCATGGCTTCTCTTAGAAAGAGGGAATAGATTATAAAGAAACTTTTGCACCTGTAGCTAGGTATACTTCCATCATAACAGTACTTGCCCTGGCTGCAGCAATGAAATGGAAAATACACCAGATGGATGTCAAAACTGCTTTCTTGAATGGTCTAGTTGAAGAGAAAGTATATGAGGAGCAGCCACTTGGTTTCGAAACACATGACAAGGAGTCATATGTGTGCAGATTGAAGAAAGCATTGTATGGCTTGAAGCAAGCTCCTAGAACTTGGTATGGTAGGATGGACAGTTTCCTATCTAGTTTGGGCTTTACCAAGAGTAAAGCAGATTCCAACCTTTACTACAAGGTTGAGGAAGGGAATCCTGTGATTCTACTCCTATATGTGGATGACTTATTTGTAACAGGAGATGACAGATTGATTGCAGATATAAAGAGGAAGCTTGCTGCTGAGTTCAATATGAAAGACTTAGGGATGATGCATTATTTCCTAGGTATAGAGGTGTGGTAGAGTGCAGATGGGATCTTCCTTGGACAAGGGAAGTATGCAGTAGATATCCTAAAGAGCTTTGGGATGATGGATTGCAAGGCCATGGCCACACCTATGGCATCGAACTTGAAGCTTCTTTATGATGCTTCATCTGAGTCGATTGATGTCTCTATGTATCGTCAGATGATTGGGTCCTTGGTGTACCTAACGAACACGAGACCAAATATTTTCTTTGTGGTGAACACATTGAGCCAGCTCTTGATGGATATGAGGAGTGTTCACCTAGTTGCTATAAAGCATATTCTGAGGTACCTGAAGGGTACAGTTGATTATGGGATCAAGTATGAAGCGAATCAAAAGTTTAACCTGCAAGGTTATGTTGATTCAGATTGGGCAGGCAGTGTTGCAAATAGGAAGAGCACATCTAGGTGTTGCTTCAGTATGGGATCAGGTGTGATCTCTTGGTTTAGCAGGAAGCAATCCTGCATAGCACTGAGTACAGCTGAGGCAGAGTATGTTGCATCCTGTTCAGCTAGTTGTGAGGCAGTATGGCTCCGGAAGCTACTGTCTGAGTTATTTGATCTCCCGTTGGATGCTACTGGTATCTTCTGTGATAACCAGAGTTGTGTGAAGCTATCTGAGAACCCAGTGTTTCATGACAAGTCGAAACACATAGAGATAAAATATCACTGTATCAGGGATATGGTGCAGAGAGGAGTAGTAAAGATCCTGTATGTTGTGACAGATGAGCAGATTGCAGATGTACTGATGAAGCCACTAGCTAGGGAGAAATTCGAGTACTTCAGAGAGAGGCTTGGCATTCTTCAGATCGATGACACTTCGAGGAAGAAGTGATGGACACATTTACTGAAGCCATTCCAAGCATGTTGGAAGGAGGATCCTTCACATGGCTATGGATGTAAGCACTGGATGATGAACATCAGGATGATGTTTCACTTACTGCTCAGTATATGCATCAGGATGATGTTGGATATGATCAGTTGGATCATTTATATGTATATGTATGTATGCATCATGTTGGATGTTGTATATGATCAGTTGGATCATCTATGTATGTACGCATCATGTTGGATGGCGGATATGATCGGTTGGATCATTTGTATCTATTTTGTATATGCATCATGTTGGATGATTGGACCATGTATCTGTATATGTATCAGGTGGATACTTTGTATGATCAGGTAGATCATGTATGTTGATATATATCAGTTAGATGCATTATGTGGATCATGTATCTATGTATGTATCAGGTGGATACATTATATGATCAGGTGGATCATGTATGATGATATGTATCAGGTAGATACTTGGTATGTATCAGGTGGATGCATTGTATGATTAGGATGATCATGATGACGAGCTTCAGGATGTTGCTCCAGATGATATGTACCAGGATGGTATAGTGATGATGATCAGTATGATCATGTGTACATTAGGATGATGTATGTTGAGTATCAGGTTGATACTCTGTGGCGATGGACAGGTTGTGTAAAGGAAATCCTAGATTTGTTCTAGGTCACATCTAGTATGAAAAAGGATTGGCACTGTGTATCACATGTAAGACCTGGGAGATCCTATAGGTCGGAGTTGTGTACCGATAATCGCTTGGGATGCTCTTTCGAGGGTTTGTGATAGTGGACCACATGTAAGTCCTGGGAGATCCGATAGGTTGGGTTGTGTGCTCGTAATAAGTCCTGGGATGCTCTTTTGAGGGTTTGTGGTGGGCTGCTACATGTAAGACCTGGGAGATCTTATAGGTTGGGCTGTGTGCCCATAATGAGTCCTGGGATGCTCTTTCAAGGGTTTGTAGTAGAGGTCACATGTAATTAGTCTTGGAGATCTTGTCGGTCGTACTTAGGCACATAAATGTTCCTGGGATGCTCTTTAGAATTCTTGCCGGTCGTGCTATGCACATAAACGTTCCTAGGACACTCTTTTAAGGTTTTGTGACAGTCACATGTAATAAGTCCTGGAGATCTGGACAGGATGAAAAAGGCCTCAGATGCTCTTTAGGGTTCTTGCTAGGAAAGAGACTCTTTAAAGGTTTTGTGATGCACGCAATAAGTTTTGATGATTCCATAGTATGGACAGTGATGACGAAGACCTACAGGTGGTGGGCCTACATCTAGTATGAAAAAGGATTGTCTCTGTAGAACTTCCTATGACGAGTAGATTTAGAGATTGGTTGAGATAGCAGTAGCAGTGACAATGACGATGACGGTGCATCGATGACGATGATTCTCAGAAGAAGACTTGTGCTAGAAGATCTGTGTTGAGAAATACCTTTCTTGTTAAGAGGGAGTGTTGATGTATATGTAACTTTGGAATGTATTTCATCTATGTATTTTATATATATTTATTGTACCCTTATAAGAGATGTGTTATTCCTCTATAAGGAATTGTCATCATGTGTATTGACAAGTGTCGCAAGTGTGTGAACTTGCCAATGGGTTATTAGACCACCATGTGTGGGGTCGGCCCTAATATATATATGATATGGTTGATGTACCTAGCAAGACAAGTCAGCCCCATAAGGTCACTGGGAAAACAGACTAGTATAAATAGAGATCGGGATATCTCTATTTTGATCACTCAGAAACTCACACTTCTCTCACTCAAAAAGTGGTGCACTAGTGAGGAGGAGGATCATCTGCTACTAGGAGACTATCTCAGTGTATTTTGGTTGTACTTTGGTTGAGCCATTGCTCTCTCTATCTCTGAGGAAGTTGTGGGGTTTTTCACCTTAGGGTTTTCCCCATGGAAACTCTGTGTCTCTTGTCTCTCACGCTTTTGATTCTTGTGATGCTTGTCATGCTTATTATGATTGTTATGCATTGATGTACTGTACATGTTATTCTCTCAGTAAAGATCCTAGAGTATTGTGAATTAATGCTCAAAATTTAACAATGATGACGTTGACGATGAAGATGATGACCTAGATGTTGATGAAGATGAGGAAGAAGGACGATGATGATGATGGTCTTGATGATGACAATGATGATGATGATGAAGATGATGATGATGATGGTGATGAGGATGAATAAGATGATGATGATGGAGATGATGTTGATGTTGATGGGGATGGTAATGAAGATGATGATGATGATGAAGATGACGATGGTGGAGATGTTGATGAGGAAGGGGGAGATGCCAATGATGATGAAGATGTTGATGATGATGGTGATGGTGATGGTGATGATGATGATGATAATCATCATCATATTCATCATGATCATCATCATATTCATCACCATCATGATCATCATCCTCGTCACCATCATCCTCGTCACCATCATCATCATCATCATCATCATCATCATCATCACCATCATCCTCATCGTCATCTTCATCACCATTTCCATAATCATCATCACCATCACCATCACCATCACCATCACCATCATCTCATCATCATCACCATCATCCTCGTCGTCATCTTCATCACCATTATCATCATCATCATCATCACCATCACCATCATCTTATCATCATCAGCATCATCATCAGCATCATCATCAACATCTTCAAAATCATTGTCATCTCCCCCTTCCTCATCAACATCTCCATCATCGTCATCTTCTTCATCATCACATCTTCATCAACTTCATGTATCCCCTTGACAAAGGAAATTAAATAAACCATACAAAGGCATACAATAGTGCGTACGCATGCGTGTTGTTCTTAACGTGTGCACACTTTCAATCATGCATGCACATGTTTGCATGTGTGCGTAGTTGCATGCACATGTGTTTGAATTCAAATTGTTTTTGGCACCCTTGCAGGCTTGGAATTAGCTTCGGATTGCACCTTTAGGCCCGGTCTGATTTATCCCTGATTTATAGCAGAAAACATCAAACACTGCAACTTCCTGTTTTTCACAGCTAGTTCTGCATAAGCTCCATGAGTGCACTGCAGATGAACTTGCACACACTTGTCGAGCTCTGTGTGCAGATTCCAAATATATAATTTTTTAATAGATCTGTTGTTTTTCTCTATTTTTAATTCATTTTAAACTGCACTCATGTCAAATTCATAAAAAACATAGGTCGTTTATTTGGCCTATAACTTTTGATTGGCTTACCTATTTCGAAAACGGAAAAGAACCCACCTAAGAGAATGAACATATCTACAACCTGAAAAAAAAAAATGCATTTTGATTATTTTTAGACCGTGATATGGTGGATTAAAACTTGACAATGTCCTTTTAGGGATTCACTAACTTCGGTAATTTAAAAAAAATATAAAATTAACTTTTAAAATTTTTGAAAAATAGCTCCGCAAAAGATTTGTCTGTTGCCTACGCCTTTACATATTTTTTTTCTCATAAATTGAAAATTTACATAGCAAATAGGCAGGTCCACAAAAACATGCGCATTATGTTTTAGAAAAAAAATAACATACCAATCTTCGAATAATGACATTTTGGGGTGGTTATGCCACTTTTCCAGAAATAAAAGTTATATATTCTGGAAGGTCATCCGGTTTTCTACGTTTCATCTTTCTACACATAATCGGAAAAAGTTTTGTAGGTACCTCTAATAATTGATTTTAATGATAATATTTATGTTCTTCCAGAATGTCATTGCAACTAACGTGTCATAATTGGGGATTATTACCTTGCACCAGCCCTAATGTTGCCTTATGATTAATTTAATATAGGGACACAAATTATATTTAATTAGGTTTACAAGTATACTAAACAACTAAAAGACTATAAGTTGGTTCCTACACTACATCCTCAACAATCCTAGTCAACAAACTTCCATTAACTATGACTAGTACAACAAAACAAGAGTGTTATGAGCATATACAAAGATGCAAAAACAAAATACATAATGATATTATCATAACATACATTATATGTTTAGCACTCTATTATGGAAAAAATTGCACAAGTGCACTCTTCCACTTGGTAAGGAGCCAGGCCTTGTAGGTTGCAGCAAGGCCTTAGTCCTTGGATATCCCGTGGGTGGTTGGTTGGTATCCTCCAAGTGATCCTGCAATAGATTGTTAGTGTAATTCACATAAAACAAAGAAATATGGAAAAATGAAAAATAAAAGAGATGGGGGGAGAATGCAAAATCACATAACAATCCAAGATATGCCAAACCACTTTTGTATTTCCAAATGGTCAAGTTGTACAATACGTAGGAGGTGTGGGATTCAAGGGAAGCCAAAAATCTCCCTTAGGGAGGCATTTTTTGTCCAAACTAAATGCTAAGTCAATGGTGGAACTGTAGAGCCGATAATGCATAATGCTAAGTCAAATCCAACAACATAACCTTGCTCTTGATTTCTCTCTACAAAATGCATGCCAATAGATTCCTTTTATAGGCCAAGAGGTGGCCAACAAACAACTAGATCCAAATGTGAACTCATCTTCTGCATGGTCTAGTTCCAAGGTAACCAGGGGGGCTAGTTAATGCCACCAAATGTGTGAGGCTTCAATGCGTCACGACAAGTAGGTGGTACCGTCTATTGATTTATATGTAACTTCGGGATGTAATTCACCCATGTATTTCATCTATGTATATTGTACTCCTATAGAGAGGTTATTATTCCTCTATACGGAAGTGTCATCATTTGTATTGACAAGTGTTGCAAGTGTCATAACTTGTCGATGGGTTATTAGACCACCATGTGTGGGGTCGGCCCTAATTAAGTTAATATTGGGTTATTGTACTAAGCTAGACAAGTCGGCCCCATAAGGTTATTGGGCAGCCAGGACAAGTATAAATAGAGATCTCCCGATCTCTATTTGGATCACTCAGAACTCACTCTTCCTTCACTTGGAAAGTGGCGCACATGTGAGGAGGAAGATTAGCTGCTAAGAGGAGTCTATCTCTGTGTACTTTGGTTGTGCTATTGCTCTATCTATCTCTGAGGAAGTTGTGGGGTTTTTCACCTTAGGGTTTTCCCCACAGAAACTTTGTGTATCTATTATCTCTCATGTTTGCTTCTTGTAATGATTGACATGCTTGCTATGATTGATATGCATTGATATACTATACATGTTATTCTCTCAGTAAAGATCCTAGAGTATCTTGAATTAATGCTAAAAAATTAACATGGTATCAGAGCTAACCTGAGAAGACGACATTGTGCAATGACGAAAACCAGGGTTTCTTGTTTATTGGGTTTCTCTCCATAGATTTTGGAAAATTAATATGATAGATTGACTCTACTCAGCAAGGTGAATCTATCTGTTCAATCAGAATTCAATTCTGAGCACTTTCAGTTTTTTCCCTAAAAATTAGGGTTTCCACAAAAATAGGGATTTTTGAAATCTGAAGACATAGCTGGAATCTCCTTGGAAAAATCGAAGTTTAGAGCTTTGGATCAAGATTTTTGGCTAGGTAAATCTCTGGGAAATGCAAACCCTAATTCAGGGTCCTCCCTAGTGGACCCGGGAAGACTAAAAGGCATTTCTAAAGGGTGAAGCTTTGCAGATCTCAAATTCTAATACACCAGGATGATCAAATCATCAAGGCACATCTTTCTATCCTTTCAAAAAGTTGAAATTCACATTTTGAATTTTTAGGGTTTCCCTAACAAACCTTAATCCGAGACTAGATCCAGTTTTCAGCAAATCAAGTGGTAAGACCTAAATATTTTCTATTTCCATTTGGAGTACTCTTTAAGATGTCTCACCACACCAAGCTTGAGGATAAGCTTGAAGGGGCTGATAAATTTCGAGCATGGACGTATAGGATTGGGTTAATCCTCGAAGAAAATGAGTTGGACTCTTACATAAGGGAAGAGGTCCCTGTCGCAGAGGAAGAAGAGGCTAAAGCCCTCCACGAGAAGAACTTGGTCAAGGCAATGAGGATCATTGTTGATTCTATCAAGGACCATCTCATCCCACATGTGTCATCTCTAAAGACACCCAAAGAGATGTTTGATTCCCTGACCAAGCTATTTGAAGGGAAGAATATACATCGGAAGATGACCCTGTGGAACCAATTGAAAGGAGTAAAGTTTCAGAATGGAGAAACCATTCAATCTTATTTTTCTAGGGTATCTCAGATCAAGGAACAACTGGAAGTAGTGGATGAAATGGTGGAGAATGGTGAAGTTTTCATGACCACTCTGAATGGCTTACCCAGGTCATGGGATTCCTTTATTCAAGGAATTTGTGCAAGAAGGAAGTTGATCTCCTTCAACAGACTACGGGAAGAATTTTCACAAGAAGAAGCAAGGCTTGTGGACCGAGAAGAAAAGATGGGAAGTGAAGATCAAGCTCTCACAGCACACACCAAGAAAGGAAGGTCAAAGAGGGAGCACTATCATGCCAAGAAATCTTCACACTATCATCAACATAAAGATAAGAAAGATCTCAGATGCTTCACATGTAATGAGAAGGGTCATATTTCTTCAGAATGTCCTAAGAACAAAAAGAACAACAACAACAATTTCAACAAGAAGAAGAAGGGGAACATGAAGAGATATCATGCTCATGCTGCTGAAGATAATGAACCACCCAAGAAGAAGGCTAGAGTAGAAAGTGTGATTCATCAAGCGAAGAAGAGTATGTTCTAGTTTCTGCTCTCACAGGTACTATCTCTCATGGTTGTAATGATTGGATTATTGATAGTGGGGCTTCAAATCACATGACTGGGTTTAAAGAATCCTTTGCTAATCTATCAGAACATGAGTCACCCCATAAGGTGAAACTTGGGGATGACTACCAATACCCTATCAAAGGAAATGGTGAGGCCTCCTACAATCTAGACTCTGGGAAGTCTTCGAAGATGAAAGATGTTTTGTATGTACCTGGGCTCAAAAAAAATTTACTCTCCATATCTGCATTGGATGCAAAAGGCATGCAAGTTGCATTTGTAGATGGCCAAGTTCTAATGTGGCCAAAAGGTAAAACTATTGATGATGCAATAGTGATTGGAGAGCAAGAGGGAGGATTGTATAAACTAAAGGGACAACCTGAACATGCCATGGTGCATGAATCCATGGATCCAAGTGAACTTTGGCATAGAATACTTGCTCATATGCACTATAGGGCACTTCCAATTGCAAGCAAAGGTGTAGAGAGTCTTCCTGAAATCAAGACCAAACATGAAGGTGTTTCCAAAGGATGTGCAAAAGGAAAGAACATAAAGAAGGCATTTCCAAGCAGTGAAAGCAAGGCAAAAGATACCTTGGAAATTATCCACTCCGATGTATGTGGTCCAATGTCATCCAGTTCTCTAAGTGGGTTTTTTTACTATGTCTCTTTCATTGATGACTTCTCCAGGAAGACTTGGGTCTACTTCTTAAAGAACAAAGATGAAGTGTTTGATAAGTTCAAGGAATTCAAAACCTTGATGGAAAACCAAACTGATAAAAAGATCAAGACATTTAGATCCGACATTGGCGGAGAATTCACTTTAGGTGATTTCAAGAAACTATGCAGTGATTCAGGGATTAAGAGGGAGTTGACTACTCCCTACAATCCACAACAGAATGGAGTTGCATACAGGAAGAATAGAACAATCATGGAAGCAGCACGAGCAATGCTGCATGACCAGGATCTACCCATGCATCTATGGGTAGAAGCAGCTAGGACAGCTGTATATGTGCAGAACAGAACACCCCACAAGATATTGGACAACAAGACACCAGAAGAGGTCTTCTCTGGTAAGAAACCTGAAGTCAGTCATCTCAGAATATTTGGTTGTCCAGTATACACTCATGTCCCAAAGGAAAAGAGGACCAAGCTAGATCCTTTAGGAAAGAAGGGTATCTTTGTGGGTTACAGTGAAAGTTCGAAGGCTTACAGAATATACTTTCCAGGGTTCAAGAAGATTGATGTCAGTAGGGATGTGACATTTGATGAAAACTCAGCATTCATTAAATCAAGGAAGACACATGTTGAAGATTATGAAGAACCTAAGGAAAGTAGATTTCAAGACACTACTATGACTGAAGCAATTCCAGATGCAAATCATGAAATTGAAGATCCGCAAGAACCTGTAGATCCACCCCATGAGAATAACTCTCACAAGAGGAAACCTGCATGGGCTAGAGAGCTCATTCAAGATGCAGAAAGATATGGCATCCAGAAGAAGAACACGGAGCAAAGAAGAGAACTAGATCTCATACTAGCTATGTTGCGTTACTCTATGACATCATGAACAAAAAACCTTCCAATTATGAAGAAGCAGCAGAAAAGAAAGAATGGAAGGATGCCATGGTCGAAGAATACCAATCAATAATGAAGAATGATGTTTGGGATGTTGTCCCAAGACCTGAAGGGAAGTCTGTTGTGACTTACAAATGGATCTACAAAATCAAGCATGTTGCAGATGGCAGCATAGAGAAATACAAGGCAAGATTCGTAGCTCGTGGCTTCTCTCAGAAGGAGGGAATAGATTATGAAGAAACTTTTGCTCCTGTAGCCAGGTATACTTCCATCAGATCAGTACTTTCTCTGGCGATAGTGATGAAATGGAAGATACACCAGATGGATGTCAAGACTGCTTTCTTGAATGGTGTAGTCGAGGAGGAAGTGTATGTGGAGTAGCCACTTGGTTTTGAGACACATGACAGGATGCCATATGTGTGCAGATTGAAGAAATCCTTGTATGGCTTGAAGCAAGCTCCTAGGAATTGGTATGGTAGGATGGACAGTTTCCTATCTAGTTTGGGCTTTACCAAGAGTAAAGTGGATTCCAACCTTTACTACAAGGTTGAGGAAGGAAATCCTGTGATACTACTCCTGTATGTGGATGACCTGTTTGTAACAGGAGATGATAGTTTGATTGCCGATACCAAGAGGAAGATTCCAGCCGAGTTCGAGATGAAGGACTTGGGGATGATGCACTATTTTCTAGGCATGGAGGCGTGGCAAAGTGCAGATGGTATCTTCCTTGGACAAGGGAAGTATGCAGTATAGATCCTGAAGAGGTTCGGGATGATGGACTGCAAGGCCATGGACACACCTATGGCATCGAACCTGAAGCTTCTATGTGATGCTTCATCTGATCTGGTTGATGTCACGATGTATCATCAGATGATTGGGTCCTTGATGTACCTGATGAACACAAGACCAGATATTTGCTTTGCAGTAAACACATTGAGCCAATTCCTGATGGATCCGAGGAGTGTTCACCTGGTTGCTGTAAAGCATATTCCGAGGTACCTGAAGGGTACAGTTGACTATGGGCTCAAGTATGATGCGAATCAAAAGTTTAACCTATAGGGTTACGTTGATTCAAATTGGGTAGGCAGTGCTGCAGATAGGAAGAGCACTTCTAGGTGCTACTTCAGTATGGGATCAGGTGTGATCTCTTGGTTTAGCAGGATGCAATCATGCGTAGCACTGAGTACAGCCGAGGCAGAGTATGTTGCAGCTTGTTCGGCTAGTTGTGAGGCAGTATGGCTTTGGAAACTATTGTCTGAGTTATTTGATCTCCCGTTGGAAGCTACTGGTATCTTTTGTGACAACCAGAGTTGTGTGAAGCTGTCTAAGAACCCGGTGTTCCACAACAGGTCGAAACACATAGAGATCAAATATCACTATATCAGGGATATGGTGCAGAGAGGAGCAGTGAAGCTCCTGTATGTTGCAACAAATGAGCAGATTGCAGATGTACTGATGAAGCCACTAGCTAGAGTGAATTTCGAGTACTTCAGAGAGAGGCTTGCTGTTCTTCAGATTGACGACACTTCGAGGAAGAAGTGATGGACACATTTGCTGAAGCCATTCCAAGCATGTTGGAAGGAGGATCCTTCACATGGCTGTGGATGTAAGCACTGGAAGATGAGCATTAGGACGATGCTCCAGTTACTGCTCTGTATATGCATCAGGTGGATGCTGGAGATGATTAGTTGGATCATTTATATGTATATGTATGTACGCATCATGTTGGATGTTGGATATGATCAGTTGGATCATTTATATGTATATTTATGTATGCATCATGTTGGATGCTGGATATGATCAGTTGGATCATTTATATATATGTATGTACGCATCATGTTGGATGCTGGATATGATCAGTTGGATCATGTGTATGTATCTGTAGATGTATCAGGTGGATACATTGTATGATTAGGTAGATCATGTATGTTGATATGTATCAGGCATGATTAGGTGGATCATGTATTTGTATATGTATCAGGTGGATACATTGTATGATCAGTTAGATCATGTATGATGATATGTATCAAACAAATACTATGTATGCATCATGTGGATGCATTGTATGATAAGGATGATCATGGATAACGAGCTTCAGGATGTTGCTCCAGATATGCATGAGGATGATGCAGTGATGAGTATCAGGACGATACTCTAGATGATATGCATCAGGATGATGCTATGATGATGATCAGGATGATCATATGTATCAGGTGGATACATTACATAATTAGTTGGATTATGTGTGATGAGTTTCGAAGACACAGATGCACAGTGCCTTTCCGACATGGTGGTAGATGTGTTCTCCCATGTGCGTTGATGTAAGTGCAGAGCCTTTCTGACATGGTGGTAGATGTGTTCTCCCATGTGCGTTGATGTAAGTGCAGAGCCTTTTCAACATGGTGGTAGATGTGTTCTCCCACGTGCATTGATGTAAGTGCAGAGCCTTTCCAACATGGTGGCAGATGTGTTCTCCCATGTGCGTTGATGTGAGTGCTGAGCCCTTCCTGGTTGGTCAGAGGAAAGTCCTTCCATGCCGGTGAGTGTAAGTGCTATGTTGTGTGCATATGGACTATGCTTCATGGACAATGATCAGTATGATTATGAGTATCAGGATGATACTTCATGGTCATGGACAAGTTGTGCAGTTACATGTAAAAGATCCTAGGAGATCTGATAGGTTGAGCTGTGTGCTCGTAATCAGTCCTGGGATGCTCTTTCAAGGTTTTGTTGACTCACGTAATAAGTCCTGAGGATTCCACAATATGGCCAATGATGACGAAGACCTGCAGGTGGTGGGCCTACATCCAGTATGAAAAAGGACTAGCTCTGTAGAACTTCCTATGATGAGTAGATTCAGAGATTGATTGAGATAGAAGCAGTAGTGATGATGACGATGATTCGAGGATGATGATCCACTGATGATGTTGGTTTCTCTTTCTCCTTCTAGCAGACCCGGGCTGGCGGTAATCTTTTAGACCAACATAACCCTTAGCTCACTGGCCCTTTCGGCAACAGGTCGCAGAGGCAACCTGAAGTCTCACCCGAAGTGATTCTAATGGGAGGCAGAAGACTCAAGTGTCCTCAGCCAAGTTCCGAGGCATCCAGGGTGCTTAAACCCACCTTAACCCCTTTCACAGAAGCTGTCTATCTCATTCCATTACTCCGGCTACGCCTCTGTCTTATCGCATTACGCAGGGGATGCGATAAGTCCTCCCCCTATGTGAGACCGTCTAGCGATACCTAAGATATCGTAGGCGCGATATCTTCCCCTTCTAGTTCCTGCGGTAAGTGAACTTTGACCGCTTCCTGGATTAATAGGTGGTCTCCGTTATCCTTATCCTGGTACTGCAGTAGCAACAACATTCAGTCTCCAAGCATACCCCTCGCTAATGAACTTGACCCTTGATATCTCGCAACAACGTAGCTAAGTAGAATATTACTTTGAGCAGTATCTAAGTAGACCATTCATGACTTACATTCAGTTCATACTCGCACATTATCCTCTGTATATCAATTATCTAGTTGCTATGTGGGTAGCCATGATTATCACAATTATTATACATCATTCAGAAGTTAAACTGATGACCATGTACATTACTTATAACAGAATGAAGCATTCATATATAACACGGACAAGTGAATGAGAGCAGCAGCTACACAAATACAATAGTGCGACTTAGATAAGCACGCTGTTACTCCCAGGGCGAGAACTACGCCCAGGGGAACTGCGGTTCTTGTTTACAACTCTGAAGAATAAACACAGTTCCGTTCCACTCTTTACAACAAGGGTCTTCTGGGAAACTCCACCTCAGTGGGAGCCCTTCTCTATAGACCTCTTTTCTCTTTCTCTCTTTTACAATGCACTCTCTTTCTCTCACAATCCCTGCGGATTGCACTATCTCTCAACAGGTTGGCCCTTGTATTCTCAGGGATGTTCAGACTCTGCAACAACAAAAGGCTTGACTAGCCTCTACCTGATGTCTCTATCACTATGTGGCCAACCCCTTATCATATAAACAGACTCCTATATATAGATGGCCCGAAGGTCTCATCGCAGTTACAAAACTGTGGGCCTTATCCCAACAGTGACTCAACCCTAACCACTTACAGTCAACTGGCTGTACTTCCATGGCCGCCTTCTGTCTTGTCGCCGCTTCCTGCAGTCCTTAGTCTTTAATGCATCGGCCCGTCGCTTCTTCTTGGTTCAAGCAATGCTGACTGTAGTCCTTAGTCTTTATGAGGGTAGCTGAACCCTCTCTTCATCTTCGGCGCCTTTATTGCGGTGGTTGAGCTCTCCCTTCGGCCTCTTCTTTGTACCACCTGCTTGACTTTTCTGTACCTATCGCCGTAATTCCCGCCGGAATTTGCGCCACGGCGATATCTTTGTCTTACCGCCAAAATTGGTACTTTCTCTCCAAAATTAGTTATCCTTCCCAAAATTAGCAGCTTCCTAAATGCTGCGGAAGTTCTCTCCAACAACTCCCCCAACACTTACTTGTGGCTCGTCCCCGAGCCACTCGCAACAACAGCCTGATTCATCTGCCTAAGCTTATCCTTTGCTGCTCGTGAGATTGCTGCGAATTGTGCCTTAAGCGCTTTAATACTTTCATCCATGTGTGTTACTTCTTCCTGCGCTGCGCTGAGCAGCTCAGCAGTTACCAAGGAGTCCTCTGTGCCCTCAATAACTCCTTTACTTGAGGTGAAGCTTTTCACCTTTTGCTCTAGTTCGTCAACCAGATGTGCGACTTTGCTTTCATGCGGGCTAACTTCGTTAGCTAGGTTGATCTGCTGTTCTCTGTATTTCTGCACCTGCTGCTGAATTTGTGTGATTTCTCCTTTCTTTCTTATCTTCGCAAGAGCACTCAAGCCCTTGTACTCTTCTTCAGCTCTCGATATCGCGTCTTCACAGTGCTTAATGTGCTGAGCGAGCTCGGCTTTCTGTGGGAGCTCCTCCAGCTCCAGCCATGTTTTTGATGCATCTTCCAGGATAGCCTCTGCTGCTTCCACCCGACAGTGCATCTGTGTCTGTACAATTCTGAAAGCTTGCACTCGTGCTTCTTGGATTTCCTCTGGAGTAGGTGGCTTATTTGCTTCAAGTGCAGCAATCCTTGCTTCGTATTCTTCCTCCATCTTTTTCTTCTCTTCATCTAGAGCCTTTGCTCTTTCCGCTATTTTTCTGATCTTTTGAGTTATTTCTAACTCAGGCCTGATATCGCACTGCGGAAGTTCTGCTGCAATATTCTTTAAAACAAGAGAGACATCCTGCTCTCGCTGAACATATTGCGTCAACTGGGCACTCTCTGCCTCATGCTGTGCAATGAGCTGCACATTGTCGTTAGATAGAAAAACATTTTGCTCATATGTGACTTGTTCTCTGTGCCTCAGCTCCGTGCCTATCTGCTGGAAAATTTCGTACAGCTGATCCACAGGTACTTCTGGTAGGTTCACCTCAAGAGGATGAACCATCTGCACTTCCATAGGTACAGGGAACTTGATACTTCCCGGCGGTATACGAACAATGTTCGTGCGGTCCCTTGCAATACTTTCTTCTCTGCTCTGTGGAGGGGGCTGCGAACTTTCTGCGACTGCAGTTGGAGCTGGCTGAATCTGCATGGAAGCAGTCTTCTCAGTTATTGCCTTCAGCTCTCGCAATTTCTTGTCAAGGCTGATGCGCATAAGATCCTGCGATGACTGAATCGCAGCGAATTTATCCCGCATCTTCTCCTGTATTCGGCTGGCGATGAGATCATACTCATCCTCTGTCATGATTGGCGCCTGCGGTTCGTCGGAAGTAACCGCCTTTGTTCTCTTCTTCTTTGCTCGCACCGGAGAAGGGCCTTCAATAGCCTTTCTCTTAGGACCTATTGGTTCTTTCTCTTTGTCTTTAGGATCTACCTCCTGAACATCTTCTGGGTCCTCAGCTGGGGGATCAGCTGGAACTAGGCCAGAGGATAGATCATCATACATTTGTTTCATGTCCTCATCAAAACAATTCTTAATGGTATCTTCAACCTGCTGGATTTCCATGCGATATGGGCCGGGGGCCCATTCGTTATGTTTCCTGAATCCTTTGGGTCTGATGTAGGTTTTATCCCTGTCGACTTTAAATTCCATCTTGGACTGATAAAGATCAACGACCGGCGAGTCGACACGCGGAATCGTTGCGACGGATTCAAGCAATAGCGTATAATATTCATGGAATACCATTGCGTTATTCTTGTGCTTCTCTGGGTGACTACTCGCCCAAAGATTTGAGTACCTCGACCCTCTGCACGCCCCTGGTGCCAGTTGTGGAAACTGCGAATTGGGCGGCTCTTTCCATCCAATGAAAGCCATAAGGATCAGCAGCCACGAGAAGTGGAAGCTGTGAAGTGGATCCTGCTGCGCCTGCGCACAGTCTTGAAAGAAACTATTCAGCAAAAATAAACTCCAGTTGTAAGGTTTACCTTTTATGACTTCGATCGCTAGGCGGATAACTGAGCCTGTGACCTCCTTCGGCCTCACCTTGAGGAGGATTTTTCCGGCCAACAGACTAACAGTAAACCGCAAGGCGTCATCCTGTATTGAATTGACATCGTAGGCGCGACCGCCTCTTTGCAGCTTATACTCCGCAACCTGCTTGGTTGAGAGCCTGGTATCCTTTGTGGCGCCATCAATATTTATCTGTGGGTCGAAACCAGTCTTCGACAGACCGGTAATGCGGTGAATGAGGTCAACATTGACATCAATTCGGTTACCCAACCATAAGTAACCACCATGCACACATGACAGTAGCGTCCGCACCACAGCATTGACCTCCGGGCCCCGTCCAAAGTGTGGAATCTCCAGGAGATTGAGCAGTCCCGACGGTGCTAAATGGCTTACATGGTCCATGGGGACGAACTCATCGCGCTGTGTCCTTGGGTTCCTCTGAATCGTCATATAACGATCGCGGCGGAATTGTGGGTACAGCGTATAATCTCTCAGATTATAATCAGTAAACTTAACAGCATGCATATTCCCCCACAAGTTACCTTCTTCCTTCACTCGGTTATCCAGCGGTGGGAGTATGAGTTCATATTTAAAGTCTCTTGGAAGAACAATGGCTGGTGCACTTTCTATTCTTGGTGGGAAGTATATGGTAGTGACTGTAACTTCTTCCGGAAGTTCCTGCTCCGGTTCTTCTGAGTCTGTGCTATTCGGGGTCTCGCTACGCTCCATATTAGCTAAGGTTCCTGGTGACTGGCGTGTAGACGGAGAACCAGCAGCAATTTTCTTCCCTTTCTTCGCCACAACCGAAGTCATAGCGCACTCGATTCCACCCCTTTGGAATCTCTGCAACACGTCTTCGAGAGGCTCGTCTGGCGCGAGGGACCTTCCCCTATGGTACTCTGGACTTCCTATGATTGCTAATCTTAATGCAAATCAGAGTCTGCAACTGTTTCTGGTTTCCCTGCTCAGAACTCTGCTAAGAATACGCTTGGCTCGGCTCAACTGCGCTCAACTCTTTTGGTGAAAATGACCAAGTAGCCCCGTGCTTTGAATAGAACGTGTATTTATCATAAGGCAGAATTTCAAATGGCAACGGACCAGTAACTGGACCCATTGGCGGCATTTAATGCATAGACAAGACAGCACCCGCGCCCATTTATTGCAAACGTCGTTTGAAATTTCGCTGGGAAACTGTGCGCCGGAGTGGTGTCGCATCGGATTTTCCAAATCTAGAAGAATCGTCGTACTGCTGCCAAATCTTAGTACAACAGATACTTGTCAGCCGTGCAGTTAATGCTTGTCAGATGGCGAAGTGACTAGCCCTCTGATCAATTCAAAATTTGATATCGCATCAATCTGTTTTCTGTTCTCTGCGATAAGATATCGCATCGTCTGGAGATGGAAAGTGCCAAAAACTCGCCTCTTATCAAAATTATCGCAACCACCAGGAAAACTGGCTGCGAATTCTTACCTAAAGTATTTCCCGGTGTAGACTCCTTAGGGTGCGATGCTTCATTTCAACTACACTGAACATCTGCACCATTAGCTTCCTTTCTGGGCTAGGGCTGGGAGGTGGCATGACCGTCGCGATACAGCTTAAGCCGACTGCCATTGATCAGGGTAGGAAGAAACTCCCCACTCATAGTACGAAGCTGTATAGCACCTCCATCTGTTATTTGCTGGATTTGATATGGTCCTAACCAATGAGTTTTGAATTTTCCAGGGAACTTTATAAACTTACTGTCATAAAGGAGTACCAAGTCTCCAAGCTGAAAGGTTTTGTTCTTGATATGCCTATCATGCCAAGCTTTTTCTCGTGCTTTCTGCACTTTTTGATGGAATCCTGCGATAAATCTGTCTTCCTCCAGATTGAGCAGCTGTGCCAATCTCTCCTCTAAAGTATCAGAATCAGCCATCTCTGTAAGCTGAGCAATCCTTCGACTGGGTAAGATGTATTCCATAGGCATAACAGCCTCTTGTCCATATACCAGGCTGAAAGGTGTGTGCCCTGTTAGTTTCTTACACGTGGTCCTGTAAGCCCATAATACAGCATTAACTCTAAGGTCCCAATCATCCCTTTGACTGTTACAAATCTTTGTAAGAGCATGTTCTAATATCTTATTGAAAGCCTCCACCGTACCATTTGCTTGAGGGTGGTAAGGTGTACTCTTATGGTGCTGTATTTCAAATTCCTCTGTCAAGGCTTCTATGGTGCTATTCAAAAAATGTGTGCCTTGATCACTCATCAAAGTCACTGGGCATCCAAATCTAGTGATGATGTTTTCAAAAATAAATTGTGCTGCTGTGGCAGCATCACAATTCCTGACTGGTTTTGCCTCAGCCCACCTGGTGAGGTATTCTGTTGCTGTAATTATATATCTCGCACCAGTTCGTTTTCCTGGGGGGTTAATAGGACCCACGAAGTCTATGGCCCACTTATCGAATGCGCGTAGCGTTATCTGTGGTCGCAACAGCATTTCATCTCTTCTGGAGGGCTTTCCTGTCCTTTGGCAGATATCGCATGATCTGCAAAACTCTTTACTGTCTTTATGTAATGTAGGCCACCATAGTCCGGCTGCTAGGATCTTCTGAGCTGTAGGCTTCCCTGCGAAATGGCCTCCTGCGGTGCCCGAATGTGCTTCCTTAAGAATAGTCTGTTTCTCGTGGGGCATAACGCATCTGCGCAAGATTTCATCTGGTCCTAACTTATAGAGGTGTCCTGCAATCAGGGTGAAGTCTGCTGCTTTCACCACTAATTGTTTCTTTTGTTGCTTGGTAAGCTCAGGTGGTGCCCACCCTGTAGTGAGAAATTGAATTATGTCTCCATAATATTCGTCTGCGACCTGAATGGAGAACAATTGCGCATCAGGCAAGTTGTCCTCTAAATTACTTGGTTCTTCACCTGAGTCTAGCCTTGATAGGTGATCAGGTCCTGCATTTAGTCTTCCTGGCTTAACAATGATTTCGAAATCATATTCCTGGAACAACAATAGCCATCTGCATATCCTTCCCCCTAACACTGGCTTATTGACCAAGTACTTTAATGCAGAATGGTCGGTGAACATCTTGAATGGGGCACCCAACAGGTAGTGCCGAAATTTCTGTAAAGCATACACCATTGCTAACCCTTCTCTCTCTGTGGTGGTGTAATTCTTCTCAGCTGTCGATAGTCTCCTGCTCAAATATGCGATAGGGTGGTCAATACCCCCTTCGCCTGGTTGTGTGAGGATAATGCCCAGTGCGATGCCAGATGCATCCACATGAACATGAAAAGGCTTGTTCCAATCTGGAAATACCAGAATAGGTGTTGTAACCATTTTTTCTTTTAGAACGTCAAGACTCTTCTGACATTCCTCATTCCACTGAAATTTGATATCTTTCTTCAATAATTTCTCCATTGGTGCGGTAATCTTGGCATAACCTTTGATAAACTTTCTGTAATACCCGGTATGACCAAGTGTAGTTCTCAGCTGCTTTACTGAGTTAGGTGCTGGTAAATTGACAATGATGGCGATCTTCGCGGGATCTACCATCAAGCCTTGTCTGCATACAATGTGACCCAACAACGTACCAAAAGGCGCACAGAATATACATTTTTTTAAGTTAAGGGAAATCTGGTGTTGTCTACATTTTTCAAACATTAATCGTAGGTTTCCTATGTGCTTCTTAACTAGTCCAAATACAGTCCAATCATCAAAATAAACTTCTAGAAATTGATGGATGTATTCCTTAAAGACAGCAACAACTACTCTAGAAAAAATTGCTGGGGCGTTCTTAAGACCAAAGGGCATTACCGTATACTGAAAGGAGCCCCATTCTGTCGCAAATGTGGTCTTGTGCCTGTCGTCTGGATGGATTCTTATCTGGTGATAGCCTGAAAAGCCATCAGTAAATGAATAGATTTCTTGTCCTCCAACATTGTCTAAGACTTCATCAGTGAATGGTGTCGGAAATGGGTCATGCAGCGATGCATCATTCAGTTTGCGCAAGTCGACACAAATCCTGATGTCTCCTTTTGTTTTCTTTTCTTGTACTACCATGGGACTAACCCACTCACTTTCTTCAACAGGTTCAATGATGCCTGCTGCTAGCATCTTATCTATTTCATCTTTTACTTTTGCCTTATACCGCGGGTTCAACCTGTATGGGCATTGCTTAACCGGCTTAGCGTCCTCCTTAAGCGGTATTCTCATGACTCCGAGGTCACCCACTATTCCCTTCATTTCTGTAAAGTTGGTAGGAAATAGGTCCTGATACTCGTGTAGTAGGTCTGTGATTTGGCCAGTTGTTTCATCATCCCAATAATCTCCAATAGAGGCAAACTTAGGGTCTGTTTCTGTGCCAATATTGCTCTTTCTAATCTTGATTGGTTCTGTTACAGCTGGGATTTCTAAGTGTGGACCTTCAACTTCACGCGTACCTTCTATTTCTGCGATATTGATACTGCGAGGATCTTCATCCTCATCGCTTGAATCTTGTGTGCAGTTGTAACATTCCAGTGCATGTTCCATCTGAATAGCCCACTCGGGTTGCAAATCCGCTGGTAATGGGCAATCCTCAAATATTTTAGTCTTTATGATCTTCAAGGCCCGATCAATGCTTGGATGCTCAGATTCGAAACTGAACGTGACCAAAAAGTTTTCAATCATAATAGGCCATGAGATAGTTCCTTTTCTTAGCTCTGTTTCTGTATACCAGTTCCGTGGAACTGTATCCAGTGTGTGGATAAACAAATGAACCCATTCTTCTGCTGGAATTTCTAGCCAACTCTGTTCACAGTTCATAATGTGTGTTCTGGGATCACTCTCCCCTGTGTATTTCCGCTGTGTACAGTCTCTTTCTTTAGAGAATCTAATGCGCATCAATCTCTTACAATCATACCATGATGCGATATGTTCCTTGTGTGTGTACCACCATCTTGCAGGTGTGGCTCGAACTGCAAGGTCAAAAACCTCCATCCTCTGCTCCTGAGGAATCTCTTGTTCAAATTGCTGCAAAAAATCATTGACGTCTGCTAATCCATCAAAAGTTGGAATATACCTGTTTTCTGTCCCAATCCATCGCAGTGATTTAGTCATGAATGCGCATCTGCGAATAGAGACTTCGTGGAGTCTATTTTGCCAATTCTCTAAGCCAACATCTGAATCTGATGTGCAGGAGCTATCACATCTCCAGCTGATATGTCCATCAGCTGTAGGGTCAATGTAATCTGTCTGATTAGAACTCATTTGGTACAAATTTTCCATGTTATGCACCTCCTCTTCTGCTTTGATTGGCTCAATGTAGCGAGGACCCTGTAAAGGGTCTAATGGTGCGATAACCCGGACTTGAGCATCTTCAAATGTCATCTGCCTTTTCTTTAAGTTGATAACAACCTTGTTATCAAAAGCCCAATCAATACCTAATAGAGCTGCATAGGGTTTGGTGTCACCAATAATTTCTATGATCTCAAAATCGGCATATGTGTGAACTCCGTCGATGTCCACTGGGACATGCGATAGGCGACCCATCGGTGATATTCTCTGCTGATTAGCTAGTCTAAGATGGATAGGGGATCTGCTTAGTTTTGGACTTCCCATCTGTTCCCATGTCTGCTTAGTCAAGACATTTACTTCTGATCCTAAGTCTAGGATAACCTCATCCATTTCAAATAGTCCGATCTGCGCTGTGAGCCTCATCTCTCTTCCTGTCCTTGCATGGCCCATTATATGGTGAATGGTGCGCTGTGTATTGCTCACAGAAGGGCTCTGTTGACATTGGTCAATAACTTTCTGAAGTTCCTCTACAGCTTTCCCATTTCTTAGAAGTTTCAAACAACTCTGCAAGAAGGACTGTACACTCCCGGTCAATTCCTCTTCGTCGCATCTTCCAGATGTGCTAGCCTGTGGTATCTGCGCAGTACTAACATCCTGCGGTGGTTTCCGTGGTATACCCTGAGATGGTAATAATAGTGATCTGGACGGTGCCTGTTCAGCAAAGGAAGTCTTAGTTTGTTGAAATGCCTCCTTATTCTTCTGTAGATCAAGTGGGATAGGTTTTCCTGGAGCTTTGCGCACCCACTGCGTTCCTGTTGTTTTTTCCACGTCCTGCGATATGTTGCTTGTGGAGAGACCACTGCGAGTTACAATATTGACCCGTGGTTCGGTTTCGTTCTGCTCAGCAGCGATAAACTGGATAGTCTGATTGGTTGCTGGCTTGGCGTCTTTGATCTTAGCTATCAGTATGGGACATTCCTCTATTGTGTGGTCATAAGATTTACAATACTTGCACGTTGTAGTAGGGTTCTGACAGTCTCTAGCGTAATGTCCTGTGCCTCCACAGTTATAACAGGTGATAGTTCCACGGCCACGGCCAGATTCATAGCCTCCTCCGCGTCCTCGGCCTCTGAAGTTTCCTCCACGGCCTCCCTGATTCGGATCAGTTTGTGCACGTACTGCTGGTCCGGATGCTTCTGACTGAACTCTGTAAAGGTCATGCTTCCTTTCTATCATTAACTCATAAGCTCTACAGTTGTTTTCGTCATGTCCCACAGATTTACAGAAGTTGCAATATAGGTTCTTTGGTGTCTGCACATATTTCTGAAGGAGAGTGCATTCCTGAGGACTGTGTCCTCTGGTTCTACAAATCTCGCACCATGGCCCCTGGTTCTGCATCAACGGGTTAGGAGCTCCACTGGCGATATAGTCAGCAAAGACAGGGCAGTTATCCTTACTGTGTCCCTGCGCTTTACACTTAGTACACCAAATTTCATGCGCAACCTCCTTTCCTTTCTTAATTTCATGCAGCTGTAAGGTGAGGTTAGCTAGCTGATTCTGCAGATTAGTGATACCGGTGCTAGTTTCTGCTAGAGGTGAAGCCTCTAGTTTCATTGCCATTTCTAATGCTTCATCTTGTGTATTTAATTTCTGTTGCATTAGCGGAAGTCTAATGTGTGGTAATATTGCTGCGATAAACCATTCTTTATGCTGTTGAGGCGCAAGCTCAAAGCTTACCTGATCAATGAGGGTCTTGAATCTCTGGTCAAAATCCCAAACCGTTTCCGTCGGCAATTGTTTAATATCTTTAAGTTCTGCTATGCACTGTGACTCGGATTTAGGTTTTTTAAACTCTTTAATCATAGCAGTTCTAACCTGTGCAAGCGTTCTGTTATGGCCAGTGGTATACTTCATATACCAAGTTAATGCTCTTTCTCTAAATGTGGTGGCCAGCTGGACAAGCTTGACATTATCATCTTGTATTTGCTTAATAGTCCATATGGCTTCGCATAAGAACCAGTGTTGCTCAGGGTCCTCCGACCCTGTACCTTTAAATGTTGGTAGCTTCATATCATCTCCCATTCTGTTTCTAGATGGTGGGTTCTGGTTTGCTGTATGATTACCACTCGGCTGTGTAGATGTGGAGGGTGTAGCGGCAGTATTCACTGTATAAGAGCTACTAGACGGGGTTCCTGCGGGATTATTCTGAGTTCCGTCTGGCTTTTGAGGAGTCCTAGGGTTCTGACTCTGCTGTCTCGGGTGATCTGAGCTGTCTTCTTCAGAAGAAGATGAATCGTTGACTCTATATCTTTTACCACTACGTGTATGTCCAAGATACTCGTAATCACTTTCAGAGTCTACTGACATTACAATATCATGCTACTATTCATCTGAGAGTATATCCAGTACTCCTTTTTCATATAGTAATTGCTTAATGGACAGACTTAGAGAATTTAGGTACTTACCGCGATAACCCTTGAAGAAGTACCATTCTGCTGCGCTGAAACTCTTTCTCTGATCAACCGCGAACTCTGTGATGAAGCCTTCCAGCAGACTCGCAAGCCAGAAGTCTATTGCGCGTGAGATGGGGTTATCGACACCTTTCAAGGTCTGACTCAGCTCTGCTGTCCAGACAACTTCTCGACTCTTCTTGACACCGCTGTTGTCAGCAAGCTTTGATAACCAACCATATAACTCAATAGCATAAGTTACGAAGAATATCTCATGGAGATCTGTAAAAATGTGCTTCTGTAGCCAAGCCTCAGTGCTCAGTCTAGGATTCTTGTTTTCTTTTGCAGCAAACTCTCTTTCTTTTGACTCAACCCACTGGTTAAGTTCTTGCTTGGTAGGATGCCAACAGAACATCAGCTCAATGTGTTCAAACCGGCAACGGAACCATTTGTTGGTTTCTCTTTCTCCTTCTAGCAGACCCGGGCTGGCGGTAATCTTTTAGACCAACATAACCCTTAGCTCACTGGCCCTTTCGGCAACAGGTCGCAGAGGCAACCTGAAGTCTCACCCGAAGTGATTCTAATGGGAGGCAGAAGACTCAAGTGTCCTCAGCCAAGTTCCGAGGCATCCAGGGTGCTTAAACCCACCTTAACCCCTTTCACAGAAGCTGTCTATCTCATTCCATTACTCCGGCTACGCCTCTGTCTTATCGCATTACGCAGGGGATGCGATAAGTCCTCCCCCTATGTGAGACCGTCTAGCGATACCTAAGATATCGTAGGCGCGATATCTTCCCCTTCTAGTTCCTGCGGTAAGTGAACTTTGACCGCTTCCTGGATTAATAGGTGGTCTCCGTTATCCTTATCCTGGTACTGCAGTAGCAACAACATTCAGTCTCCAAGCATACCCCTCGCTAATGAACTTGACCCTTGATATCTCGCAACAACGTAGCTAAGTAGAATATTACTTTGAGCAGTATCTAAGTAGACCATTCATGACTTACATTCAGTTCATACTCGCACATTATCCTCTGTATATCAATTATCTAGTTGCTATGTGGGTAGCCATGATTATCACAATTATTATACATCATTCAGAAGTTAAACTGATGACCATGTACATTACTTATAACAGAATGAAGCATTCATATATAACACGGACAAGTGAATGAGAGCAGCAGCTACACAAATACAATAGTGCGACTTAGATAAGCACGCTGTTACTCCCAGGGCGAGAACTACGCCCAGGGGAACTGCGGTTCTTGTTTACAACTCTGAAGAATAAACACAGTTCCGTTCCACTCTTTACAACAAGGGTCTTCTGGGAAACTCCACCTCAGTGGGAGCCCTTCTCTATAGACCTCTTTTCTCTTTCTCTCTTTTACAATGCACTCTCTTTCTCTCACAATCCCTGCGGATTGCACTATCTCTCAACAGGTTGGCCCTTGTATTCTCAGGGATGTTCAGACTCTGCAACAACAAAAGGCTTGACTAGCCTCTACCTGATGTCTCTATCACTATGTGGCCAACCCCTTATCATATAAACAGACTCCTATATATAGATGGCCCGAAGGTCTCATCGCAGTTACAAAACTGTGGGCCTTATCCCAACAGTGACTCAACCCTAACCACTTACAGTCAACTGGCTGTACTTCCATGGCCGCCTTCTGTCTTGTCGCCGCTTCCTGCAGTCCTTAGTCTTTAATGCATCGGCCCGTCGCTTCTTCTTGGTTCAAGCAACGCTGACTGTAGTCCTTAGTCTTTATGAGGGTAGCTGAACCCTCTCTTCATCTTCGGCGCCTTTATTGCGGTGGTTGAGCTCTCCCTTCGGCCTCTTCTTTGTACCACCTGCTTGACTTTTCTGTACCTATCGCCGTAATTCCCGCCGGAATTTGCGCCACGGCGATATCTTTGTCTTACCGCCAAAATTGGTACTTTCTCTCCAAAATTAGTTATCCTTCCCAAAATTAGCAGCTTCCTAAATGCTGCGGAAGTTCTCTCCAACAGATGATGATCCACTGATGATTATCCAGAGAAGAAGACTTGTGCTAGCAGATCTGTGTCGAGAAATACCTTCCTAGTTAAGAGGGAGTGTTGATGTATATGTAACTTCGGAATGTATTTCACCCTTGTATTTCATCTATGTATATTGTACTCATATAGAGATGTTATTATTCCTCTATACGGAAGTGTCATCATTTGTATTGACAAGTGTCGCAAGTGTCATAACTTGACGATGGGTTATTAGACCACCATGTGTGGGGTTGGCCCTGATTAACTGAATATTGGGTTATTGTACTAAGCTAGACAAGTCAGCCCCATAAGGTTATTGGGCAGCCAGGACAAGTATAAATAGAGATTTCCTGATCTCTATTTGGATAACTCAGAACTCACTCTTCCTTCACTCGAAAAGTGGCGCACATGTGAGGAGGAGGATCAGCGGCTAAGAGGAGTCTATCTCTGTGTACGTTGGTTGTACTATTGCTCTATCTATCTCTGAGGAAGTTGTGGGGTTTTTCACCTTAGGGTTTTCCCCACAGAAACTCTATGTGTCTATTGTCTCTCATGTTTGCTTCTTGTGATGATTGACATGCTTGCTATGATTGATATGCATTGATATACTATACATGTTATTCTCTCAGTAAAGATCCTACAGTATCTTGAATTAATGCTCAAAAATTAACACCGTCGTTGTAAAATTTATATGAATATCGAAGGAATAGTTATGCTGGTCTAGTGCAGGCATTGTTTAGGTAACTTGCGCTATAGCGTGGGTTAACAATATTTTACCTGCGCTACCCCTTCTTTTGAATTTTTTTTCACACTTTCAGAATCATGCTGTCTTTTGGATTTGTTGAGGATGATTTTGTTGAATTGCATTCTTTATGTTGATGACGCCTTACTAGAAGAATCACTGAAATGTCGCATGTGTGCAAGATTTAGGTGTCAACAGATGCCCCTTGATGTATGAGGTTCGGAGGGTACTGTAGAGCCGATAATGCATAATGTTTTTTGTTGTTTCTCTCATGTTCTGTAGGATGAAGCATATGTGGAAAAATAAGGTCCTCCCATGGGGGAAATATTGTTGGTGATGATCATTTGATCTGTAATAAAGAATGGGTTTTTTATACAAATGAGGAGGTCATACCCATGCTCGTGAAATGTTTTCAAAGTGATTACAATGAGAGAGGACCAAGGTGTCAAATCTACTATACTGTGTGGGGCATGGATGAAGGTGGCTTCGATCCATGTGAGAGTAAATCAAACCAAAACTGTTGTTGGATGATGAAGAAGAAGTGGCATTGTTGATGATCATGATAATCCCACAGGGGTGGGGGACCGGTATGGTGTATGAAGCTTCCTGAGAGCTTCAGTCTACCAGATGGACTGTGACCATGATTTATAAATGTGAAAGATGCTACCTTCAAAAGTACATTTCCCCCCGATGCGATGATGTGTTGACATCAAGCATGGGGGAAACCACTTGGTTGAGGAGCACTAATGACTCTCCCTACCAAGTTTAAGGTGATACCTTATAGTGATTGAAATGGATCCCAAGGTACAACTGCAACTACGACAAATATTGGAATGTAGTGTTTTGACATTGACGAGAGCTAAAGTACATGATAAGATGAGGGTCTTATCGCGAGGAACAAGATAATATTGTAACCAACTAGGTGACGGAAAAAACTGACAAAAGACTGGTTGATAATCGTGGGGCTCATAACTTCCTTTGATCGATGTAAACATGGGGGGTAGGGATGTTAGCTTTCCTTTGGAATGGTACAGATTGAAGCAGAAGGAGAAAAATTGAAGATGAAAGGGCGTTGATGGAGAAACAAAATGGAGAGTAATGGTGACCAACAAAAACAAATACTGTTGAGGATATTGAGACTCAAATACATTGATCAAAGGCGACCATGGGTTGCTACAACACTAATATAGTATTCTTGCAATGTAAAGTGATTGGGGAACTGTTTGTACATAAAGAATAATGTTGGGGTCCCCACAAATTTATGTGTGTCGAAGGACCAATTTTGATGATGGGAGAAGTCCCCATGATTTTGAGTGGGTCAGGGGATGCTTTCCAATGTGAAGTGGGGGTTAGTTTGCAAACATGAAGACGGGTGCCCCATGAATCAATGTTATGCAGTGTATACCTACAGGATAACTAAATCGAACCTGTTGCTGCTAAGGATGGTGGTCCCATTGGTGTCTTCACAGGGGTGCTGATATGAAGAATATTGTTGAGGGTAAAGTGCTCATGGAGGTATGAGTGGGATTTGTGGATATTTATCATAACATGAGCCAAGGAAGTTGAAGGTGTTTGCTTGGTGGATTAAATGCACAATTACAAAATGAGAAGCTAAGTTTTGGCATATATAACTGAGCTAGAGGTTTCCAATGTAGACCCAAGTACTTTGCGGATCAATGAACCAACAAAAACCCTATTCACCGGCCCTTTCAGCAATAGACTGCGCACGGCCTGAGGTCTCACTCTAGGTGAAGCTAAGGGAGTGGTTGCAGAATGAAGTTTCCATAACCTGGCGATGCGAGTGTAAAAGGGACTGATGGGCAGCATGGCAAGGCACTCTTGCTATGAGCAAAAGACTACATGAAGTCTCTACTTCGTGTTAGATACTTAGGTAAGCTGCTGCGCTTGTGCAACCAACGCATCCAAGGTCTACGCGGTATCAGGTACTTCCCGCGTTACGATGACAATTTATCAACAACTTATCTCGCAACGCCGTTCAAGGGGTAAGCGTGTCAACTAGACTACGCGTCTGCTCAAGACTTGATTAATTCTAACCAATCTTACTTAGCATTCTTTACCCATTCAACAACACTTAGATTATTATCTTTATGGCATATGTAAATGAACAAAACATGTAATACTGGGCGCTCCAACGCTGCGCTTAAATCCAGTGTTCGACTATGTGATTGATCAAGAGATTCATATATTCAAAGACTTATACATGCTGAATACTTAAAGTTCATCCACTCATGCATTACTTAACATATTATTCCCACTATTCTTGCGGCGAATACATATAAAAGCAATCACATAATAGATAACTCTGGTATTAAACATTCATACTACGCAAATGAACAATGCAAACACAAACAAACACACGACACAGGATTTAATGTGGGTCACCCCCTAGATGGAGGCTACGTCCACAAGAACTATTGTTAAATTAGTCTTTGGGAAGGGTACAATAGTTCTTAGTTTGCGCACTCAGCTGCAGACTCTCTTCTCTCTCAACTAGACCGCTGTGCACTCAACTTGCAGAGTCTTCACAATAGTAGTAAGCTTAAAAGATGCAACAATATTCAAAGCTTAACAAAACGAAGAGTTAACCCTTTCCCATACAAAAATGCCTTTATTTATAGATCATGCTCATAGGTCATGTCTTTACAATTCGCAGGAAAAAATCCTTAGGTTTACAAAACTGTCACGATTTCCCCAAAACCGGACTGCTGGCTCCTAGTAGCGAATATTCCATTTTAGCGGTTCTCCATGCATGCTTCACGTCGCTATCGGCCTTCCTGTTGCGTGCGTGCCAATAGGTCACTTTCACCAAGTGGTTCTTCCTCTAACGGTTTCATGCGGTTGGTTCAAGTAGTGGCATCTTTCATGTGTGCGACCAGTTGATTTCTTTCCAATTTGCTCCTTCCCACCGCTTAGCAATCCTGGAGCATCTTTACCAAAAATAGACTGCCGACGGTCTAACCAGAACATGTTCCATCCTCCATCCAGCACTCTGCTTTGCTGGAATCCTGTGGACTGGACACTTCGCAGCACTGCCTCCTCACAATACTGATCCTCGCAGCTTCCTCGAGAGCTATGCTGCGCGCAACTTCGCAGCATTCAAAATTTGTATAAAAAATGCTTTAATCTGAGCTGCGCTCAGCTTGCAGTTCCAAAATATTTCTTTCTCAAAATTGCCCCACTTGGGCCAAGCCCAACAGGCCCCTAACACTTACATGTGGGTTGCCCCTGAGCCACCTGCAACTTCAGTTTCCCTGAACTGTTCTGACTCCTATGGGGCTATCTTCGTAGAAAACTCATTATAGGTGCCAATGAGTTTCTCTACTACGTCCTTCATATCTTGCTCAACTTTCCTGACTATATCCATCATTTCTGGTGTTATCTCATCCACGAGCTGGCTTCTACCCATTCTTGATTCTTGCGTAGTTCCTTTAATTTTTCCTCAATCTCTTGCGAGATCATACCAACATCTTCCAGTAGTGGCTACACCTTGTCGCCCATTTCAATTTCTTTCTCTCGCAAGGCTTGCACTTCTTTCTTAAGGCTCGCTATCTCCCTGTACCTCTGGAGCCTATCTTTGGTGGTAGGGCCTTCACTTCTGCATCCAACCTCTCTAAAGCAGCTTGCTTATCTTTCGCTGCATTCTTTACTTCCATCAATGTCGCGTCTTCTTCTAGGGCAGTAAATGCCTTCAATGCCGCTTCCAATAGATCCTAGCACTTAGCCACTTCGGCAACAATATTCTTTGCTGCTGCCTTCACTGCTTCTTCTCTAAGCTACTGTTAATTTGGTGGAGTCCTTGGATTTATCTGCTCCTTCAAAGCAGCGATGTTAGCCTCATGCACAATCTGCATATCCTCTATCTCTGTCTTCAGAGTGGTGACAAGCTCACCAATGTTAACAATAGTATCCCTAGGATCTGTATGGACCTCTAAGTCGTCGATGTTTGCTACCGCGGTGATCATGGACTCTAGTCTTTGTCGACGATCATGCTCATCCTATAGCTGCAGAGCATTCCATGAGATAGACTCCTCCAACTGTCGATTGGCTGCTTGTAGCTCAGCCTGCCCCTTCAGCACGTCAATGGTTCTCTCATGCATTTTCTCCATACACTCCAGATGTAAGTAATGCAAGCCCGAAAATGGTATTTTTTCCAAGTCGATCTCCACGTGCTCGACATCCTTTGTATCCAACATAAGTTTCTCTGTCATAGGTAAACTTACTGTGATCGGGTCCTATTGTGGCCACAACAGATCCCATGCTTAGTTGAAGCACGGGAGCCCCATTTCTGAATAAATGCAAAGGCATTTGGGTGATTTGTCTTGATAATATCAGTTTTTGATTTCCATCTAAAAGATCCCTTACCCGTGCTTTTGGTCTGCCTGTTTACCATGCTTTTGAATAAATTTTTCCAAGTGTTTTGGTTCAGAGAAAGCTTAATTTTGAGTATTTTATCGTCTGCCTTCGTTAACCCGAAACCCGACTTTTTGGCAACCTGAAACCTGCAACCCAAAAGGTGCAGGTTGTGGGTTTTTTTGTTATTAAGTTTAGGAAATCTTCTTCCTGAAACCCGAAACCCGCATCTACAGCTTTCGGCTTTCGGAAATTGGTTTTTGATTTAATTTTGTTGCCTGTTTCGAAACCCGCAACCCGCAAGTTTTGGGTTGTGGCTTTTGGGATAAGCTCTTCGATTTGCGATTGTTTTCATTCCCGAAACCCGCAACCCGCAAATGTCGGGTTGCGGCTTTTGGGAATCCTTTTTTTCACTTAGTAGTTTGCGATCCCAAAACCTGCAACCCGCAAGTTTCGGGTTGTGGCTTTTGGGAGTCATAAACGAAGCTTGCCAATAAACCCCCATTTCAAAATTTGTAATTAGTGCTTTCGATTGATTTTGATTGGTTTGTTGGATGTCATGTTTTGGATCCAAGGAATTCTTTGATCACACATTCCTGATATATCACTCTTCATTGATTATTGAGCTCATGAGATTCGGTTTGGTGATCTAATCAATCTATGCTATGTTCGTTTTTTGCTTCTTAGTGGTTTAACGACACTTGTGTATCCTTATTGGAACTTATCCGATTGATTTCATACTTCCTTATCGTTTAGTTGGATTGACAACATGTTTTGGCGGGTTTGGATAAATTATTAAAATGCTTAGTTTTTCATCTACCCTTTGAAAATATTTATATCAAAGTTTGAAGGTGAGATATCATTTTATTCTAAGTTAAGTTATCAATTCTCTTTATAAATATTTAATTTTGATAATTAACTCAATTGTTATTTGGATATGACTTTGATTATCCTTGTCATTAAGAAAACTAATTTGAACTATGGTTTATCTTAAATAAACTTTGGCTTTTTATTTTTGATTCATTTTTCTAAATACACATCTATTGTGAATAAAAAATGTTATATGTAAAAGAACTTTATAATACAAAGAAAGAAAAGTTCTTTTATTATATTATAAAAATATTAAAGTTTATCTAAGGTTATCATTATGCATAAAGCTTATATTCAAGGATTATTTAACAAGGTGGTAAGCTTATTATAAAAAGAATAATAATTTTCCGTTGATTGTGGAAATTTCCTAAAGGTATGATAATATTGGTTTTTATTTATTTATTTTAGAGACAAAGTAATAAGACAAATGTCAATTTTTATCTCACGTGCTTTTGTTTTATTAAAAGTTGACATATCTTTTGTAATGTTTTATAAAATCGTAGGTTAACTTTTCCTCATAAAAGGGTATAAAGCCTATGTTTGTAAAATTTTACATTAGCTTTGACTCTATTATGTATTTGCATACGTCATACCTATTGTGTAATTAAACTTTGAAATTGATGAATTTGTGAATGGCAGGTGACAAGCCCTATTCGGATACGACATCATTAGAAGAAGTGTTACAAGATCGACGTTGAAATTACATGGTTTCGAAGTAATATTGTTTGATGAATAAAAGGTCATATGGAACCCGCTGTAGATCACCAGCTGTAGATCATATGGAACCCGCTCGATCTTGTCACACGATGAGGAATCAACCCACGGGATTGATAGAAAAACCGCTAAGTCTGCCAGAATGCTGTGAGAGAATTGTGCGATCAAATAGGCAACAATGTTATCTTCTCACCAATTCATTCGTTTAACTCTGAAGCTAAATATCTATCCAGATTGAATGGCAAAGCATGCAGTGAACGGAGATTACAAACAAGCAACGCATTAAAGAAGGAATTGCTTTTAATTCTTCCAAAAATGAAGGATGAGGCTGTTAACAACAAAATCATATCGCAGAAAATTTGCATTGAATTGTGGACTGTCGGAATTGTTTCCAGACTTATTGCCAACCCATAAAGTAACGTCCAACGTGTGTAATATCAGATTTCGCCAGAGATGAGATCATATAATGTGGCGTTGAAATTACAACAAGATTTAAACAGAAGCGATTGCAAAGATAATGTTCCAACAACCAGCAAGTTAAAAAAAATGAAGACCGCGTCATCTGCAAAATTGAAGAAAGCGCTTTGTTCACTGCGCCAAATATTTACTTTGTTCTACAGATTCGGTTGTTTTGCATTGGATTGGAATTAATAGTATTTAGTTTATTACATCTGGTATCCATGCAAGTTTGTTCACAGAAGTTACTTGATCAAAATTGCAAAAGATAATTTATGTTGGGTTCATCGCGGAGTAAAAACGGGAGGATTATTATCCTTGTGATAATCTTACTATCCGTTTTCTTTATCAATTTTTTAACTAATATTATGCCTTTGCTTATCCATGATAATTTGCAGCGGTTGTTTCTTTCGTACAGCTTTCAAAGGCAAAGCCGGTGGGGATGCGATTGAAGACAACTAACAAAATGGAATGAAACAGTTAATCAAGGCGATGTGGCACACGATGAACATTTCATGGAAATAATATTTTGTGACAGTACGAAAGTTACGCACCGAAAGAAGAAATGATCGATCAACCAGATATAATGCACTGTAAAATTTGTAACCCGAAGGTGCAGATCAAAGGGTTGTAGGCGAGTTGCTAAATCTTAAGTTTTGAAGTGCCACGTTAAGATTCGATTCCTGAAATGCTGTGAATTCTCCACAAAACCTGTTATTGACATGCAGAATTCGCGAGGCCAGTTCGTTGGTGGGATTGATTGTTGTAAGCTGACATTTTGGAGATTTTATTCTTCCTGATCGCTTAATCGCTTATTTAAGGATGAGAGATTCGATTGTTCAAGGGGGGGGGCGTTCTCAGACCAGAGAATGATTTTTCTTTCTCTACAATTCTTCTTTGGCTGTGACAGATTTTTGCTTTCAGAGTTCTGAGTAGATTAAGGAGGCGCTGCCAGGGAGATAGAATTTAGAACTGGAGTCGGCAAGGGGAATTGGACTACTCTGTGTTCACAAACTGTAATTTCTTGCAGTCTGGTATAACACAGTAAAGTTATTCTACATATCTTCTTGTATATTAATCAAGTTTATTTGATTGGTTTGATCATGTTCTGAATTACTTATCAATTACTGTTTATTTATTTGTAAACAATTAACATTCCTAGATCTGACATTTTGGTTTATTGATGATCTGAATGTATGAATATGTTGAATGAATTTATTTATGCAACATGTTTATCTATTTATTCTTTTACAAACGATATGCAGTTCATATCACAGTTCAGGTTAAATTTTCAATTAACAAAAAGAACAACAAGATAACATTGGATGCATTGAATCTTTAAATTGTTGTCAATAATTTTCATTATCTCATAATGTTTTGAAGTAATAAGTTAACCATCTAGTTTTGCATTTCTGTTAAGCTGGTTAAATTAACTTATTAATTTACAAACCAAGTTACTCTGCACACAAAACTTTCACTCTGTTAGATTACATTTGACTTAGTTTAGACTTCATTCTAGATAGGATTAACCTAAGACTTAGATCAACCTTTAGAGTTTGGATACCTTTGTCTTACATCTCTGTAGGACAGATCCATTTTGGATCAAAACCACAAGTGCCAGCAGAGGCCTTTGTATCCATGGGTGTTAACCATCCCAAACAGCTCGAGGATATGGCAACTCTTGCGTAGGGTTAAGTGAAGCCTTTGGATGGGTTTTCATCCCCTGTTGTATGCCTTGGAACCCTTTCCAGCACCTTGCAGTAACCTGCACATCCAAGGCATCAACAGGTCTAGGTGGACGATACAGGACTTCGCAGGAACGACCATGGTTAAATGCGGTGCTTGCTGCTGTGAAGTTCCTCCTGACTTCCCTTCGAACTCTGAGTCGTGCAACGGAGGTAATCTCTTGTGGACCTCTTCAATTTTCAAGGTAATCCCCTGCAGTGCAGATAGATTCTTTTCCAGAGTATCCTGTATTGCCTTGTCCTTTTTCTCCTTGTCCGACATCAGATCTTCCATATTCTCTGTGAACTTGTCCAACTTACCCTTATCAGCTTTCTGCTTCTTTCTTTCCCCCTTTTTCTGTCCCAGGCTCTCAACTTCCTTCCTTTTCGTTGTCTCCTTCTCTTCGGTAATAGGACATGGAATCGGCTCGTCCTCCCTAGAGTCACTTGTGACGTCTAGAATTTCTACACGGAACTCAACAAACCATTCCTTCATGATATTGTCAATGTCCTCCTCATACATATGGTAGTTCCTTGGGAACCACTCCACCTTCTTCTTCTATGCCTTAGCTGAAATATAAATGCTTTGCATGTCAGCATAAAAATTCATAATGCAGATATACCTACTGGTTACTGGCTTTGTTATCTGTGGTGTCATTATGATTGCTATGCACAGCTAGTCATAATACTGGTAGAAGACTTCAGCATTCGCATGCTGTCTTTGTGAGTTCATATTTTCCCACAAATTTGAATAATGCGGTCCTCTGCACTCGTTGGGGTTAGTGATGACACCAACGTAATCCTTCGGCTCCTTTCAGCCGACAAAAGAAATTAGTACTATAAGCCAGGTGTAATGGAAACTCCCTCCGTGGAGCTGCTTGTCGTTGAGCTCTTCCATGAACTCGTTCAACAAGTATTGAGACCAATTAAATTGTTTTCCTTCTGCAGCCGCGGCGCCAAGCTATATTGCATCCGCGCTTACTTCCAGTGGTCTGCATGTGCAGAGAATCTTGCTCGCTATCAGCTGCGTCAGAATTCTTGTTGCTAAGTTATCATCTATTTCTTTTGTTTGGAAGCCCCTCTTCCCTTTGACGGCTGTCTGGTTTTTCTTCATCTTTGCTACGGCTTCTTTATCCTTACTCTTCCTTTAGAAGAATTGGTTGGGATCCTTACCCGTTTTACTTAAGCCGGTAATGCGGTGAATGATGTCAATGGTGAGGTCAACATTGCGGTCGAGCCACAAATACCCATGGTGAATGCGTGCCATTAGTGTGCGCACAACCACATTCAGCTCTAGTGACCTATCAAAATGGGGGAGTTTGAGTAGATTAAGCAGCCCAGACTGGGCTACTCGGGATAGCCAACATTGGGCGACCAAATTGAGCTCACCCTTCATGTCCTTCCAGCACATGTACTGGTCTTGTTGAAACTGCAAAAACTTCAGCTCATTGGGCTCCTCCTTCTGCACTGCAAGCAGATCATAATCCTCTCATCTGCATTCTGGGATTTTACCCAGCACGTTTTTCTCAACCTTGACATGTTTTGAGATTGGCGACAGCGGGATGTCATATTTAACATTCTTCGGCAACTTAAAGACCGGTGCATCCAGAGCATGCGGTGAAATGTAGTCTAGGGTTAAGGTCAAAGGTATTTCCTTATCCATTAGCGTTGGTTTCGGCACTGTCGACACCATATTAAGTACTTTTGTTCTTGGTCCTACTAGATTTTTTCCTCTGTCTTCCATCACTGGACCGTGTCTTGGTGATCGTCTTGATGCCTGACCTAGTTTGAATACAACCTTCTTAGCTGGGGTTCTCAATAACCCTTTGACCCCCCCGTATTGGAATAGCTTCATAGTCTCTTGGACTGTGAACTCTTCTTCGATGGAAGATCACTCAGACATCCACTAGGTGCAGTGGACCCTCCTCCACGCCCCTCAACGACCAGATGAGCAATAATGGTGGTATCCATTGGCCAAATCCGGTGGATCGTTCAGTCATTTCCGTCATAAACTTGATTAAAATGGTTATCTGCGGGTTAAATGCCCAAGCGGTCGCTGATAACGGCTATATTATCTGACCAACATTGTAACGACTATTTTTCTGAGTGTTGCGTCAAACTGCACGGCAGGTCCTGATGGCTCCTGCGCAGTCGCTTCGTGGTGCCTGATTTCTTGCTTCTGAATAGACTACCTTTCATTGTTTACTTGCTCATCATAATTTCCTTTTGAACATCGCAACGGCGCACTTCCTCTTTTCTTTCCTCTTGTCTTCTTTTTCTTCTTCTCTTGTTATTTTTTTCCTTCCTGCGCAACTTTAGCAGTGTTGTGCAGTATGTTTCCCTTGATCATACAGGATGCTGCGAAGCAAGACTATCACGGTAAAGCTTTAGTCTGATACCATTTATCATACTTGGCAAGGTATCTCCGGCTAGTGTAGCTAACTGAACTGCGCCACCATTACTAACATGCATTACAGTATACAGGCCAAGCCAATGTATCTTAAATTTTTCAGGAAATTTCATGAATTTTCTATCATACAGGAGGACTTGATCACCTACCTGGAAAGACTTGTTCTTGATATGGCGATCATGCCATGCTTTTTCCCTTTCCTTCTGCACTTGTTGGTGAGAGCCTAGGATGAAGCGATCCTCCTCTAGACCAATCAAGTGTAAGAGTCGTTTGTCCAGCACGTCGCGATCTTCCATGACTGTAAACGCTACTATTCTCAAACTGGGAATGATATATTCCATTGGAATTATTGCTTCTTGCCCATAGGCCAACCTAAAAGGTGTATGGCCAGTCAGTTTCTTGCAGGTAGTTCTGTATGTCCATAATACAGAGGAAATGCGCAGGTCCCAATCGTCCTGATTGACGTTTCATATCTTGGTTAGCGCATTCTCTAGCACTTTGTTAAATTCTTGAACAATTCCATTCTCCTGTGGATGATAAGGCATGTTGCACTGATGACGAACGTGGAACTCTTTGGTCAAAGCTTCAATAGTTCTATTCAAAAATTGAATTCCCTGATCACTCATCAAAATCTTCGGGCATCTGAACCTTGTAAGGATATTTTCATATATAAACTCTGCAGCTATAGTTGTGCTACAATCTTTCACGGGCTTTGCTTCTACCCATCTTGTGAGGTAGTCAGTAGTAGTAATGATATACCTCTCACTAGTTCTTTTCCCTGGTGGGTTCATAGGACCCACGAAGTCAATAGCCCATTTCTCAAATGCCTGCAATGTTAATTGTGGATTTAAGGGTATTTCATCCCTGCGCGATGGCTTCCCTATCCTTTGACAAACATTGCAACTCTGGCAATGTTCCTTCGAATCCTTATGGATGGTAGGCCACCATAGCCCTGCGCATAGTAGCTCTGCCTGCATAGTGGCCTCCTGCGACTCCTAAATTCACATCAGCTAATATGAATGGTTTCTCATGCTCGAGTACACATCTGCGTAGTACTTCATCCAGTCCTAGCTTGTATAGCTGACCTGCGATTATAATGAAGTCTGCTACTCGCACTACCAGCTGCTTCTTTTGCTGGGTAGTGAACTCTTTAGGTGTTATCCCTGCAGTTAGGAAATTAACGATATCCCAATAATACTCATTGGCAACCTGTGTAGAAAACAACTGCGCATCGAGCAGATTGTCTTCCAGATTTGTAGGCTCTTCTCCAGACTTAATCCATGATAGATGATGATGTCCTAAATTCAATCTGCCTGGCCCGACCAAAATTTCGAAGTCATTCTCTTGAAAGAGTAATAACCATCTGCATATGTGCCCCCCTAAAACTGGCTTATTGACCAGGTATTTCAAAGCAGAATGGTCAGTGAACATGGAGAAATGTGTACCAATCAAGTAATGTTTGAACTTCTGCAGCGCATAGACCATAGCGAGTCATTCTCGCTCAATAGTGGTATAGTTCTTCTCAGTGAATGATAGCTTTCTGCTAGAAAATGCAATGGGATGATCAATACCTCCCTCTCCTAGCTGAGCAAGAACAACGCCCAATGCTATACATGAAGCGTCAACATGGACGTGAAATGGTTTCTTCCAATCTGTAAAAACTAGGATCGACACAGTAACCATCTTTTATTTTAATGTATCAAAGCCTTGTTCGCATTCTTCATTCCAGATGAATGGCACATCTTTCTTTAGCAACTTATCCATAGCTGTGGTTATCTGCACATACCCTTTTATGAATTTCCTGTAATAGTCGGTGTTCCCCAATGTAGTGTGCAACTGCTTCACTGAATTTGGTGTAGCAAAATTTACAATGATTGCAATCTTGGCAAGATATACCATCAAGCCCTGTTTACACACAATGTGTCCTAGCAAAATTCTGTAGGGAACACAGAATATAAATTTCTTCAAATTAAAAGAAATCTGATGTTGTCTGCATTTTTCGAGCATCATCCCGAGGTTCGCAGCATGGTTCTTTAGTAAACTGAAAATAGTCCAATCATCAAAATAAACCTCTAAAAACTTGTGTATGAAATCTTTAAATGCTGCGACTACAACTATGGAAAATATGGTAGGTGCGTTCTTTAGCCCAAAAGGCATCACTATGTACTGGAATGACCCCCATTCTATAGCAAAAGTGGTCTTGTGTCTATCTACGCTATCAATCCTGATTTGGTGGTATCCAGAGAATCCATCAGTAAAAGAATAGGCCTCATTTCCTCCAACATTATCAAGCACTTCATCTGTGAAAGGGGTAGGAAATGGGTCATGCATCGAAGTGTCATTCAGCTTTCTGAGATCCACACAAATCTCGATCTCACCCTTCATTTTCTTATCCTGGATAACCATCTGGCTTATCAACCCAGATTCTTCAACTGGCTCAATGATCCCTTCATCGAGCATCTTATTGAGTTCTACCTTAACTCATTCTTTGTAGCGTGGGTTCAGTGTATACGGTCTTTGCTTCACAGGCTTTGCGCTAGGCTTAAGAGGAATTTTCATTACTCCTAAGTCTCCTAGAATACCTTTCATATCTGTGAATTTGGTTGGGAATAATTCTCGATATTCCTATAGTATGCCCGCGACCTCTTCAACTATATCTTCATCCCAATAATCTCTGATAGCTGCGAACTTTGGCTCTTTGCTGGTGCCAATGTTCACTTTTCTTGTTTTCATAGGTCCACTCCTATCTGGAATTTCCAGTGGAGGTCCTTCCACCATGCGTGATCCCTCTGATTCAGGTATTTGTATATTGCATGGGTCCTCCTCATCACTGTCTGCTTTATCCTCGCATTCCTTAGCGATGTGATAACAATCAAGAGCGTGCTCTAGCTGCTCCTCCCATTCTGGTTGTAGGTGAGAAGGTACGCTATTGGCTCCAAAGAATTCTTCTAGCCTCATGTTTTCTTGAGTACAATCTGGGCGGAATATTCTTTCCTTAATAACCTGCAGCATGTCATTGATACTTGGATGTTCGTCTTCGAAACTGAAATCCTATTGGAAGCTCGCAGTTAGGCTAGACCATTCCGTTGTGCCTCTGTGCAACTCCAGGTCTAGGTACCACTTCTTCGGAATAGGTTCTTCTAACTTGTGCACAAATAGATGCACCCATTTTATCTATGGCCTTTCCACCCAAGCTTGTGAACAAGCTTCAATATGATCACTTGGATCCATCTGTCCATTATATTTTGCAAAAGGTAGTGTAACCTTCTCAGCGAACCTAATTTGCATCTTAATTCTGCATTGATCCCAGGTTGTCAAGGCATTCTTATGCGCAGCCCACCATCTGGCTGGTGTCTCGTGCAGTGCCATGTCTAATGCTGAAACGCGGTATTAATCTGCAACTGCTGTAGTGTATTTTTTGATAAAGCAATAAACATTAGATAAACCATCATAGGTAGGGATTGGAGTTACCGCTTTGCCAATCCAGTGGAGTGACTTCGTGATCCACGCGCATCTCCTGGCAGATAATTCATGCAATCTGCTTTGCCAGTTTTCCAGTCCTGCATTAGAATCTGAAATGCAAGAGCTGTCACAGTGGTAGCTAAGTGTTCCATCTGCAGTTGGATTAATATAGTCAGCAACATTAGTTGTCATCTTGTAAATACGGTCCAAGTCTTGGGCTATGGATTCCTCCTGAATCAGTTCAACATATCGTTCACCCTGCGAGGGATCTAATGGTGCGATGACCCTGATATCATTTCCTTCAAATATCATTTTCATAGTCTTCAAATCAATAATGGAAGAGTTAGTCCTTGCCCAATCGATACCCAGCAATGCTGGATAAGGATGGATATCATCCACGATTTCAATCACTTCAAAATCTGCATAGCTACGTACTCCGTCAATGTCAACAATGGTGTTGGGTAGCCTCCCCAAAGGTATAACTATCCCTTGATTAGCCATTCTTAGCTATATTGGTGACCACTGTAACTTTGGTTTTCCCATCTGATGCCATGTCTACTTGTTCAATACATTTACTTCAGACCCAAGATCAAGAATGACCTCATCCATCTCATAGTCCCCAATCTATGCAGTGAGCCTCATTTCCCTTCCTATTCTCTTAGGACTCCTGATATTATGGATTGCGCCATGGGAAACCCCCTTCTCACTACTTGGCTCATACTACCTGAGTAGTTTTTCAAATTCCATGAAAGCATCTGCGCTCTTCAATAACTTCATCCAACTTCGTAGGAACTACACAACAGAGGTCCCTGTATCTATTGCAGTGCCTATGTGATCATATGTCGCTGGCCTATCCTCTATTTGCGGTGATTCACTGCGCAGTGGGATTCTCATCGACCCCAATGCTGACTCTCTAAGGATATCCCGCGCTTTTGTAAATGCTCTTTTATTTTTCGTTAGGTCCAAGCTAGGTGTCTTGCCAAGAGATTTTCTAATCCATACTGGTTCACCAAGAATCTGCTGAGGGTCACGCGTTCCCAAATTCAAAGCTTCTACGCCTCAATCTCTTCCTGTATCAGTGCCACTGTGTGTTACCACATTTACACTTGGATCTGTAGATCTTCTCTCTAGTATGATCAACTGAATGTTGGGATTCGGTGGTTCCATTCTTCTACGTTTATGCATTTCTACCTTTAGTATAGGACAGTCTTCAATAACATGCTCAAATGATTTACAGTAATTGCACGTAGTGCATGGATTTGTACAATCTCGAGATACATGAGCTGGCTGGCCACAGTTATAAATAATTACCTGGCTGTGGCCTCTGCCTTGGTCTAGGCCAGCATTTCTTCCTCTCCCATGGTATCCACCACCACAAACTCTATATCCACCCTGATCATAGTGGGTGTTCTCTTGTTTTGGCTGATTTTCCTCTTGGACGTGGTACATTGCAACACCTCACATTGCTTCCATATCTTGCTTTCTTTCATTCATCAGCTCATATGCATGACAGTTGGATTCATCATGTCCAATTGATTTACAGAAATTATAGTATAAGTTTTTAGGTGTTTTTACATATTTATGTATTAGATAACAGTCCTCAGGTCTGTGTCCCCTACTTCTATATATTTCACACCACGGCACATGATTGTGCTTCATATTAATTGGATTTGGTGCACCACTATCAATATAATCTATAAATAGAGGGCAATGTTCTCTGGTGTGGCTCTCTCCTTTGCATCCTGTGCACCAAACTTTGCATCTCTATTAGTATCTTTGTTCTTTTCCATTCTTCATACCTTGTAATTCTAACGTCAAGGTGGTTAACTGGTTCTGGATTTGTGACATTCCAGAACTACTCTCTCCAATCGGTGAAGCCTCCAGCTTCATTGCGATCTCTAAGGCCTCTGCCTATGACGCAACCTTCTGTTCCATCAACGGTTGTCTGATGTGGGGCAACAGCGTAGCGATGAACCATTCCTGGTGCTGTTGCAGAGCTATAACAAAACTCACTTGATCTAACAATGTCTTAAATTTTTGGTCAAATTTCCAGACCGTTTCGTTAGGTTTGTGCTTAATCTCTTTCAATTATGTTATGCATTGCGACTTAGATTTTGGTTTCTTAAACTCTAGTACGAGTGCAGCCTTGATTTCTATTAGGGTTCTCGGCTGTTCCTGAGAATATTTCATAAACCAATGCAATGCTTTGTTTGTGAAAGTGGTGATAAGCTGCGCTCTCTTCATAGCATCATCCTGAATTTTCTTTAAACTCCATACGGCTTCACATAGAAACCAATATTGATCAAGGTCTTCTAGGCCCGTTCCTTTGAATATCAGCAGTTTTATATCGTTATCTATCATTCTCCTTCGTGGTTGTGGAGCACCTTGAGTAGTGCTATGAGTCTGCGGAGGGTTTTGAGCGGAAAAAATAAAGGTATTATTTGGAATAGTGCTACTCTGCAAGATATTCTGAGACTAGGTATTCTGAACTTGGCTAGTCTGAGTCGGAATGGTCTAAGCACCCGCTCCTGCAGTGCTACCAATATTGATGTTCTGTGGGAAAGGCTGCACTACGCTCACAGCGGGTGGGTTATGAGATAGAGGTGGCATGGTCTTTGCAATTGGCAGGTTTTGACGTGTAATAGGGTGGATAGTGGTTGATGATGGTGTGGTCTAATTGTTAAGGTCACATGGGAGTTCAGTATCGACCCGGAGTCCAGGTCCTCTAGGATTCTTTTCTTTCTTAAACTTATATCTCTTTCCACTTCTCAGATTATGTGTCTCTTTGTCAAAATCACTAAAAATGCTATTGACCATGATAGATTAAAAAATATTTCTGCATTCTTAAAACGCCTTTCTTAGCTAAAAGCATTTTAATGTATAGACTAAGATTGTTTAGGAACTTACCTCTGAATCCTTCGAATAAGTATGCTTTAGCTTGACTGTAGGACTTTAGCGTATCTATAACAGACTCGGTCACAAATCCTTCAAGTATGCTATCCACCCAGAAGTCAACTGCTCACGACAGTGGACTGTCTATTGCTTTGAGATGCGCTGTGAGCTTTGGAGTCCACTGTGTAGGTACTCCCCCTTGAAAACATGTTTTCTTTTCTACGAGTCGTGATATCCACTCGTGCAGCTCGTTTCCAAACGAAGCCCAAAAAATATCGTGAATATATTTCGACAAATATCTGTTCAACCACTGTACACCAGAGAGACACGGATGTCTGTTCTCTTTCTTTTAAAAATATATTTCGATCTTATCACACCAATCCCAGATCTGTTTCTTTTCAAGATTCCAATTGTTTGAACCCAACAGGAACTAGTATTCTTCATCGCTCATTACTTTTCCAAATACACTATTGCATCACTGGTCTTCGCCGAGCAACGAAACCATTTGTTGGTGTATATAACTGAGCTAGAGGTTTCCAATGTAGACTCAGGTACTTTGCGGTTCAAGGTACCAACAAAACCCCTATTCACAGTCCCTTTCAACAACAGACTATGTGCAGCCTGAGGTCTCACTTGAGGCGAAGCTGAGGGGGTTGTTGCAGAATCAAGTTTCCACAACCTGGTGATGTGAGTGTAAAAGGGACTTATGGGAAGCACAGCAAGGGACTCTTACTGCGAACGAAAGACTGCACAAAGTCTCTACTTCGCGTTAGATACTTCGACAAGCTGCGGCGCTTGCGCAACCAGCGCATCCAAGGTCTATATGGTATTGCGTACTTCCCGTGTTACGCCGACAAGTTATCAACAACTTATCTCACAGCACCCTTCAAGGGGTCAACGCGTCAACTAGACCGTGTGTCTGCTCAAGACTTGATTAATTCTAACCAATCTTACTTAGCATTCTTTACCCATTCAACAACACTTAGCTTATTATCTTTATGGCGTATGTAAATGAATAGAACATGTAATACTGCGCGCTCCAACGCTATGCTTAAATTCAGTGCTCGACTATGTGATTAATCAACAGATTCATATATTCAAAGACGTATACATGCTGAATACTTAACGTTCATCCACTCATGCATTACTTAACATATTATTCCCACCATTCTTGCGGCGATCTTCATATAAAATCAGGCACATAAAAGATAACTGTGGTATTAAACATTCACACTAAGCAAATGAACAATGCAAACAAAAACAATCACATGACATAGGATTTAACGTGGTTCACCACCCAAATGGAGGTGACGTCCACAAGAAATGTTGTTAAATTAGTCTTTGGGAAGGGTACAACAGTTCTTAGTCTACGCACTCAGCTGCAGACTCTCTTCTCTCTGAACTAGACCTCTGTGCACTCAGCTTGCAGAGTCTTCACAATAGAACTAAGCTTAAAAGATGCAACAATATTCAAAGCTTAACAAAATGAAGAGTTAACTCTTTCCCATACAAAAATTCTCTTACTTATAGATCATGCCCGTAGTTCATGTCTTTACAATTCGCAGGCAAAAACCCTTAAGTTTACAAAACTGTCATAGTTTCCCCAAAACCAGACTGCTGGCTCCTGGTAGCGATTATTCCATCATGGCGGTTCTCCATGCATTCTTCATGTCGCTATTATCCTTCCTGTTGCGCGCATGCCAGCAGGTCGCTTTCACCAAGCATTTCTTCCTCTAATGGTTTCATGCGGCTGGTTCAAGTAGTGGCATCTTCCACGTGTATGACCAGTCGCTTTCTTCCTGATTTGCTCCTGCCCGCCGCTTAGCACGTCTGGAGCATCTTTACAAAAAATAGACTACTGATTGTCTAACCAAAACACATTCCATCCTCTATCCAGCACTCTACTTTGCTGGCATCCGGTGGATTGGACACTTCGCAGCACTCCCTCCTCACAGTACTGGTCCTCATAGCTTCCTCCATCACTACGTTGCACGCAACTTTGCAGCATCCAAAACTTTTACCAAAAATTATTTTTTCTTAGCTATGCTCAGCTTGCAGTTCCAAAATCTTTCTTGCTCAAAATTGCCCCACTTGGGCCAGGCCCAACACTAAGGGGTGATCTTTTCAAGTTGTATTAAATTCCTCAGGCTTGTGGGGGGTTGACATCATGGGTTCCAATTAGGGGTTAAAATTGATGCTCGTATGCCCATTTTTCCACTTTTTAGCTGTTAAATACAAGTAAAATTGAGATAAACACGTCAACGACGATGTTCAATTAATTTTGGAGGACGTCAATTTGACTGTCACATTTAAAATTTACTGGTATGTAAAGCCTATAGGTTTAAATACATATTAGGTGTAAGTGAACAAATAATTTTTTTCACCTACTACATTAAAAGAAGTTGATGTCAAGTTGTCATCCTATCTACACGTATCCATCTGGCGATGATCTCGACTCTGATATTAAACTCTGGTTCCAGGTTCACATCAAATCTGTCCATCTTCCAGTGATCAGTTAATAAAGTTTTGTTGAAGTTTTGAACAATTACACTCTAGAAGTATAGATAGTAGAGCCATTCATTTTCCTTCTAGTGTGTAATATCCTAGCCAAGATCTGACCAAGACATTGTCTTCCACTCAGATTTTTTAATAAATTTTACTTGCAATTTTTAAGGCCAAATTCCCAGACTGAGCAGGATGTAAGTGACGGGCATTGAAACTCTGAATGGGGATGGTAGGAATGAGATTAGGTTCTAGAATTTATAATTCTGAGTGTGCAGCAACATCTAAACAAGGTCTGATCAGAATTCCTTGGCACAAGGTACTAGATCCATTCACTTTTGAGCAATAGAACAACAATATTGCCTACTTTGAGGCTTCCTGGGATTCTAGCATATGCCAAAAAGAATGGGTGAGGGTTATCAGAGTTTATTTCAGAGTTATAATAGTCAATTAACTTATAAAATAGGCTGGGATAATGTCTTAGTGAACTTGGGAAGGTTTGGAGTGATTGGGAAATAAAATGCACACTATGGACAACTAGGCTAGTCAAATTACAGGCTCTTCCAGGTGAAGCTAAATGCATCCAAATTCTTATTATAGGGACCTATATGTATATTATACTAAGTTATCAACCTCCTCCAACTGACAAAATGCAAAATGGATGCTCACAATAGATTTAACAGTAAAAATTGTGAAACTAGTCTAGAATAAGCACACAACTAGCTAGTCTTGCATTTTAATTCATCAAACTACTCCATTAAATGATAAAATATGTTCTGATATTAATTTAAGCTCTGATATATGATATTAAATATATATAAGTCAAAATATATCTCCAAAACACTTTACTTTTCATTATATGTTTGCCTTCCAAAGTACAATGCCTCACAGGCTATATTTTCATTACAATAGAGGGAGAATGAAGATGAGAAGTAGGAAATTACTTTCGCTCTATTATGAAATGGATTATAAGATCATATAAAGGTCATATGTCTTATTTTTCTACACTCTGAATTGCTGATCTTCACTGGGGCACATTCACCAAACTAGCTCTCTCCTCCAAGAGAAAACTCCTCCAAATCTAGCTGGGGAAGATGTAGAAGTGGGAGAAGAAGTGGATATGAGATATGAAGCTGATATTAGAGAATGGGTAGCCTCTATTCTCTGCAAATAACATCCCACTGGGCTCTCTGAATTTTATGGGCGCATCCACTGAATACTAGCTTCTTCTCCTAGTTTATTTTACTCTAAAACTAGCTGCAATTCTCCTGTAGAAATGATCTCCTCTTCAAGCTGACTATGGATCTTCACTGATGGACTGACATGAATTTTAATGGCTGCAATAACAAATTTTGGACCTGCATATTACTGACTAAAAAACATGGGGCCTTGAGGCACATCACCCAAGAAAAACTATTGAGTCACATCACTCAACCAAGAGAGGCTTAGAGCTCTCAAGAGAAAATTCCAAATGATAAAAGTTGTTAATGGGAGTTGGAAGCATTATTTTATAGAATTCATGTTGACCTGTTGAGCAAGTTACTTGGCTTGGTGACCTGTGAGAATAGGTCGCCCATGAGTGGACATACTTTCCTTGCTTTGATTTTCTTTGGTTTTCCTTATTTTTCCTCTTTTTCTGACTTTCCTTCTTTTATGAACTTTCATACTTTTCATACTTTCTTGCTTTCTGGATTTATGTTGTTTTTTTTTCTGATATATTCCTCTTTTCTCATTTTTGGCATCATTTTTCGACTCTAGTGCTTACTTGATTTCTACTCCAAGTAATTCCTCCAACCTTATCCACTAATTCGAATTGGTGGGCCAATTTCTCCATTTATTCAACATAGCAAATAAAATATTAATAAATGAGGATAATTAATAAAATTAATTGATTCCTTCTCCAAAATTCAAAACCATTAATTATTTAATTAAACTTATAATCCTAGCTCAAAACTCCCCAATTAATTAATAATTCATCTTAGATACTTAGTTCGGGGTTTAATATCTTCCGGGGGCCCACCTTATCCATTTAATCACCCAAATACACCCTTAGGCATATTCCATAAGATAATTTCCACATTCACCCATTAATTAATTAATCAATGCCTAGGTGACTTAGGAAAAAATCACCCCCATGGACCATGGCAAAAATTGGGGACATGACAGTCCTCCCTTCCCAAGATTGCGTGTCCTCAAGCAATGTTAGGATTCCACCAAGATTCTATTGCACCACTTTGATTAGAATTGTCCCCATCCACTGAACAATTTGAAAATTACACCCGAGGCCTTCAAAAAGATCTAAAAAAAATGCAAGATGACTATGAAGAATAAATTGCACTGCAAACTCTATCTGCATTAAATCATGAACAAAAATGTTAACCCAGTTAAGATAAATGAGTAGAATTCCTGGGTCTCACTACTTCCTCTGTAAGGACCAAAATTTTTCTGCTACCTTTGGAAAGTTGCCACTACAATGAATTCTTGGATCCCATGGTCCCTGATGAATACCATCTATCATCACTATTAATTGTGTCAACTTGTCACTCCAGGGTATGCCAAGATCCATCCACCAAGCTAGAAGTGTACCACTCCCAATGCAAAACTGAATAGCTGTGAGACTTCTCCACCAAACATAGAACTTCTTGAGAGCATGCAAATCAGAATGCATCTCTTGTGCATGTGTACTGGAGATATCTAATGGCTGAAAAATATATCTTTGTTGTTGCTCACAATTAAAGACAATGTCAGTTATAACAAAAAAATTATTGCAGAAACAAGAAAACCTTTTACCTCCCAAGGTCTTCATTGCAATGATGCCTCTACCCATCCAACCAATGGATGAATAAGAACTTTTATTTGCTGAACCATATGGAATGTGTTCAGCCATATGTTTTTCTTCCTCAAATAAAGAGATCTCATTATCTCTATGGAACTCTATAGGTGCTCCCCTCTTCATCCAATGGCTCAAGTCTCTGCCATTGATCCAAGGGTGCAAGACTCTATCAATTGACCCACACATTGAAGGTAAGTGTAGATATGATGTCTTTTTGTCAAAAGTGGCTGCACACACATGCATGGGGTGCCTCAACTACTATGGGTTAAGAACATGTCATTAGCCTCAACTCTAGGATCCTTCTGCTCATCATGTGACACAAAAAGGAAGAATCCTTTTACCCAATTTTCATTCCCAAAATTTGTGGTTGAATGTGAAGTGGGGAATGAAGGATGGTGAGCCATGCTTATGAACATTTCATCCACTGAATTTTTGGATGAATCCTATCCATTGATGGCTAACCCATCTATGGTGAAATCATCTGCCTCTTCCTTGGAAGAGGGACATTCTTTAATGAACCTCTCAGGTTCATTCTAGAAAAAATCATGTGCTTGTTTTTCATCCACTTTTTCTGCACATTCTTCAAGCACATACCAAATAGACTTCTCCTCATGGTCCACCCACTCATGAGGTTCCTCCGTGGAATTTTATATGTCATTTACCCAAAAGGGATGACTCTCAGGAAAAGCTGAAGATTCAGTCAATTCTCGCCACTCTTGTTGGAATTGTTCTATCTTCATTTGTGATTCTAAGAGGTCACTTTGAGTGTATCTCAAAGAATCTTGGGTGGACAACAAATCACCTTTGAGCTTGTAGTTCTCTTCTTCATATATACAAATACTTTCTTCATCATGCAATGATGCTTCCCGTAACAACTTAACAAGCACAAACATGTCATTTTTATCTGGAAGAAATTGTGAGAAATTACCTTTGATTGTGGACATTGCTTTCTGGATATTCTCCATGGATTCCTGATATTCTCCATGGATTCAAAGGAAGACTGGTCTTCCATTAAAGCAGCTTCCCAGCACAACTTTGACATTGAAGCATGAGTTTCATGGAGAATTTTTAGGGACTCTTGGATCTTCTATTCGTCCATATTCAGTGACCCTAGAAGAAGATGAGGTTCTTGCAGATGTTTCTCCTCTTCCTTTTCCATCATCGGATCAATTTCATGCAGTGCACTCGAGGTTTTGAAATCTGATCCATATGTTGTTGCTACAATATATTCATATTTTAGGTCCTCAAAAGCATAATTTGGGCTGCAACTTAAGTGCTCATTCCTCCTTGGTGCACTATAAATATCTTCTCTCAAAGTTTCCACCTTCACACTGCATTCCTTTTTGACAATAGAATTTTGAACCTCATCACTAGGGGGCTCAACCATCCTGAAATTTTCACTAGAAGTGGCTGCCATATCAGATTGAAATACTGACACATAAAAATCAGAAATTAATAACTCACCATGTGTCATGTTATCCTCCTTATGTAGTGGAATTATGATGGCTTGTTCATCCACCCATTTCTCTACTTCACACCCTACTGAGATGTGCTCAATTTCTACTTCCTTGTGAGGCTCAAGGGGTGACTGTAAATCTGAATTGTGTCCCTCTTTTGGATCAGATCCAAAATATGTCTCACCATCATTAAGAGTACCAATATCTTATGCACTTATCTTGGAATCAATCACAGAGAAATTGGGAGTGATTTCACCTTCCACATTACGAACAATCAAATGTTTGACTGCTGGATATTTTGTCAGGAAAAGGGAAACATACATTAATATCTTTATTGCATATAACGTTGTGATGTTGTCTGCTTTTATCCTTTTCTTTGGTTTTTCCCCTTTATTTGTTTCTTCATATTAAAGACAAGAAAATTGGATCCATATTGTTAATTACCAGTGATAGGGGCTGCTGAAAACAATAGGGGAGAATCCCTTACTAAGCATATAAACGATATCTCTTAACCTATACATTCCATTTCCATATTTTGAATTTTTTTTTTTTACTGGAATAAGATGTTATTTTTTATTGTAGTTTGGAAAGCTTTTAGGTGCTTAAAATTTGGTTTTGGTGGTGACTAAGGCTTTGATCAAGTCCTTAGACATTTCATGAACCTCTTTGATTCATATATGTCCTAGTGATAACCAAGGTGGTTATCATACATGTTGCAAACAACAATATTCTCCATAGTTTCAAATGAGCCCATTTTTAAAACGCCAACTTATGTAGTAAAGGTAGACCCTCAAACTTATTCTTCATGAATCAATGCCTGTAAATAAGCATAAAAATGAGAAGCAATTGGAATGGAAACACATTGAACTAGAGGGCTTGTAATATACTTGTAACCAAGAATATTTAAGCAGCCAAGGAAACACACATAGATTCATTATGGTGTGATGTCCCAAATAACTAGTGCTTACAAGGATAAAATAACAAAATATTAGGGAAAGTTGGACATGAAACCTTCACCTAAAGGGTTGAGCAGAATCCAGAGAAAAATAATTTTTAAGTGTGCTCTAACTCAAGTTGCTCTTTGAGCATATGTGAAGGCTAAACTATCCTAAATGTAGCTTAGTTCCTTAATCTCTTATGAGTGTGGAGATCGAGTTTGCCTTATATATATATAGTCCCTTAATCTCTTATGAGTGTGAATATCGAGTTTTCCTTTAATATATATATATAACAATTGTATGTATGTATTCAATTGTTGCTCACAATTGAAATGGCAACAATATCCAATCTCAATGTTTGATCTATAGACGACGTTAATTTATCTTTCAACAAGGGCTAAGAATGGAAAAAATTCATGTAGGATACATTGTCCAATGAGAGACTTCATAAAAGACAAACTTGCCTTTATGGTAAGTCAAATCATTGGTGGTGTAGGCATTCCATAAAGGATATGTGTATGACCTCTTCGAAGCAAGTATGAATTCATTGGCATCGGTAAAATGTTAAAAAATTGTCCTAGAAATAGAAATATTGGCCATCATCTATCCATTCCCCATCATTAATTTCATCTGGGGAGCAACATGAGCTAACTAACTGTTGTGGCCTTAAGTATTTTGAGGAAATGGCTATGAAAATATTCTACTTAGTTAATTAAATGAAGAAAACTATGCAACAAAGGCTATTATAGCATGTGGCATGTGGCTTGTACATCAAAACCCACAAGAGGTGATAGTCTATCTATAGATTATGATGTCTACATTTCTTAAAAGAGGAACAAACTAGTAGTACTTTTGCATATTGAAGGATCGATAGTAACCATTCAAACTATGATTCCACCATTGATTAACATAACTAGGTGAACAAAGAAAATCCACAAATAGAGTAATCATTTACACAAAAAACTAATTATCATCAACCATTGAAAAATCAATTGCAAAATGGACAACAATTTTTTACCGTCGAAACCCAAACAAGAAAACCAGGTTTAAATATTTGCCTAGTCTTTATTGTCAAAAATTGCTTGGTTATAATGTAGGGTCATGGATAGTGATGTGTTTTGTACCTTGCAATACTTAGCTCTATGTAGGATGGAAAATCTACAAGGATAGTAAATCCTAGGATGCAAGTTTTTGTGCCTCATTTTGCATTTGAGGCTTGTATGCAATAGAAGGAAAATTCAAATGAAGGCTATGAAGATTAATCAATAAGTGAAACCAAAATCCATACAAATAGTTTGAAAAATAATATCCATGAGAAGAAAAATGACCACAAACCTTGAGTGATTTTCTTAGAAGCAAAGTTTGTTTTGATGACAACAACTTTTTCTTCGGTAGAATCAATGCTTGTGCATGTTGTATGTATAGCAATTGTATGTAGGACAATAAATCTAGAAAGATAGTAAACATTAGGATGTAATTTTTTTGGGTCCTTTTGCATTTCAGACTTCTTTGTAATGATCCAAAGGAAAAGGCAAACGATATTCGATGGTAAAAAAGTGATGTACTTTCTCTCTTTAATTCACCACTGCATTAAATTTCCTGTTGGTGGGAATCTCAATTGGATAGTTTTACTATTCAAATTGGAGGAGAACCCCAATAAAGGGTATTGATAACCATAATGAAATATCCCTTCTGTCAATTTTGGAGTTTCTTGAACGCTCGTACCCATAGTTTTTTTTCACATTGATTTGAGTCAAGAAATCACTGGCATGTGTAACAACAGTTCAAATACCTAGGTTTGAAAGTTGGTGGGTTCTCCCAATCTAGATAGTGCCTTGGTTATATTTTTGGTTAAATCCAACATCCCAAGGATATAGGTCATTCATAGATGGTGCACAAGAAATCAATGGTTGGGATGACAAGACCATTGTAATAACTCAGCTATTTTCCATTCTCATCCCCTGGACTTTGCATTACGTTGCTATCGGGAACATTGGACAACCAAAGCACCATACCCACATTTCTTAATCAAATTTTCCATCTAGAAACCCTATGGAGATAGGGGACCATACAAATTTTTTTGGGTGTGTGTTATCTCTTCAAATGAGGTCCGAATGCATCCATACAATTCTTGTATGACTCACCCCTTCCCTTGGCCAATTGGTGGTCTAGATTGTAGACAAGGCCCATATCTGCACATAGTGGTCTTGGACGCAGCCATATGGTGTGGATCTAATTGTGGAAGGATCATACCAAACAAGACCCCATTGTCGCTTGAATTACACTTAGTTAAGAGAAAAGAAATTTATTCATTTCCCAGTGGAGAAGGATCGATTGGCCATCTAAGTGTGCCCTATTCAAAATCAATACTAGCTTTCACATTATATAATAAAATTATGTCTTCAAAGCCTTTTCCTCCTAAAGGAAGTTGTGGATTTATCAAAGACTTGCATTTGAATCTTTGTTCATGGTGTTAACAGCTAGATCACAAGACAAGACAGATTTGGGGTTGATCAATTGCGTGATCACAATGGTGCAGTTGTTTCCAGATTATCTCCCTTATTGTTGAAGTGTACCCTAGGAAAGAAAAATCACTATCCAACCCATGCACATGATGGAGCTTGAAAGTATCAAGTATAAAGTAACATATCAAGAGGAGCATTTATCAAAGTAGATAAAATGCAGGGTCTTCTTACCTTAATGAACTTGTCCAAAGGTAGAATTTATCAAATTGTTGTGTTCTAAGATGAGATGGTTGTAGGTGGATATAGTGCTAGTGGTATTTCAGTTGCAGACTCAAGGATTGATTAAACAAAATTTAACCAATTGGAACTCGTGATATGCCTCTTCAAAATATATATGCCCTTTGTAAGAAGCGGCAACAAGAGATCCACTGTAATGCTACAAATCAGTTCTCTAATATCATCTACAAGGTAAATGAAATCCATATTGCGATTTAATCCAATAAGAACGAAATCACCATCTACAAGTCTGGAAGATTGTTTACTTCCTATGGAGTTATAAATACCATTTAGTACTTTAAATATGATCTCTTTGTTTGTTAGGAACCCATGTCTTTACTTTGTTAGTATATTGTTGTTGGACGCATATGCTTTGTAAGTCATCCTGTAGTATTTGTTGATCCATAGTTTGTGTTATTGTTGTTCGCGCATATGCTTTGTAAGTCGCCCATAGTTTTGTTGATCCATAGTTTGTACTAGCCCATGGTTTTGACCTGTAGTAATTGTTGATCCATATTTTGTATTGGCCCATGGTTTGTATTGACACATGGTATGACCCTTGGTATTGGCGCCTAGACTTAGTATATAGGTGTGTGTTGAGGCCTATGAAGGCACCGTGAAGTTAATTGTATTGAGCTTGCTCAAAGGAGGTTTCCCCCTCAAAGTGGCCCGCGATCAATATAAAAGTGATTCTGAGATCTATTATTTCTGATATCTCATGTATTTGCATTAATTAATTATTGCAGGTTCTTCACATCTGGTATCAGAGCACTTTCTTGGGCTCGTTGGGTGGAATTTCTGCCAAATTGTTTTTCGCATCTGTTGCAGCTTCAGATTTGGGAATAATCCCTATCCGCTTAACTATGGGAAGTACTTGGTCATAAGCCCTAAAAATCATTATGAGGAGTACCACAGGAACCCCAAAGTAGCTGGCCCATTGAGAGGACCTGCCAGTGAAAAGGGCAACGACCCCTACCTGATTGACTAGTTCCCACCCGTGAGGTAAACCAAGAGCTGTCGTTTTTGGCAAAGTGGTTATCAGTTTTACCTGAGCCGTGGAGTGAGGGGTACTGCCCCAATACGCAAGCCGTTAGACAGCATTGGCGGCCGAGTGAAACACCTGAACTGTTAGGAAGCCATACATACCTGGGGTCCATATTTATTTTCAGTTGAACTGTTGCCGATCACTTCCACTCTAGATCCAGCCATTTCAGATCTATTCTAAAAGTCATTCCAGATCCATTCGCCATTTTAGATCTAGCCATTTTCGATCCCTTCTGCACCATTGCAGATCCATTTGTTGCGGATCCCTTCCGCGCCGCTGTTGCCGATCCATTTCTGAAAAAATAAAAAAATTTCTGTTTTTCGGCCATATCTCCGTTATTTCAACTTTGTTTTCCCTGAAACTTCACTGACATCCCTGCAATCCCATTCTGCATATTTCATTCCTGAAGACCCTATCCCAAATTCCACTTCCCAAGACCAGAAATCCCATATTTGTCTATTTTTAGGGTTTGCCATAACTTCTTCAATTTTCACCCAATTGCCTTCAAATTGTACCATAGATATCCCGCTTCTGAAATCCCCATTTTTTGCTTCCTTGTCCCTCAGAAAGTGTCGAAAACCTAGTCAAACCCCAATTACGCCTCCGAGTTTTTCCCAAATCCAAATTTTCCCTTGCTAAATAAACTTGTGTTTGTGTTTTTCTATCCATTCCCCCCCCAAAAAAAAAAAATTATTGGTTATGGTTGTCACTCGCATAGGAGCAAACACCATGGAGGAAGCACTTGCAGCCATCCAAACCAAACTCCAAGATCTGGATGAAAAGTTTCTCAGCCTCCATCTTCAGCATTCAGCCATGAATAATAACTGACAGCTAGAATCTTTTGCAGCCACCAGGTTCTCTTCTTCCAGCAATTTTCGTGGGCCGAAGCTTGATTTTCCTCACTTCAATGGTACTGATCCGACTGGATGGATATACCGAGCAGAACAATATTTCAGTCTGCATAGTACTTTTGATGTCCAGAAAGTTCCACTTGCATCCTTTCATTTGGAACAGGAAGCCCTTCAATGGTACCGTTGGTACATCATAGCTCATCCTGAGCCAAACTAGACAGATTTTTGTCAACTCCTTTTGCCACGATTTGGTCCTAGTGCTTTTGACGACTTCACAGGAGCACTCACTAAACTTCACCAAACTGGCACAGTGAGAGAGTATCATACGAAATTTGAGAAACTAGCCAATCACACAAAAGGATTGTCTGATGAATTCTACAGGAGTTGTTTTATCAATGGTCTCAAGAATGAAATCTGTTCAGACGTCAAAATGTTTTGTCCCAACACAATGATGGAAGTCCTAGGGTTGGATAAGCTTTCCGGGGACAAGATCGCAGCTCAAAAATGCTCCAAACCCACCTTTGTTCCCTTCATAAATATGGGTTCCCAACGACCTCCCATCATGCCTGCTCCTCAACCAAGTCCTATCAAGTAATTGTCTGAAACAGAGATGCAGGCACGCCAAGAAAAAGGGCTTTGTTATAATTGTGATGAGAAATTCACTAGGGGACATAGATGTGTTCAACAAAAGCTCTGTAGTGCTCTAGTTTTTGGCAGAGCACATGACAAGCTTATTTTATGTTGTTCAAATGAAATTTCGTATACATTTCTGATAAATTGATCGCTATTCAAATGAAAATTTCCTAACCTTAGTATAAGCACTTTCTCGTTTCTAGTCATTAACAAACTTACAGATGTAAAAATAACGTGACATGTTAGGATTTTATTTCATGTACATATTTCAGCATAAGAGTATAAGAGTATGTTTCAGCATAATAAACTAATAATTGACAAGGAAAATACCTGTTTCTAGAAGTTTGAAGTTTGTACATTGTCTCATAGCTTGCTGTAGATTTCCTTCCAGATTTTTGTCTTTAAATCTTAGCAACCGATTGAATGAACCACCCTACCGACCAGCTCTTATCATCTTGGCCCTAGGAAACCGACGGGTTTCCTAGCCCCCGAGCCCACAAACCGATAATCCCGAGAGCATCATTCCTTACTATATTTCCATAGGTGCAGTTTTCCCTATGATTTTTCCACCTCCTCCTTGGAGTTGGAGTTTACCCCTTCCTCAGCTCCACCTCCAAAATCACAGTTCTCCCCCAAAGAAAAACATGCTCTCTTCTCCCTTCACCCTTCCCTAAATACCTTTCCTTCCTCAAAAGACTTGAGGCTTACTCCACCGCCCCAAATTCCCTCTCTCGAGCCCTTCAATCATTAAATCCCCTGACTTTAACATTCATACAAGTTTACAATATAATAATATATTTCTTCACTTAATGCACCGACAATTAAATGCACTTACAGTAAATTTATTGCACTTTAATTATTCGATGGTAAGTATTTATTAGGGTAGGAGATATTACCTACGGGTTCTCTATTCGAGATCTATTTTAATAATTCTCCATTTATTCACCATATTTGCACTTAGTGTTTTTTGAATAAAATAATACAATAATATATGTTCTAGTTTGACTTTTCAGTTTGGGACAAGGCATGTCTTAATGGTTTTACCAATCTGACAAGATAACTTATCATGTAACTTAAACTTTAAGACTCATACTGAATAAATAAATAATATTTAATACCTATTCCTTCACATCACATCCATTGAAGAATGATTATCCTATTATGGCTAACTTTTGAAATGGAAATAATCACACAATATTAATTTATAAATCAATATTTTAAATCTTACTTATATTGCAATTGTTACGATAGGGATATAAATGTTGCTGGAATATTATTAATTAAGTAATAATAATAATTAAATCACCATTTATTAATTAATAATAATAATTAAATCACCATTTAACAATAATAAAAGGTGAATTAATCATAGTATTCTTAATTATTTGTTTATCACGTGAGTACCCTATCATCAATATAGCATCCTTGTTCTTATAAACAAAGCACTTGTGAGGGCTTAAACAATTTTACTAATTAATTAGACACTATCATTATCCTATTCACAACAGTTCTCCTATGACAATGTTAACTGACGACACTTGTCTTAATTTATTATTACAATGTTTTCATATAATTACTAATTCACTTATTTACACATTAACAACCTAACCATTCATTACCTAAGTTGATTGATGTATCCTTAACTGAGTTATCTATGACATTTATACTACTATTCAAGCATGACAAGTATGTTATACACCAGTAATATTGTACACGTACAAGGTGTGCATGCATGGCCAGTGTATGCACATGTCGGATGTGTACTATAAACAAACCCCATTCCGCCTATGCATACCTGCTAACTAATAATAGTATTTACCCCCATGCAGAAGAGCAAGCATAATATATAGTATAATTACTTTAACATCCTCGGTTATTTAACAGTTAACCCTTTACGATTTAACATCATTGTCTTTATGTTTACATTAGTTTAATCAATCAAGTACAGGAAGGGTATCTACTCCCACTAACTAAAGATCAAGGAATATCCAACCCTCAACAGTACTAACTAACATATCCTCCCATCATAACCTACGTCCTCCATCCTCCCTATCCTTCCTCTGCTAGTACAAAAGTGGATGTCGGACTCACCGACCTGACCACATAGAACCTGAGAGCGATAGCGTCGGCTGAACAGCGGACCTATCCTCCCCTAGCAGGCATCCGACCATCGTCATCACAACAACATGGGGAGCGTGTCTCAGCACGGCCCTCCCACGACCTCGGGTATCATGGAAATCTAGGGTGGGAAACACATCCATCCCTCTCAACATACTGGGCCTACGCCCTTATCGACTCATACTTTGCTGCTATCGAGATTATCGGTTTGTGTCATCGTATCATCAATTTTGGTTGCTAAGCTTTTACTGCATGGAAAAGTTCTTATCCCATGTATTAGATCAAGTATCTCGCTATCCCATAGCCCTTGTATCCTGTAGGTTAGTATTTCGCAAAATACACATTTTATAACAAGCATTTCCATTCGATCGCCAATTGATCTATATCATCAACATCGTTTTATTTCACGCCACAATTTTAGCTCATCACAGGTATGCATGACATATAACAATTCAATCAATTTCATCATAGGATGGCATCCACGTATAACATCATATATTTCACATTCCATTAATGAAAACGTTAAAACATATATATTGTCATCATAAAAGAAACGAATCTCATGATAACCATAACCTATTAACTGCATGAACATAGTAAGATCATAATATCATAACATCATATTCATAGTGACAACATAACATAGTATCGACATACACATGGTAGCAACATATAATTGGGTGTATCGTGTCATAAGTATAGTTTACCCAGTCTATTTAAGTCCAACAGATAATAAGAAAATAAAGTTCAATATGTGTCACGGATAAACCTGTCTAGTCGAAATATGGGGCGTTACATACACCCACCCTTCAGGAAACTTCGTCCCGAAGTTATGGTCATAATAATGCAGGGAAAATATTGACGCATAATCTCTCCATTCTTGCAAGTAGCAGTTGCTGGACAAACTTTTCCTACTTAGCTTTGACTTGACTGAATATGTCGATATTATCTTATGGTTTTACTTCTTTTATCCGCTGATATGTATTCTAATAATTAAAGAAACATTTAGATTAATCCTTCTATCGAATCTTAATATTATATCTAGAATGCTTAAGGTTATAATCAAGTGTTATCCACCTTAGTATCCTACTTCTTACCGTTTAACAATATCCTTTAAGTTATAACATCAGAGAGGTTTACTCATCACAAAGATTAAATTGATCCAACTTAGCACGAAATAATCAACAATTTAACATGGAGGTCTTTAGAACTCATAATTTGTATTCATTCAACACGCAACTACCAAGGACCCTTAAGATTGGCATACCTCTCTTAGGGGAGAAGGTTCATGTCCTTTAAATCCTAAGGTCCTACATTATTATTCCCTTATTGATAATAAGCAATAACAAAAGTATTGTAACATTCACTAAACTAGGAGAACTATTATGGTTACAAGGCTTTTGGGACTATACCATATTAGAATGCAAATGTTATCAACTTTAACCATTGATCTCTCCTTTTCCATGTGATATAATTAGAAGGGGAACCATTACTTCTAATAATTTTACAGCTAATTTGTTCTTATTCGCACAACGTAAAGGCATTTACCAGTATCTATCATACTATAAACTTGTATTTGTTGTCATAAATCTAGGTTTCATATACATACGCTTATTAATCTCTATGGATCGTATGGATACGTACACACATTATGCACTATGACCACCTTACATGATACTAATGTGAATCCAACACACTTACGTGGCATCAAGCTTTGTTCTTATTTTGCGAGTTGTTGATATCAATGGAGACATATAATCCTTTCTGCATGGAGGGGAAGGTGAAGGTGGTCAACCCAGACCTCGACCTTGATGTGTTATTACAATGATTGATTATGTGTCCATGATCAAAGCATCAAATCATTATATCCTAGGACGCAATCCTCGTGATTATTTCCATCATAAATTCTCTTGGGAAGTATGTTATTTCACCTAGGACGCAATCCTATTATATATAGTGTTCATCAGAGATGCTCAAATATGCCTACTAGCAAGGGTAATATAAGATGCCCAAAATGTTTTAAAATTTTTACTTCCTACAAGGGCCATCATTACAATCTATAATACTACTATGCAATTCTTACTCTTATAACTATAATTGTTCTTATATTATTTTCTCAATTTATACCTTGTAATATTAATAGTTATACGCCATGCCTTCATTGATATTATCCATGGTGATTTCTAACCACTCCTACATATCTCTAGATCCCTCACGGCTTTCCTCTTGCTAAGCCATCCTAGAAGTTCAATAATGGATCAACCGACCCATGCTCGCCATATCGTTTGCTATAACAATTTTGAAATGTCATTCATCTATTCAACTTCATATTTCTACACTAGTTCTTATTATAGGGCTTGAAAGACTTCTTCATTTGTGTACTACTCCTTCTATCCCTATCACTCGCTCTTATGGTAATTAAGTGGCATACTTTACTTATGTTGTGTTTACTTGTCACATATATTTACTTATTGATATCATTATCATTTTCAAAACTCTTAGTCCCTTCGATGTTACATGTCTAGACATTATATTGCACCATTCCTCCTTAATGTTCTTCAAATGCATCCATATTACCTTTAATGTTTTCATTAGTCGCATATTATCTCACACATAATACGAAACATATGGCCTCTCTCCCGTCCTATGGAACTTTGGAATTTTAGGGGCATGACCTAGCCTCGTCTTATAGTATCATAAGAAAACCAACATATAGAGCCTCGTACCAAACCTAAATTCAATCTAGCCAAAGTCACCTCCTAACCTTATATCTAATTCAAATTACTTTGCAATTTAACCCTACAAAGTCATTAGGTTATTTAACTAATTACTTAGACTTATTGCTAACCCTATGTTTAAACTTAAATTTAAATTAATCTTAGCACATAAGTAAGGAATATAGATTTTAAATAAATTATACATTTTGATTTTATAATTCTTTATTTATATTTGAGAGTTTAACTTTAATGTATTCAAAATTTAACTATAGGGACAAATTTAATTAAAAGATAATTAATAATATATAACAAAAATAAAAATAAACTTTGACTAACCATTAATTAAATTATTTAAATCAACATTTTCATAATCCATGAACGATTCAGAATATATATAAATATGTTTAATTTAAAAACATATTCGGATAAGCTTCACTCCGGACAAAGAGTCACTCTATGAAGGCTACACGCGGCCAACATGCAATAAAAAAATAATTAAAGGACCAAGACCTAAAAAGGGTAAACTTTTCACAGGCTTTCACTTTTCTTACCGAATTTTCCCCACACGGGCTCTGCAACTCCAAGCAGCCGCTCGGCTAAATTTTCAGGCCTTCGCCATAGCCTCCCTCTTGTTGATTCACCCTTAATGTTTTCTTTTACAGCTTCACGGCGCTAAGGGGCATTGGAAACGCCTCAATGCTGGGAGGGAGAAGTTTGATAGGGTTCGTAATGGGGATACTGTGTTCTGGAGGGGCTCGGGTTCTGCTTTACAACTCAACTCTGCAACTCAACCGGTTGGTAAGGTTTCTCCCTAGGGTTTTCAAAATTTAGTGGGTATATTTTATTGAGTGCTTAAATTTTAGTGAGTATATATATACATTCTTCATAGTTTGACTGGTTAAGGGTTTTCCCTTATTGCGTTGCCTGGCTGGGTTGTCTCCTAAAACCCAGGCATCCGGTTGTGAGGATTTCTTATGGAAATATGTGACCCTTATATATATAGCCATATATTAGCATAAAATTGAAGGGTTACTAATATGAATATATAAAAATTGAAATGGGTTACTGTATGTATATATACCTGGACGAATTTATGGCAAATAATCATTAATGTTTATGATAGCAGTGCGTTAAATTCTTGAAGATATTCATTTCTGAGTAAGTGTATAATAGTATGAGCTATATGCCAAAGAAACCGTTGGTATATGTTGGGTTAACTTGTTTCAAAAACTCCATACTTATCATTTAACTGTATCTATGCCCGTAAGTAATCTGAAATATTGTTGGTGTAAAGGTGTGTAGTTCATGCGTGCCTCCTCGGAAGTGTCTATGGTGTTTCTCGTAGAAAAACGAGGTGGTCTCCGTCAATCTATTCGCCCTTCTCCTCACAACCTCTCTGTTTGTTGATTATTTACTTAAAATGTTCTTTCAGGGATTGGTTGAACCATTGTACTTATTTGACAGTTTTCTTTTGATAATGCACTTCTGAAATGCTTGTAGCTGTTGATTCTGCTACAGCAGATCCATAACCACCACTAGCAGCATCCGTGGTTGCAGTTACAGATCCTCGAGCATCCGAACCATTCCCAGTATTATCAGAGCCAGCATCTTTCCCATATATATCCACCAGTAGCAGAGCCTATCGACCCACCTTAAGCACTAATAGCAGGGGTTTAAGCCGTGGAGATGGATCCTCCAGCAGCAGTCGATCTAAGTCAGCCAGATCTCACTACGATCCAAACTCTGAGCGCACTTGGAGGAACTATTACGTAGAATTTAGGGTGGAGTATCTGTTCCTATGATATTGATTTAGAAGAGGCTCTACATAATTTGCAGGAGCGCAACCATGACCTGTCTCTTAGGTGGTGTGCTTAATGTTTTTATAACCACATAAATTCCCGCGAAATCAAGCCAAACCAACTCTAAGATTGTCTCCTAGGTTCTCCCTTGTTTCTTATGCTTTCCCAGTTCTGCAGTTATTTTAGTGTTTAGAAGATCCATCATGAAATGCATCAAATATGCCATTATTTTAAATTTGGGGAATCATAATCAACATATTGAATTTTGGTTTCTGTCTTTTTATTGACGCGTTGTGCACTATGGTGACTGGTGGACTTGTGCTCAATGACGATAGGGTCTAGGGTTTTGTGAGGTCTGCTGGGAAAATATGTTTCCATCCATCTGTCACAGTGATATTAAATCCACCCTGCCTCCCCTGCACGAACTTACGTTTGATGAGTTGAGACAAGTCTGCTACATTCAACATGCAATTTACGATCCTTGCTGACTTATAAGTTTAATGCTTTATGCGTTCTTGATACTTATGTTCTATAATGCCTTAACATCATTAATGTTATGCAGGCAATTCTGGCCATTTGGTGGGTCTTCACTTACTCAAATTTCTTGGTCGGATTAAATCTAATTGATTTTATTCTTTATTTTCTTTGTTGAGCTCTGGGAAATGTCGTCTTTCGGTTTTCATTTTCTTCAGTACAACTCCTTGCTACAAGCATGAAGGTGCATGGTTGTAATAAGAGGATAACTTCCTAAAATTTGTTAGTTATTGTTCTGTTTCCTTTTGGCTAAAACATCAGACTGAATTAATTTCTATTGCACTACTACTGTAGATCAAGCAGGCAATATAATTATGTTACCACTTAATGACATTTCATTGTATGGCTAGCTTGATTTCTTCATTGTGGTTTATACATGGCAATATTAATATGTACTAACAGCTTTTTTAATATGAATATGCCATGACTCCTTGAGAAATATAAACTCATGAAGCAACCAAAAAGCATTTCCATGTGTCATGATGGCTAGTTACACAGATATGTTGCAATGGTTTTGTTTCCCTTCAGTTCTTGATTCAGACTTGCTTTGTTGAGGTACCGGAATTTGCATCAATCTCTGTTGACACTTGCCATGCTATATGTAACAAAGAATTTTTTACGTACTTTTCAGGCTAGGTGATCCTTTACTTACTTCAGGCTAGGTGATCTTGAGAGTAACGTCAGACTAAGTGAGCTAATGTAGTTGTGGAAATAACATTATTCTAATGAGTTTTGCTTTGCTTAACTAGGGAAACTTTCCAACTTACAGTGATTATAGGTGAATATTCAGATTCAACATAAAGAATTCTCATTTTCCTATCCGGAAGTTATCGAGAAACTACTTGAGTAGAAGCAGAGCAATAAATGATACCTGTTCATGCATTGCTATGATTATCTTCACAATGCTCAAGTTAATATTTCCAATTTACAGTTCAGAGTCTACCCATAGACATCCTACAAATTATTGTATGGTAGTCGATGTCCAATTTACAAATGTAATTTGTATGCTATTTACGCTAATTGGATGTTGACTATTTGCTGGTTATATAATAAAATTAATAAAAAAAAATTAAATCCTTTGCGCGGATAGTTACAATAAGTGTAATTTGTTTTGCATAGAGGCTCCAGTCAGTTTTAGGATGGGTAGCAAGACAGCGGCTCTAATATATTATATATTAGAAGATATTTAGCATGCATAAAGAGCATAGACACAGGAAGTAGAAGGGATAGCAGGTGCAGGAGGATCGGTGAGCTGGAGGAGCATTCATTTTCTAGTCATACCGAGGAAGGCTTCTATCCTTGCTATTAGCCGTAGATTTCCATGGCTATGGTAGGATTTAAGGCTCAGTCAACTGATTGCTCTTTTAAATGGGATTTGTTTTCCTGTTTACAACTTAGTGATATTCATTTTTGGCTTTTGCATTAAACTTTACAGCGATGGTCTGTGATATCGAACATCATCATACTATGGCCCTCTTTTTTTTTTCAGCCCAGTTGGTAAGTCAAGCTGCTGGTATATATTAATGTAAGGTCGATGGTTTGATTACAGCGGCGATCAATATGGCCTTTTTGCAAATATTTATAATCCTTTATTTTCTGTTGATGTGTGAAATTAAAACCCTAGCGAAATCCATTCCCAAAATGGGATTACCAAGACCAACTCTTCCAGGCCCCATTCTTCTACACAGATCCGCTGTAGAGAGGACCAACTGTCTCCCACAATAGTTGCACTATCATCCAACCAACGTTGTATTCTATCCTGCTATTCCATCAGCAGACAACAATGAATATCTCGAGGAGGTAGGTAGGTACCACTGTGGGCTTTCAATGAATGTACCTAGGTCTTGTTGTTCTGAAAATCGAGTATATCTCAGCGCTATCAGTTCTCTTAAATCGATCAACTCTCTTCTTTGGTAAAGACTATACACAGGTCACATAGAGATAATACGATACACATTTTATTCCCAATAGCCCCTTCACATCAAAGCATTAGCTAATTATATTATCTACGTTATTTTTACTTAGTGCTCCGTAGAACATACAGTGGCTCTTTCTTTTTGTTTGTTTGTTTTAGATGATGATCATGAGTGGATTTTCGTAGTTGACCATATATCTTCAAACGTAGGAACCTCATGTGAAAGTTCTGGACGTCTGTGAGTTAAAAAGATTCTGCAACCCTCAGGGCGAATGTTTCAAAAAAAATGGAGCTAATGTTTGTAGTTTTCCTTTCAAATTATATAGTTTTACAGGTGAGCTTTTGTTAATTGATTTTGCCTCAGATAGCTCTTGCTGTAATTTAGGTTGTTCTTTTTTTTTTTTTAAACGCAGGAATATAGATACTAGAGCGAGAGCCACCGTTATATATTTACACTTTGTTAAACCTCTTATTAAGCTCTGAAATAGATTCACCATTCCTATTTTTTTTTTGGGAGAAGAAAGCTCGGTCAAATAATATTGATGATCTCTTATCTCGTCCCATTGGTTAAAGAAAACATTTAATTGTTAGACCTCTGTATACACCCCACTTAGAATAAACTTTGAATAGAGGCTCTCAATGAAAACGTCGATGCTTTTAGAACACCAGGGTAACAGCGGAGATGCACAGCTGAGATGCGCCATATGATGCCCTGATAATCATCATTTTTAGCATAGTTCCAAGAGCATCCCCCTCCGCGTCTGTGTATTTGAACCTCTCCTCACGTCATGTGGGCAAGCAGTTTCGATCAACCATGAGCTAAAGCTATCAACTACAGGGAAGCTATGGGGCAGGCAGTGTAGCTATATCTTTTAAATCCCACGTTCTTTAACACATTCCCCTTCTACTACAATTGTTTCTTTCACTGCATTTCTCTACAATACTGTCTCTTTTATATAAATTTAGTGCAAGTGTTGCATATGAGCATTTGCATTTATTTGAATAGTATTAGCATTGTGTTTATTAAGGGATCCATTTTTTCCTTACACTTCCCATATGCTCAATATCACAAGTTTTCATCCAGCTATTTTTATTTCTCTTATCCAAAATTCTTACAGCGGTTTTCTTACACAATTTTTGGATATGAAAATTTTTCAAACGTATATTAAAACTTATATTCAATTGCATGCTCATACTCCATTCTGGTTTATTCTCCTGAAATGCATCACTTGTTCCTTCAAAATTTATGGCTTGTGCATTAGAATTTGCTATGTTTACTATTTAAAAGTAATATGATGTTAAACCACCTTTTTTTTTTCTTTCACTTATATATATATATATATCATAGGATTAGTTAAATACATAACATTATTTCTACTTCTATTTTATATTTTCGTCCGAGGTTCACTAATGTAATTTGTGTTTTGTGTGTTTTGCAGGTTTTTTTTTTTTTTTTTTTTTCAATAGTATTAACAAGGTTTCGTCCTAAGTTATGTTACTAAAGTGCAGGTTTAGTAAATTTTCACGGTAGATAGGTGTGTGCAGGCCTTTAAGGTCCGAGTTTTTGAGCCAGTGGCTCTGATACCAAATGTAGTGCTCTAGTTTTTGGCAGAGCACATGACAAGCTTATTTTATGTTGTTCAAATGAAATTTCGTATACATTTCTGATAAATTGATCGCTATTCAAATGAAAATTTCCTAACCTTAGTATAAGCACTTTCTCGTTTCTAGTCATTAACAAACTTACAGATGTAAAAATAACGTGACATGTTAGGATTTTATTTCATGTACATATTTCAGCATAAGAGTATAAGAGTATGTTTCAGCATAATAAACTAATAATTGACAAGGAAAATACCTGTTTCCAGAAGTTTGAAGTTTGTAGATTGTCTCATAGCTTGCTGTAGATTTCCTTCCAGATTTTTGTCTTTAAATCTTAGCAACCGATTGAATGAACCACCCTACCGACCAGCTCTTATCATGCTGGCCCTAGGAAACCGACGGGTTTCCTAGCCCCCGAGCCCACAAACCGATAATCCCGAGAGCATCATTCCTTACTATATTTCCATAGGTGCAGTTTTCCCTATGATTTTTCCACCTCCTCCTTGGAGTTGGAGTTTACCCCTTCCTCAGCTCCACCTCCAAAATCACAGTTCTCCCCCAAAGAAAAACCTGCTCTCTTCTCCCTTCACCCTTCCCTAAATACCTTTCCTTCCTCGAGAAGACTTGAGGCTTACTCCACCGCCCCAAATTCCCTCTCTCGAGCCCTTCAATCATTAAATCCCCTGACTTTAACATTCATACAAGTTTACAATATAATAATATATTTCTTCACTTAATGCACCGACAATTAAATGCACTTATAGTAAATTTATTGCACTTTAATTATTCGATGGTAAGTATTTATTAGGGTAGGAGATATTACCTACGGGTTCTCTATTCGAGATCTATTTTAATAATTCTCCATTTATTCACCATATTTGCACTTAGTGTTTTTTGAATAAAATAATACAATAATATATGTTCTAGTTTGACTTTTCAGTTTGGGACAAGGCATGTCTTAATGGTTTTACCAATCTGACAAGATAACTTATCATGTAACTTAAACTTTAAGACTCATACTGAATAAATAAATAATATTTAATACCTATTCCTTCACATCACATCCATTGAAGAATGATTATCCTATTATGGCTAACTTTTGAAATGGAAATAATCACACAATATTAATTTATAAATCAATATTTTAAATATTACTTATATTGCAATTGTTACGATAGGGATATAAATGTTGCTGGAATATTATTAATTAAGTAATAATAATAATTAAATCACCATTTATTAATTAATAATAATAATTAAATCACCATTTAACAATAATAAAAGGTGAATTAATCATAGTATTCTTAATTATTTGTTTATCACGTGAGTACCCTATCATCAATATAGCATCCTTGTTCTTATAAACAAAGCACTTGTGAGGGCTTAAACAATTTTACTAATTAATTAGACACTATCATTATCCTATTCACAACAGTTCTCCTATGACAATGTTAACTGACGACACTTGTCTTAATTTATTATTACAATGTTTTCATATAATTACTAATTCACTTATTTACACATTAACAACCTAACCATTCATTACCTAAGTTGATTGATGTATCCTTAACTGAGTTATCTATGACATTTATACTACTATTCAAGCATGACAAGTATGTTATACACCAGTAATATTGTACACGTACAAGGTGTGCATGCATGGCCAGTGTATGCACATGTCGGATGTGTACTATAAACAAACCCCATTCCGCCTATGCATACCTGCTAACTAATAATAGTATTTACCCCCATGCAGAAGAGCAAGCATAATATATAGTATAATTACTTTAACATCCTCGGTTATTTAACAGTTAACCCTTTACTATTTAACATCATTGTCTTTATGTTTACATTAGTTTAATCAATCAAGTACAGGAAGGGTATCTACTCCCACTAACTAAAGATCAAGGAATATCCAACCCTCAACAGTACTAACTAACATATCCTCCCATCATAACCTACGTCCTCCATCCTCCCTATCCTTCCTCTGCTAGTACAAAAGTGGATGTCGGACTCACCGACCTGACCACATAGAACCTGAGAGCGATAGCGTCGGCTGAACAGCGGACCTATCCTCCCCTAGCAGGCATCCGACCATCGTCATCACAACAACATGGGGAGCGTGTCTCAGCACGGCCCTCCCACGACCTCGGGTATCATGGAAATCTAGGGTGGGAAACACATCCATCCCTCTCAACATACTGGGCCTACGCCCTTATCGACTCATACTTTGCTGCTATCGAGATTATCGGTTTGTGTCATCGTATCATCAATTTTGGTTGCTAAGCTTTTACTGCATGGAAAAGTTCTTATCCCATGTATTAGATCAAGTATCTCGCTATCCCATAGCCCTTGTATCCTGTAGGTTAGTATTTCGCAAAATACACATTTTATAACAAGCATTTCCATTCGATCGCCAATTGATCTATATCATCAACATCGTTTTATTTCACGCCACAATTTTAGCTCATCACAGGTATGCATGACATATAACAATTCAATCAATTTCATCATAGGATGGCATCCACGTATAACATCATATATTTCACATTCCATTAATGAAAACGTTAAAACATATATATTGTCATCATAAAAGAAACGAATCTCATGATAACCATAACCTATTAACTGCATGAACATAGTAAGATCATAATATCATAACATCATATTCATAGTGACAACATAACATAGTATCGACATACACATGGTAGCAACATATAATCGGGTGTATCGTGTCATAAGTATAGTTTACCCAGTCTATTTAAGTCCAACAGATAATAAGAAAATAAAGTTCAATATGTGTCACGGATAAACCTGTCTAGTCGAAATATGGGGCGTTACAAGCTCTATCTCTTGGATGTGGATTCTCCGCCTACCTCAGAACTTGATGAAGAAGTTCCAGATACAGTAGATGATCATGTCGACATTCAACACCTACCTATTGACACCCCATCTCAGGACGACCCACTCGATATCTCTCTCCATGCTGTAACTGGCGTCACCACCCCACAAACAATGCAAGTCAGGGGATACTTCAACAATCTCCCTCTTACCATACTCATTGATTCTTGTAGCACTCATAACTTCATTGATCCTCGGATTGTCAAATAGGTCGATTGTTTTGTCCATCCTTGCTCTGACTTTGAAGTCATGGTTTCCAATGGGGGCACCTTACCTTGCAAGGGGAAGTGTCACAATGTGGATATCTCTATGGAATATTATAACCTGCGCTCTCACATGTTTTCCTTGTCCTTAGGCGGATGTGATGTGGTTTTGGGAATTCAATGGTTACGCACACTTGGCCCCATCTTATGTGATTTTGCTGAACTTTGGATGCAGTTTTCAATCAATGGGGCACAACACAAATTTATGGGCTTACAACCAGGGTCTCTCTGCAGCATCAGTTCACATTGCTTGGAAAAAATACTTAAGAAGAACTCACATGGTGTCATCGCTCAGCTCCATTCCATTCATATGCACCCATCAACAGTCTCCACTACTTTCTTGGATAGATATGCAGGTGTCTTTGCTGAACCAATGAGCTTGTTGCCTTCAAGAGACCCTTCCGGTAAGAATTTAGCCGCATCTACCTCTCAGCAGAAAATGATGACTATTTTGCATACAGTACAAAAGTGGCAGCCATCCCTATTGGGGAATTATTTCTGCATCAATACTGATCTCCAGAGTCTGGAAACTTTTGTGGAACAATGGGTCTCCTCCCCAACACACCTCAAATGGTTTATCCAACTCATGGGTTATGACTATGCGACCACTTACCAGAAGGGTAAGGACAATATGGTGGAAGATGCTCCTTCTCGCACATTTGATGACCCAGTTTCTCTTACAGCTATTTCTCTGCTTGTTCCAAATTGGTTGCAATCTGTTCAATGGGGCTATCTCTTCTATGAACTCCATCCTTCTTCATCAATAGGGCACTCTAGGTTCCTCAAAATGTATGATCAGGAACAATGTAACTTCTTTTGGCAGGGATTGAAAATGACAATTCAATGGATGGTGGTTGACTGTGATACTTTCCAGGTCAACAAGGATGAAACGATCCTCCTTTCAGGACTACTCGAACCCTTTCCCATCCCTACACAGATTTGGACAACTATTTCTATGGATTTCCTGGAAGCGCTCCAGTGGTATAGTACCACATCTAAAAGGACACCATATGAAGTAGTCTCTAGACAGGCACCACTAGTTCTTCTTCCATACACCTTCAGCAGCTCCCCAGTTCAGGCAATTGACTCAATTCTTTGAAACCATGATCAACTTCTTCTCATTCTACAGGACAATCTTCACATGGAAAGAATTCGACTGAAACAACAAGCCGATTAGCACCATTCTACGCGCACTTTTCACGTCGTTGATATGGTTCTTGTTTGTCTACAGCCTTCCATGCAATCCTCCCTGAAACTCAAAAGGCACTAGTGGCCCAGAATGCAACTCGAGGATGCTACAGGGGACCCACTCCTTCAGATTTTGCATCAATTTCCACATCTAAAGCTTTGAGGACAAAGCTTTTTCTAAGGGAGAGGGGATGTTAGGAACCCATGCCTTTACTTTGTTAGTATATTGTTGTTGGACGCATATGCTTTGTAAGTCGTCTCGTAGTATTTGTTGATCCATAGTTTGTGTTATTGTTGTTGGCGCATATGCTTTGTAAGTCGCCCATAGTTTTGTTGATCCATAGTTTGTATTAGCGCACGGTTTTGACCCGTAGTAATTGTTGATCCATATATTGTATTGGCCCATGGTTTGTATTGACACATGGTATTGACCCATGGTATTGGCACCTAGACTTAGTACATAAGTGTGTGTTGAGGCCTATGAAGGAACCGTGAAGTTAATTGTATTGAGCTTTCTCAAAGGAGGTTGCCCACTCGAAGTGGCCCGTGATCAATATAAAAGTGATTCTGAGTTCTATTATTTCTGATATCTCATGTATTTGCATTAATTAATTATTGCAGGTTCTTCACATTGTTTTACTGACTACCACCAACAAGGTTGAAGTGGGGAATCACGGTGCCCATATTTGGGTAATGTTCCAATTCCAGGACTGTTGAAGCATAGAAAATTTTCTGTCAACACCTTATGTCAATTGTTTTATTTGATTTCCTATGAGCATTTTAGTTATACTTTGGATCTCGGTGCTGCAGTGGACAATTTGATTCCCCTTTTCTATGTGCTTTACACTCTTCTGCCTTATAAATGCTGAGGAAAATACAAAAACTGAGGATCATGAAACTCACGACTCTTTAAAAAAATATTCTGCAAGTAGTACTCCTTTCAAATGATGTCCTGTTTTCAATGAGATTTATATATTTGACACATTTTATCCAGACTTTCTCCTCAAAAAACACTGATAAAATTTCCTAGTGATCTCTAATGAAAATAATGATATTCATTTGTAAATAAATAAATGTACCCAAAAAACACTCGTAAATATTAGGCAAACTTGTCAAATTTAATCTAATCCATTGTCATTTTTAATCATTACTGCAATCTGGAACTGATATTAACTAGAACAATATTCATGTATACCTTCACAAAACAATGGAAAATAGCACCCACTTTCATCCATAGCACCACCCACATTCCTCCAAAGCAGACAAGAAAACATTGGACAAGCCTGAACCTTTACTAACATTTGTATGTGCATCTCTTGCCTAGTTTAGTCATCCCATCTTTTTTTTCATGTGAACAGACTCCTTCAAACTCATTATAATATCTATCTTTTACCTTCTCTAACTTCCTTTCTTCTTCTTCCACAAAATTTGATGTCTTCTGTGCTTGAATTCCCAATCTCCTCCCCCTCCACTTCTTGGGCATGTAGTTTTTCTTTGTGAATCCTTTCTTCTTGTTGAAGCTCTTTCTCAGGAGGCTCCAAGTAACTGCAACAATATTTAGATTACCGATTGTATCTGCTATGTTCTTTAGACTCTGATTCATCTATCGATAGATTCTTCCTCTATACCGCCGAGTTACCTCAACTGAAAAATAAAACATATCCTGATAACTACCACAATGTAAAACATTCTTTATGACTCTCTTCTTCATTCTAAAAAAGCCTTGCTTTACCTCCATTAGAGTCTAACCTGCATCATAAGTCCAACATGACCAATTTTGAGCTTCAACTTGACTTGCACATGGAAATAGAGACTTATAGCAGTTTCCACAGTGAAAAATGAAAAAATGGTGAGTGTGAGATGAATTTCATGTTTGGTGTCAAGTTAAATTTTACAATAAGTATTCATTGTTTAATCTGTATTTACTTTCTCATGTCTGCATTTCTGAATTACCAGACATAAAATATACAAAATGACTAACTTCAGAACTTGCATAGCTTCACAGTTTAGTCACCATGGAAAAAAAATTGCAAAGATCTTATCATAGTCTCTTGTTGATTTGTTCCATGTCCAAAGCCCTTAAGTCCATGGATCTTATGGATTGGTATAATTATTACCATTTCTTTTATGCTTCAAGTATTGTTTGATTTTGTTCTCATTGATGTATTTTTCTATAGGATAATTGATCTTTTAAGAAGTTGACCTAGATTTTTCTTGTACATTGCAAATGTTTGCATTCAATATCTTTTTCAACTAATGTGAGAATATTTTTTATTGAGCTCATAGGTGGCACAAAATAGAGTCCCTTCAACTTGAGCAAAACTTGTTTTACGATACAAGTAAACCAGAAACTACTATGACTCACTAGTCACGTGTGCGATTGAGGGATGCAAAGGTTGGTTGGTTAAAAAATTGTTGTACTGATGAATTTTATGTAACTTCCATTGTGATTATAATGGTTAAAGTTTTTGATATTTTTATTATCATTTTGATGGTATTGTTCTTTAATTTGTGGTTGATGAATATTGATAAGTAACAAATTAAATGTTATGAACAAATTACTTGTTATTCATATGTAGTTGCACAAACTATCATTTATCCATTAACTGATTAGTTGTAACTACATACAAACTATAACTCAATATCTAATGCTCAACTACCTACTTGCATAAAAAAATAATTATAATATTCTAACATTGTCTTGTGTTCATTTTTCACTCAAAAGTCATACTTTATAAAAGAGTATGAAAAAGTAACATCTTCCCTCACAGTGTATGTTCTATAGTAATTGTAACACATTAAAAAATTCTATTATGCAATCCTGGCATGTTATCATATATTTGTGTAGGTGTAGCAGGAGTATTTACACAAAAGGCTTTGTCTCTATCCATATTGTTAGGATATTCCTATACTCTATCCTAGTCCCACCAGCATTAAGTCATGCAGTCATGCAAGCATGCAGGCATGCAATTGCATGCATTCTAGTCATCAGTATGGTGTCTCCCAACACCTAGTGCTTAGTTTACTAGCCTCGGGAGCCTGTTTCCACTTAGTTCTAGCCCTCCTCGTATATGATGCACCCTCTCTCACCTACCACAAGAAGAATTGTTCCCTCTCTCACCTACCACTAGTGACACACTCAGTTAGTGTGCCCTCTCTCACCTACCACCAGTGAAACACTCAGTTGTTGCTTGATTTGTGGATCTGATCCTTGATTTGAGGATAGATTGACTGATACACTCAGTGATACCTCCATAGAGACTAGTTGATATGTTCTGACTGCAGCTAGCTCCTCATATGCCCCCCATTAGTGCTCCATGCATCAGTTACACCTACTACACTCAGTTAGACTCAGTTTGACACATGGTTGATGGTTACTTGTGCATTGATGACACTGTACTGATCTGATGATGAGTTCATGGAGGCTAATTTGAATTGCCACCTTGGCATTCGAATCCTCTCCATTGTATTATTTATTTTTTATATTATGATTAATGAATTAGTGTGATGTTATTCTGCTTCTGTCTGAGTTCTATTGCATCTATCTTCTACTGCCCCATTCTGCACTCTTCTTCTATTTTCCTGCTTAATCTTTCTTGTGAGGTATACATCAACTCTTAGATCTGTTGTGAGGATTTTCACATGGTATCAGAGCATGTTGAGAGTATAGTCTATTTCCATTCCTGAGAGTTTTTTTTTTGCATGTTATTACTAAGATTTCGAGTGTAGCAGTAGTTTTCTGTAGTTTTGCAGTAGCAGTAGTTGCAGATATTCTCTATTGTTTTTGCAGGTCTTCTACAACAACTTCCATGAATCTGGAAGGAATTCCTCCTCTCTCTCCATTCAACTATGATGAGTGGAAACCAAAGAGGATAGCATATTTGAAGAGACGTGATATTTTTTATTATTTTCTTGAAAGAGAGTTTGAATCCTCTGAAGAGGAGAATGATTGGTTAAATGAAGGTGACAGAGCCTATGTGTATTGGAGAAAACTCACTATGGCTTGGGATTACCACACCAGATAGATGACTACCAGAAATCAACTCAATTCTCAAAACAATGCTATTATAAATGACAATGTTAAGATAATGGAGAAATGTAACCAACCTCGATCCAAACGTTTGATGTAGATCCCCGTTGGAGCTTTCCATCCATGCACTTGTAATCTGCAAATTAGTCTTGATAGCCAATATCCAACAAGTACATATAATATATAATTGACATTAACATTATCAATAACAATGGTCCATAATATCATAAGCAAATGTAACCCAATGTATAATAAACAACATTCACACCATGAATGGACGAGAATATGAGTATTTCTATTAATGAACAAAAAGAAGTACAAAGTGATACGACCTCTTCTCAGCAACCAATCTAAACCAAGATCTAGATCAATCCACTTGTGCCTCCACCACTTCAATTCTCCATGAATGGCAAACTCAAACTAGATAGGAGTTTGGAAGGTGAACATAAGGGGTTCACAACTACAAGGATCAATGAGTGCAGACTCAAGATAGGGCAAAAATCCACTAGAGTTCTCTTTCTATTCTCCTCTTCCTCCCGTCCATAAGCCATATGTGCTCAATATATAGTCCTCTCAAAGGTAGGTGAAAGGACACATCGAGGCGTTACTCGGGCAGATGGAGAGCCAAAGGTCACCCAATGACCACTTTTTGGGTGTAAAAAGTAATTAATAGTGGTTTTTACCATTTTACTTGATACCCGCGGGCTATACTGTTGCAACTCGCGGGTACGCATGCTATAGTGATGCAACATGCAGGTAGGAATTAAAATAGGGAAAAATAGTATCTCTGAAGGATATAAGTGGATCTGAGTCACTGAAATGGATCCTATAGGCCAAATAATGCTGATGCTCACAGGGTGGAAGATTACGATGTAACACTATGGAGCAGTGTTGACTGCCATATCTCATTGTATGTTACCCCACTTCATTGATTCTACTGAATCTCCAAAAGAGCTATGGGCCCATCTGGATGAAATATTTGGAAAACATAATGAAGGGATTGGTGCAAACTATTTGGAGAGCAAGCCTAGTGATGCATTCACCCTCCTTGATGTTCTCTCTGATCATGATTCAATATCAAACATATCTCATAATGAAGTTTTCCAAAAAGAAGGAACTTGCATATTCAACACTCATGTTCTCAATGTCTTCTATTTTGAATTATGTTCCAGCTCACACTCTAGAAACTAAAGAGGTTCTTAAATCCTCTCTTGCACAACAGCCTGTTGGTTCGCATAATGATGATATATTGAATGTTTTAGAGGTTAAATCAACAATTGGAGGTGATGCATTCGCTCTCCTTGATCACTTACCTCTTATGTACTACTATATGATCATTTGTACATGCTCTCAGAAGTTCATTGAAGATGTAGGGCATTACCATTCGCTTGGGATCGTTTCTCATGCATATCATGGTTTATTTGGTTTTGATCTCACCCCTGCTAGTTCAAAGGCGATATCAAGAAACCATTCATCATTTCTTGGAGCTGATTCAAAATCCAAGCCATTACCATTCTTTCATGGTTCATTTGGTTTTGATCTCACCCCTAATGGTTCAAAGGAGATCTCAATAAACCATTTATCAAGTGTTGGAGCTGATTTGAAGTCCAAGCAACCACTATCATGTGATGGTTCTTTTGGGAATGATCTCACCTATGATTGTTCAAAGGAGATAACAAAAGACTATATACACATTCATGGATTTGATCCTACCTAAGCTAATTCGAATCACAGGTTCCGGGATCATCCTCATACCTTTGGATTTGTTCTCATCACATTCGGTCTGGAGAGCAAGTACAAGCACATGTCTCCATATTTGCTTGCATCCACTGAATGATATCACAAGCACATGTTTTTGGAGCATGAATCGCTTCTTCCCAAGAAGAAGATACCTCCAGACATATAACCAAGCATCGCACCTACTTGAGTTTCGAGCATTTATTTTTTGGTGTGCCTTACAATCTCTTTTGAGGGGGGGTATTTTTCCCATGAGGTTTTTCCCCATTTCCTTGTTTCATGAGCTGTTCTTTATTATTCATTGTATTGGGTGACCTTTGGTCTCAGTTACCAAGGCCCAGGATGGATTAAGGGGGGGTGTTAGGATATTCATATACTCCATCCTAGTCCCGCTAGCATTATTCCATGCAGTCATGCAGGCATGCAATTGCATGTATCCCAATCATCAGTATGGTGTCTCCCAGCACCTAGTGCTTAGTTTACTAGCCCTGGGAGCCTGTTTCCACTCAGTTCCAGCCCTCCTAGTCTATGATGCGCCCTCTCTCACCTACCACAGGAAGAAGTGCGCCCTCTCTCACCTACCACCAATGACACACTCAGTTAGTGTGCCCTCTATCACTGACCACTAGTGACACACTTAGTTGTTGCTTGATTTGTGGATTTGATCCTTGATTTGAGGACAGATTGACTAATACACTCAATGAGACCTCCAGATATACTAATTGATTTGTCTTGACTACAGTTAGCTCCTCATGCACCCTCCATTAGTGCTCCATGCATCAGTTACACCTATTACACTCAGTTAGACTCAGTTTGACACATGGTTGATGGTTACTTGTGCATTGATGACACTCTACTGATCTGATGATGAGTTCATGTAGGCTAATTCGAATTGTCACCTTGGCATTCAAATCCTCTCTATTGTATTATTTATTTTTCATATTATGATTAATGAATTAGTGTCATGTTATTCTGCTTCTATATGAGTTCTTTTGCATCTATGTTCTGCTGCTCCATTCTGCACTCTTCTTCTATTTTCCTGCTTAATATTTCTTGTGAGGTAAACATCAGCTCTTAGATCTGCTGTGAGGATTTTCACACATATTAGAAGAATATTTTTCAATTTGATAGGTTCTAGTTTACAGGTTGGTAAAGGGTTGACTAATGATGATAATGCTCGTGAACTGACTATCCAACATTGTCTTGAGGTTGTAAGTCCTTTTCAATACCCAAGGTTAACCATTCCCATGACATACATAGTGTCATTTTATACTAAAGTGGACCGAGGGGAAAAAATTACTAATTAGTTTGTACTATGGGTAAATGTTTTCTTTTATACTTTTGTATCATCCTTGGGACCAAGGGTTTAGAAGCTAGAACACAATATTATCATAAAGCAGAGATTCTAGCAAAAAGGTATACAATACTATTGACTGTGATTTAAATTTTCAGATGAAATAAATTTGTTGTTTGATAAATGCAGATCGACCCACAACATCGTTATGGACGTAATATGCATATGTGTTATGATGAATGGTTTAACCTTGATACAGTTCAACCTTTTTTCCAATGGTGAGTTCTGCATTAACACTACCTTCATCATACATTGATGATGTGTACGGTGCCAGATACTTTCCTATTATACATTGCCTTAGTGGGTCTAATATCCTGTAAATGTTTTGAGATTTATTTTAGTGTCATGAGCCAGGGAAACCATTTTTCTCTTCATATGAAGAGATGCTTGTGTTTTTTAAATATTTGATCCACCCTACCTTTAGTGGGTCTATTACCTAGTCCTGTAAATGTTTCTAAATTTTTGGCAGTGTCATGAAGAAGGAAAATTGTTTTTTCTCTTCCTACGAAGATGTGCTTATTTTGTTTTCAAAAGTTCATATACCCAAGTGTTATATCTCATTATATGTTAAATGCATTTGAGAAAAGTTTATTGCTCACTCATTAGATCAGATTTAACAATCTTGTTTGTTTTTCCCAAGCTTTATATCTCATTGTATGTTAAATGCATTTGAGAAACAAATATTTCTCACTCATTCTATCAAATATAATTATCCTATTGGTTTTAGACAAAATGACTTTAGGACAACAAGACCTCCATCAAATTAGACACAATTCAGTCATTTCACAATGAAACTGAGTCAATTTAAAATATCAATGCAAGTTGGACACCGGAGATGGTAGAAAATTAAACGTTCAAGATAAGTGTCCCAGGTTGATGGTAAGTAAGGAACTCATAAAATATCTTGGATAGGTAAGTTTTTATCTATATTTTCTTGTTTTGATCCTAACTAGTATAGGACACTAGCTGAGAGTAATTTTTTTATCCTTGTGGTTATTTCAGGGAAGCAAGAAGAATTGTCCCCAGGGATGGGGATGTTTCCTATGTATCAAGGATAGGGGAGGCCTTGGGACATCCCTTTTCATTCTTGATTAGAAGGGAATGCTAAAGGGATGTCCCTGTGATGTTCCCATGTGGCAGGAAGTTGTCCCTGCCTTCTTTTGTTTGGGTACATTATGATTCCTCTTAATTGTATGGGGTGTCTAAGCATTTTCCATGGGGTCTGATGCCTCTAAAGAAAAAATAGTAATTTTTCTTTTTAATTTTTCAATAAAATTTTAAAGGCCACTACACATATTTAATGATAATATTTAATAATAATTAATCAATTGTATCTAGACCAAGTAGGTTATGGAATGCAGTGTTATTTTCACCACCCAAGTTCTACTTTGATAAGTGACATTCCTCAAAACACTAATGCTAAAATAATTGTTGTTCTATATGACAACCATAAACATGAATTATAATGCATAGGGATTCTCTTATTTCCCATAATTTGGGCATCTCTTCAGCATTTCCTTAAACTCATCCCATGTCTCTGTGTCCCTAAACGTTGCTGAAACATTATTTTGAGTTCTTCTATCAATACAAGAAATCCCGTTGAAGATTGCATATAGAAAAATGCCCTGGTGCATTACACTTTTGTTGTTATGGCATTAAAAAAAATTGAAACCACTCCCACCTATTGTTTAGTGAACCGAAAGCATGGATTTTACTATGTCAGTAAATAAATCGCTTCCTGGAAATTTTTCCCTTAGATGTCATCATAATTTATGACATCAATTTTGCAAAAGAATTGATCTAGGTAAGAGGAAGATGTTAACTATGGCTTTCCTTATTTACATTTGTGTTATACTACAAAACAAGAATATCATTTGCAGACATGAAGGTTCGATGTGGAAGAATAGTAGTCTTGCACCAGTTCTATGGTTGTCCATGGCCTTAATGTTGGATAATGTTTATTTGGTTTAGTCCCTTGGATGGCATACAAAATCCTAATTGTTGGCTGGTACGAATTTAGACCAATATCTTAGTATCCTAAGGATCGATTCAACTATTTATTTTTGTACAATCCAATACCTATCCATCCATCAACCATGCTTTCTTATGCCTACCTATTTGGACATGAAATTATAAGGAAACATCAAACTATAATTTATATTATCTTGCTTTAATGCCTTGCCATAATTAGGAATTATGATTTTACTGCCATTGGTTTCTCAAATGTCGTGGAAGGAGATGAGTGTTGAGTGGAACATAGTAGTTAAGCTTTCAATATGCACATTACAAAGCTTATTTTTAATTTCCTACATTTGAGACTCATTTAATTCCCACTTGCACTGTAGAAAGAGAGGGAGAATTATATACAAAAATAGTGGGGAGTTTATTGACACTACCGGTGGGTGTGATGAATCGGGCTGGATATTTGTGATGAGCACGCCAAAAGAACTATATGTTAGAAACGTATTTCAACATCGACTAGATTCATCAAGATATTTGTAATGGTATTTTAACTTCCAGCATAAGGTTTTCTTTATATGTTTTTAATGGCATTTATAACTGTAGCCTTTCTTTGAAGCAGACCTACAAGGATCTAGGTTTTCCATGCAGGTTGTTTTTTAACATGGTCAGTTTGTTGCTGTGTGTACATAAATTTAGGGGAACATTCTGTTGATGTATATGTAACTTCGGAATGTATTTCATCAGTATATTATATATATATTTATTGTACCCTTATAAGAGATGTGTTATTCCTCTATAAGGAAGTGTTGTCATGTGGATTGACAAGTGTCACAAGTGTGTGTACTTGCCGATGGGTTATTAGACCACCTTATGGCGTTGGCCCTAATTAATATATAATATAATGTGGATGTACTCAAGTAGACAAGTCGGCCCCAGTAGGTCACTCGGCAAAAAGGTGAGTATAAATAGAGATAGGAGATCTCTATTTTACTCACTCGGAAAAGTATCTATCTCTCTCTCTGAAAAGTAGTGCACTAGTGAGGAGGAGGAGGATCATCTGCTAGGAGACTATCTCAGTGTTATTTGTTTGTATTTTGGTTGAGCCATTGCTCTCTCTATCTCTGAGGAAGTTGTGGGGTTTTTCACCTTAGGGTTTTCCCCACGGAAACTCTGTGTCTCTTGTCTCTATGCTTTTGATTCTTGTGATGCTTGTGATGCTTGTCATATTATGATTGTCATGCATTGATATACTGTAGATGTTATTCTCTCAGCAAAGATCCTATAGTATTGTGATTTAATACTGAAAATTTAACATGGTATTAGAGCCTAACTGAGAAGAAGACATTTTGCAGTGACGGAAGCTTGTATTCCTTGTTTATTGGGTTTCTCTCCACAAATTTTTGAAATTCAGTATAGTAGATTGGACCTACTCATCAAGGCACATCTTTCTGTCCAATCAGATTTCAGTTCCGAGCATTTTCAGTTTTGGCCCTAAAAATTAGGGTTTCCACAAAAATAGGAATTTCTGGAAACTGAAGGTACAGCTGGAAGCTCCTTGCAAAAATCCAAGGTTTGAGCTTTGGATAGAGATTTTTGGCTGGGTAGATCTCCGGGAAACTCAAACCCTAATTCAGGGCTCTCCGAAGTGAACCCGGGAGGACAAAAAGGCAATTCTGAAGGGCAAGACTTTGCTGATCTCAAATTCTGAATGTACTAGGCTGATCAGCTCTCCAAGGCGCATCTTTCTATCCTTTCGGAATTTTGAAATTCACATTTTGAATTGTTAGGGTTTCTCTGACAAACCCTAATCCGGGACCAGATCCAGTTTTCAGCACTTCAAGTGGTAAGTTCTAAATCTTTTCTATTTCCATTTGAAGTACTCTTAAAGATGTCTCTTCACACCAAGCTTGAGGATAAGCTTGAAGGGGCTGATAACTTCCGAGCCTGGAAGTATAGGATTGGGCTAATCCTGGAAGAGAATGAGTTGGACTCATATGTGAAAGAAGACATCCCTATCCCAGAGGATGAAGAGGCCAAGGTATTGCACAAGAAGAACTTGGTCAAGGCAAAGAGAATCATTGCTGATTCTATCAAAGATCATCTCATACCCCATGTGTCTTCTCTCAAGACACCCAAAGAGATGTTTGAATCTTTGACCAAGCTATTTGAAGGAAAGAACATAAATCGGAAGATGACCCTGCGGAACCAATTGAAAGCAGTAAAGTTTCAGAATGGAGAAACCATTCAATCTTACTTTTCAAGGGTCTCTCAGATCAAGGAACAATTAGAAGCAGTAGATGAAATGGTGGAGAATGGTGAGGTGGTGATGACTACTCTAAATGGCCTACCTAGGTCATGGGATTCCTTTATTCAAGGAATTTGTGCAAGGAAGAAATTGATCTCGTTCAACAGATTGAGGGAAGAATGCTCTCAAGAAGAAGCTAGACTTATAGCTCATGAGGAAAAGATGGGAGGAGAAGATCAAGCTCTTGCATCCCACACCAAAAGAAGCAAAACCAAGAAGGATCACCCTCACCCCAAAAGATTCCATCAAAAGAGTAAGAAGGACCTAAGATGCTTCACATGCAATGAGAAGGGTCACTTTGCTTCAGATTGTCCCAAGAACAAAAGGGATAATAAGAACAACTCCAGTAAGAAGAAGAAAGGCAGCAAAAGAAGGTTTCATGCTCATGCTACCGAAGATGATGAACCTCCAAAGAAGAAGGCTAGGGCAGAAAGTAGTAGTGATGATGACTCATCAAGTGAAGAAGAATATGTTCTAATTTCCGCTCTTACAGGTACCATCTCCCATGGATGTAATGATTGGTTGATTGATAGTGGGGCTTCCAAACACATGACTGGGTTCAAGGAATCATTTGTGAACCTTTCTGAACATGAATCACCCCATAAGGTGAAACTTGGGGATAATTATCAATATCCAATCAAAGGAAGTGGTGAAGCCTCTTACAACTTAGATTCTGGAAAATCTCTGAAGATGAAGGAAGTCCTCTATGTACCTGGGCTCAAGAAGAACTTACTCTCCATCTCTGCTCTAGATGCAAAAGGTATGAGGGTTGCATTTGTTGATGGCCAAGTACTAATGTGGCCAAAGGGAAAGACTATAGATGATGCAGTAGTGATTGGAGAGCAAGAGGGAGGCTTGTATAAATTAAAGGGTCAACCTGAACATGCCATGGTACATGAATCCATGGAGCCAAGTGAACTTTGGCATAGGAGACTTGCTCACATGCACTATAGAGCACTTCCAATTGCAAGCAAGGCTGTAGAAGGTCTTCCTGAAATCAAGACCAAACATGAAGGGGTTTGCAAAGGATGTGCAAAAGGTAAGAACATTAAGAAGGCTTTCCCAAGCAGTGAAAGCAAGGCAAAAGACATCCTGGAAATCATCCACTCAGATGTATGTGGCCCCATGTCATCCTGTTCCCTAAGTGGGTATGTTTACTATGTATCATTTATTGATGACTTCTCCAGGAAGACTTGGGTATACTTCTTGAAGGGCAAAGATGAGGTGCTTGATAAATTCAAGGAATTCAAAACCTTGATGGAGAATCAAACTGACAAGAAAATCAAGACATTCAGATCTGACAATGGTGGAGAATTCACCTCAAATGACTTCAAGAAGCTTTGCAGTGATTCAGGGATTAAGAGGGAGTTGACTGCTCCTTATAATCCTCAACAGAATGGAGTTGCAGAAAGGAAGAACAGAACCATCATGGAAGCAGCAAGGGCAATGTTGCATGACCAGGATCTTCCTATGCATCTATGGGCAGAAGCAGCTAGAACAGCTGTATATGTGCAGAATAGAACACCCCACAAGATATTGGACAACAAGACACCAGAAGAAGTCTTTTCTGGTAAGAAACCTGAAGTCAGCCATCTCAGAATATTTGGTTGTCCAGTATACACTCATGTCCCAAAAGAGAAGAGGACTAAACTAGATCCTTCAGGAAAGAAGGGCATCTTTGTGGGTTATAGTGAAAGCTCGAAGGCTTACAGAATATATTTTCCAGGGTTCAAGAAGATTGATGTCAGCAAGGATGTAACATTTGATGAGAATTCAACATTCATCAAATCAAGAAAGGCACCTACCGAAGTTTATGAAGAACCTAAGGAAACAAGATTTCAGGACACTACCATGACTGAAGCAGTTCCAGAAACTGCTCGTGAGTTTGAAGATCCACAAGAACCTGTAGATCCACCCCGTGAGGATAACTCTCACAAGAGGAAACCTGTATGGGCTAGAGAGCTCATTCATGATGCAGAAAGATTTGGCATTCCATAAGAAGAACACAGAGCAAAGAAGAGAACTAGATCACACACCAGCTATGTTGCTTTACTCTGTGACATCATGAACAAAGAGCCTTCCAGTTATGAAGAGGCGGCAGAAAAGAAAGAATGGAAGGATGCTATGGTTGAGGAATATCAATCAATTATGAAGAATGATGTTTGGGATGTTGTCCCAAGACCTAAAGGGAAGTCTGTTGTGACTTCCAAGTGGATATACAAAATCAAGCATGCTGCAGATGGCAGTGTGGAAAAATATAAAGCAAGATTCGTAGCTCGTGGTTTCTCTGAGAAGGAAGGAATAGACTATGAAGAAACCTTTGCACCTGTAGCCAGATATACTTCCATCAGAACAGTACTTGCCCTGGCTGCAGCAATGAAATGGAAGATACACCAGATGGATGTCAAGACTGCTTTCCTGAACGGTATAGTAGAAGAGGAAGTATATGTGGAACAGCCACTCGGCTTTGAAATACATGACAGGGAATCTTATGTATGCAGATTGAAGAAATCCTTGTATGGCTTGAAGCAAGCTCCTAGAACCTGGTATGGTAGGATGGACAGTTTCCTATCTAGTTTGGGCTTTACCAAGAGTAAAGCGGATTCCAACCTTTACTACAAGGTTGAGGAAGGGAATCCTGTGATTCTACTACTATATGTGGATGACCTATTTGTGACAGGAGATGACAGAATGATTGCAGATACCAAGAGGAAGCTTGCAGCTGAATTCGATATGAAATATTTGGGAATGATGCACTATTTCCTAGGTATGGAGGTGTGGTAGAATGCAGGTGGGATCTTCCTTGGTCAAGGGAAGTACACAGTAGATATCCTGAAGAGATTTGGGATGATGGATTGCAAGGCCATGGCCACACCTATGGCATCGAATCTGAAGCTTCTTTGTGATGCTTCATCTGAGCCAGTTGATGTTTCTATGTATCGTCAGGTGATTGGGTCCTTGATGTACCTGACGAACACGAGACCAGATATTTGCTTTGTTGTGAACACATTGAGCCAGTTCCTGACGGATCCGAGAAGTGTTCACCTGGTTGCTGTAAAGCATGTTCTGAGGTACCTGAAGGGTACAGTGGATTATGGGCTCAGATATGAGGCGAATCAAAAGTTTAACCTGCAGGGTTATGTTGATTCAGATTGGGATGGCAGTGCTGCAGATAGGAAGAGCACATCTGGGTGTTGCTTCAGTATGGGATCAGGTGTGATCTCTTGGTTTAGCAGGAAGCAGTCCTGCGTAGCACTGAGTACAGCTGAGGCAGAGTATGTTGCAGCCTGTTCAGCTAGTTGTGAGGCAGTATGGCTACGGAAGCTACTGTCTGAGTTATTTGATCTCCCGTTGGAGGCTACTGGTATCTTCTGTGATAACCAGAGTTGTGTGAAGTTGTCCGAGAACCCAGTGTTTCATGACAGGTCGAAACACATAGAGATCAAATACCACTATATCAGGGATATGGTGCAGAGAGGAGCTGTGAAGCTCCTGTATGTTGCGACGGACGAGCAGATTGCAGATGTGCTGACAAAGCCACTAGCCAGGGTGAAGTTCGAGTACTTCAGAGAGAGGCTTGGCGTTCTTCAGATCGAGGACACTTCGAGGAAGAAGTGATGGACACATTTGCTGAAGCCATTCCAAGCATGTTGTAAGGAGGATCCTTCACATGGCTGTGGATGTAAGCGCTGGATGATGAGCATCGGGATGATGTTCTAGTTTCTGCTTGATATGATCAGTTGGATCATTTTATGTATGTACGCATCATGTTGGATGCTGGATATGATCAGTTGGATCATTTTATGTATGTATGTACGCATCATGTTGGATGCTGGATATGATCAGTTGGATCATTTTATGTATGTATGTACGCATCATGTTGGATGCTGGATATGATCAGTTGGATCATTTTTATGTATGTATGTACGCATCATGTTGGATGCTGGATATGATCAGTTGGATCATGTGTATGTATTTTTGTATATGCATCATGTTGGATGCTTGGACCATGTATCTGTATATGTATCAGGTGGATACATTGTATGATCAGGTAGATCATGTATGGTGATATGTATCATGTATTTGTATTTGTATCAGGTGGATACATTGTATGATCAGGAGGATCATGTATGATGATATATATCAGGTAGATACTTGGTGTGCATCAGGTAGATGCATTGATGATCAGGTGGATACATTGTATGATCAGGAGGATCATGTATGATGATATATATCAGGTAGATACTTGGTGTGCATCAGGTAGATGCATTGATGATCAGGTGGATCATGTATGATGACATGCAGCAGGATGTTGCAGTGATGATCAGGACGATCATGGATGACGAGCTTCAGGATGTTGCTTCAGATGACATGCAGCAGGATGTTGCATTGATGATCAGGATGATCATAGATGATGAGCTTCAGGATGTTGCTCCGGATGACATGCAGCAGAACATTGCAGTGATGATGATCAGGACGATCATGAGTACATCAGGATTATGTATGGTGAGTGTCAGGTTGATACTCTGTGGTCGTGGATCAGGTTGTGCAGATGAGCATGTCTGGGAGATCCTATAGGTCGGAGTTGTGTACCCGTAACAGCCTGGGATGCTCTTTCGAGACATTGCTCTGGGAGGACATGTAATTTGTGCCTTGGGAGATCTCAGGTCGGAGTTGTGTACCCGTAACATCCTGAGATGCTCTTGCGAGGTTTTGTCCTATGGCATGTAATTTGGGACCTGGGAGATTTCAGGTCGGAGTTGTGTACCCGTAACATCCTGAGATGCTCTTGCGAGGTTTTGCCATGACCACATGTAATTTGTGCCCTGGGAGATTTCAGGTCGGAGTTGTGTACCCGTAACATCCTGAGATGCTCTTGCTAGGTTTTGTGGTGGACCACATGTAATTTGTGCCCTGGGAGATTTCAGGTCGGAGTTGTGTACCCGTAACATCCTGAGATGCTCTTTCGAGGTTTTGTGGTGGGGTCACATGTAATAGCGCCCTGGGAGATCCTACAGGTTGGAGTTGTGTACCCGTAATATCCTGCGATGCTCTTTCGAGGTTTTGTGACGCACGTAATAAGTCCTGAGGATTCCACAGTATGGCCTGTGATGATGAAGACCTGCAGGTGGTGGGCCTACATCCAGTATGAAAAAGGATTGGCTCTGTAGAACTTCCTATGACGAGCAGAGACAGAGATTGGACGAGATAGCAGCAGCAGTGACGATGACGGTGACGATGCATCGATGACGATGATCCAGAGAAGAAGACTTGTCTAGCAAATCTGTGTCGAGAAATACCTTCCTAGTTAAGAGGGAGTGTTGATGTATATGTAACTTCGGAATGTATTTCATCAGTATATTATATATATTTATTGTACCCTTATAAGAGATGTGTTATTCCTCTATAAGGAAGTGTCGTCATGTGGATTGACAAGTGTCGCAAGTGTGTGTACTTGCCGATGGGTTATTAGACCACCTTATGGGGTCGGCCCTAATTAATATATAATATAATGTGGATGTACTCAAGTAGACAAGTCGGGCCCCAGTAGGTCACTGGGCAAAAAGGTGAGTATAAATAGAGATAGGAGATCTCTATTTTACTCACTCGGAAAAGTATCTATCTCTCTCTCTGAAAAGTAGCGCACTAGTGAGGAGGAGGAGGATCATCTGCTAGGAGACTATCTCAGTGTTATTTGGTTGTATTTTGGTTGAGCCATTGCTCTCTCTATCTCTGAGGAAGTTGTGGGGTTTTTCACCTTAGGGTTTTCCCCACGGAAACTCTGTGTCTCTTGTCTCTATGCTTTTGATTCTTGTGATGCTTGTGATTCTTGTCATATTATGATTGTCATGCATTAATATACTGTAGATGTTATTCTCTCAGCAAAGATCCTATAGTATTGTGATTTAATACTGAAAATTTAACACATTCCAACATTCTAGCTTTTTAGCTGGAGGGGCCAAATCTGTCGCTGGAAAGCTCACTGTACATAAAGGAGTCCTCAAGGTAATCTATCAGACTTTGAAGTCATTTAATATTCTCTGGAATCTTGAGAGAAAGTTAAGATGTAGTTTGCTAGTTGGAAGGTGGCCAAGGGTGTAGGTGCTTCAGGAGTTAGTGGTGTGGCGTATTTTGGGTGAGGAGGAGCAGTTCAGTTGGGAAGAACTATAGCAGACAGTTGGAAAACCACAATTTTTGGTGTTTTTTAGCCTCAATTATCTTGTTTTGGTATCAATTATGAACCTAGTGGCTGTAAAAGCTTTGTTGCTGAGTTACCTAGGCCCTAGAAAGGGGGGTTTACTATGTTGAATATATCTCTTGTATTTTGTGAAGATGAACATGGTATGAATTCCTCTTTAAAATGGATTCCTTTGACATGGCTATGTTCATGGATAGATAACTAATTCTGTTGGAAAAATCCTTGACAGGGAAATTCACCATCTGCAAATATGCAATTCTATTCAAATGATCGGACCTTATCACACTTTGCACATTTTGCTAAGGTTTACAAGGTTTGGGAGTTCTTTCGCATTCAGCTTGTGAAGGTGAACTTCTTTAATCTTAGTTTGACTCATTCCATTTATAGAATTCTCCAAGTCCTTAGAAACTTGATTGAAATTTTAGAGAGTATAAATTATGGTATGTTAAACTTTGATATCATGGTATTTTCACAACCAAAATCGAAAGGCTCATTAGAATGCGAGTATTCAAGGATCTTTTGTAGCATCCATAACAATCTCAAATTAATATCCCTAGTCCTTTCATTTTTCTCCAGTTGTATTTGAGTAAATTGTGTGAGGAGGGTATGCTAAGCCACAAGTTGTGCATATCTATTCAAAAAGTTGTGCATCTATAGATTGTACATTTTTTATATCTAAATAAAGAGTTAAAAAAATTTTCTAAGGATAAAAGCTTAAAAAGAGATAATATGCAAATATTTTAGTTCAACAGAAAATGAAATCAGTGGCCTGACAGTCCTAGGACCATTCAGAGTAATGAACATAACCTCAAATAGTCACAAGCAATGATGGAAACCTGGGCAGGATGATTCAAACATGGCCCTGATATGAATATTGACCTGGCAAATGTGTGCTCTTGTAACTATCTTTGCATGTCTCATTACCTAGATTTTTCCCTTATTACAGCTGTTGCTTGGTTTTTCAACCAAGCATGGCAAGGATGCACCTATTAACAAATTAATAGCAGTTTCAAATGAAAATAAAAAAAACAATTATAAATTTAATCTAACATTAACATAAACATGTGTAAATAAACAAGAACTAAATCAATAACAAGAGATCTATGGGAAGAACAAGAGAAAAAACAATAGATTTTTTGTATTACCTCAAAGGTGAGGATGTTTGGTGTTAATCAACTCCAAGGTTGAGGTGCTCCAAGATCCAATGGTCTCTTCTCCAAGATGCTAAAACGGGGGTCTTCAAACTCGAAATGGGAGGCAATGGCTCTCAAAGGGAATTTGGCAGCATAAGGATAGGATGAAATGTGGATGGAAAGTGAGGAGCCCCTATCACCTTTTTATAGTTTTTGGTGATGGGGAATACCATTATGGTTTTGAGGAAACCAATTGTATTAACCAACATCATTTAAGTCTCTTTTTCCCTCTTTTTCCTTTTTTGAATATTTTTTATATTTTTATTCCCTTTTAATATTTTTGGGGAATTTTGGACCCTTTTTTAGGGTTTTTTGTGGTTTTTGAGGAAAAATATATATTTTGAGGGGAAAAAGGTGTATTGTGGTCTTTTTGGTAACCTTTTGATGGTTTTAGAGGCTCAAATGGTGGAAAAGTGGACAAATGGGTCATGTGAATAAGGGAATGAGCTAGTGAGCACTTTTTGGGTGTTAACAGATTGCCCCCTGATGTGTGAGGTCAGGAGGTCATCGTATGGCCGATAGACATCATAGTTCTTTTGTCTTTTTCCTAGGGTTTGGAGAAGAGAAGAGACCGGTTGGAGACTGGAGCAACGGCCCCTTGGAAGCTGCAACAACTGAAAAAATACATGGCCTCAAAATGAATGAGGAATAATATGTGATTATAGACCAGGCGGGCATACCCATGCTTGTATCAAGACATATACATAACAATTGGGACCAAGAAGTGGGTCTTGAATAATACATAAAAAAATGTTGGTACATCATAATGGTCCAGAGGGGACACAATGCTGGGACGCACTCATGGTCATACCATGACTGATCTCAATAAGTGATACACTTGAATAAAGCTACAACCATTCTGAATAAGGTATCATAAGGGCTGATGAACTGCTAAAAATGTAGGGTCTCAATAACTGTGAGTCAAATCCTGAAGAGTATCTCTAACTGTATACTTGAGGGAGTATAAAACTGGGGTACATCTGAATACTGTCGCCAAGCGCAATCTGGATATCCATAGGAAAATGTAACTGGTTTTTTTCCTCGATTATACTCTCAAATGTGGTAGAGTCCAGTGATATCCGGGGTCTTCAACAAATAACTGGAAGGACTGATACCCTATACAAGTCTCAACGATGCGAACAAGGTGCTGAAGTCGAGCATTTGAGAAACAATCGTTTGGAGAGGCACTGAGGACTCCTCTCGAAATTATCCATAGGCACTCATCACTAATGGTGATGAGTCCAAGGCATAGGGACCTCTGGGTCTATCCTCTGGAATAGATTTGGTTGGTGTCGACAGAGGGAGACCAGCAACTATCAAGGAAATGATGTTTCCTTTATAGGAGTGTGAGGTGTACAACTGAAGTGTGGTAGTACTGATGGTAGGACTGACATACTGTGGGGGTGGAGAATAACTGGGGTCATAGAGTGGGTGGACTCAAACTTCCTTTATTCAGAGCATGATGACATGGCTGACTTGGAAGCATGGGAAATTGACTTTTAGGTGTGAGGATCATAGCTTTAAGGGATCAAGGGTATGTACTATAGACTGGAGTGACTCTGGGGGGACAAGCTAGTGGATGCTTTTGGGAGACTCTCAAGGTTACATACTGCAGAATAATCTGAACAAAGGTGACCAAAATGGGGAAGCTTCCATATGGTAGACATGATCTGTTGTGGCACTGAGAAGCACCATTAGGTCCTTCTTCGTAGTTTTAATGAGCTCCAAGAAGGGATAAAAGTGTGCTGGAGGAGTACCGTCCTGTGGATTTGTACGAGCCCAAGATGGTCATTGCTCGTGGTTGCTTTCAATTTTAGAGAGTCTGAAAGCGATAAGTAGACTCCATTGGTGTTCTTTTTTGTATGTTAGTCTCCAAGGCCCGAAAAAGGATAAAATGATGCAGATGGAGAACTCTTCTAGGCAATGTGACTAGAGTATTCCTTTTTCGTAATTAGTCTATAGGGTCCGAAAAATGGGTAAACTTATACCAGGTAGACGCCCTTTCAAATACTTTTAGTGAGCATGAAAGGAAGCAATATTGCTTGACGATATTTTCATCGTTTTAGGAGTCAGAAAAGAGCTAAACATAAACTCCCTAAGTGCCTTTTTCGTAAAGGAATTGCTCGGCCCCAAAAAGGGATAAAATTATACCGAACAAGAAGATATTGGTGAGAGCGAGAAGTGATCTCAAGCATCCTCACGAGCACGAAAAAATGAATCCGGTGATATGAAAAATGTTTTAAAAACCTGTAATGGCCGATGTGGCACGCAAACCGAGGCAATGAGGGCAAGGAAAAAATGCCTTCATAATATGGTGGTGAGAGTGAGAAATGATCTCAAGCATCATCATGGGCAGGGAAATAAGAATATGGCGGTGTAGAGGGTGCAAAAAATGGAGGTCAAATGACTTCGGAATGGTCAAAAGAAAAAATGAGGTTAAACAATGGCTATAAATGAAGGTGAGCCTACCAAGCCAAGGATGTAGTGGTGGGCAGAAATGATGACCCGCGGGGGCGAAATACTATGTGTATTAAATCAACTCAAATATACAAGTGACATGTGACCTCAAAAATGATTGAGATCATGAATGTGAAAAAGTGAGCAGGGTTAATGACCTGCCCCCATACGATGTGCATGGGTTGTGATTGTGGATCACATATGTGTTGGTTTGAACAATGGGATCATTGAGGTGTTGAGATAGAGGTGAAGGGGTAGGGTCAAAATGATTGATCATGCCCCCTATCCTAGGTTTGAGGTAATCTATTATGTCCCCAAACTCAGAGGTGTCAATGCGGTGCAGATGCTGTCTTAGAGAGGGATCAAGAGGGCATTGACCAACTACTGGAGGGGGGTTGTACCATGAGGCTGTGGGTCATGGTGGCATACTGAAGTGATGATATGATGATGGGGGATTCCCCTTGCGGGGTGGATGCCCCCAGTATCATCGATGAGAATGACAATGATGATGAGTAGGAAAGGTTTCGAGCCTGCCCCCATGCTGTGGACATGTGGTTTCCTCTTTGATTTAAAAAGGTTGAATATGTGGGTCAGAGGGGTCAATGGAAGGGGTCGACCAGACAGAGGGGTCTTTATTGGAAACCATGTAAATTGTGTTAATATCTTCTGAGGAGGAAGATGGTGGGGGATGAATTTCCTCAATGAGAGGAGGGGATATCTCTAGGTCGGCATTATTCAATTCGTATAGAGTTGCTCTATAATCTGGGAGATCAGGCCAGTGATGTGAGTAATGGTCATAAATGCCGCATATCGCACAAGGGTGATTGGTATGCAATGATTTATCACGAGGCTGAGGGGGCGGTTCAAGTTTGACAACTAGTATGTTAGTGTCATCATCCAACATTTGCTGTTAAATTTTCAGAATTTACTTCAATCTGATCTAAGATCTTAACTGAGAGAACAACATGTACAGCAAATCTACAGCATATCAATCATGGACACAATAATGCAAGCACACAAGAGACACAGAGCTTACTTGGGGAAAACCGTAAAGGTGAAAAACCCCAATAACTTCCCCAGAGATAGATAGAGAAATGATACAACCAGAGTACAAGAGATAGTCTTCTCCTAGCAGCAGAACCTCCTCCTCCACAAGTGCACCACTCTCCCAAGTGTGAGTGAGAGAATAGAATGTGTAAAATGAGAGAGACACACACTCTATTTATACACTAACTTGACTTGACCTTTACTACACTAGGTCGGCCTCGACTTAACCACTTAACATAATGCTGACTGGGCTGACCCCCACTAGGGTGGTCTAATAACCCTTTGACCCAAATGGACGACCCCCAATAGGGTGGTCTAATAACCCTTTGACCCACATGACTTATACAGGGCCGACCCCAACAAGGTGGTCTAATAACCCATGAAGTATAAGTTACGACACTTACAATATAAATGACGACACTTCCGTATAGAGGAATAATAACATCTCTATAGGAATACAAACACTTTCGTATAGAGGAATAATACCATCTCTATAGGAGTACAAAATACATATATGAAATACATGGGTGAAATACATTCCGAAGTTACATATACATCAACAATCCAGCTTAACTAGGCAGGTATTTCTCGACACAGCTCTTCTAGCACAAGTCTTCTTCTCTGGATCATCGTCACTGGATAATCATCATCGAGTCATCATCATCGTCACTGCTGCTGCTATCTCAATCAATCTATGAATCTACTCGTCATAGGAAGTTCTATAGAGCTAGTCCTTTTTCATACTGGATGTAGGCGCACCACCTACAGGTCTTCATCATCACTGGCCATACTATGGAATCCTCAGGACTTATTACGTGCATCATAAAACCTGGCTGCAACATCCCAAGCTATTACAAGCACACAGCTCTACCTGTCGGATCTCCCAGGAGCACATTACATGTGACCCATCAAAAAACCTGGTTGAAGCATCCCAGGCTGTTATGAGCACACAGCTCTACCTTTCGAATCTCCCAGGAGCACATTACATGTGATCTCACCACAAAACCTGGCTGAAGCGTCCCAGGCTGTTACGAGCACACAGCTCTACTTGTGGGATCTCCCAGGAGCACATTACATGTGGTCCACCACAAAACCTAGCTGAAGCATCTGAGGCCTTTTTCATCTTGTCAAGATCTCCTAGGAGCAAATTACATGTGGTCATGGCAAAACCTGGCTGAAGCATCTGAGGCCTTTTTCATCCTGTCCAGATCTCCCAGGAGCAAATTACATGCCATAGGACAAAACCTCGCAAGAGCATCTCAGGATGTTACGGGTACACAACTCCGACCTGAAGATCTCCCAGGGCACAAATTACATGTCCTCCTAGAGCAATGTCTCGAAAGAGCATCCCAGGCTGTTATGGGTACACAACTCCAACCTATAGGATCTCCCAAACATGCTCATCTGCACAACCTGATCCACGACCACAAAGTATCATCTTGATACTCACCATACATCATCCTGATGTACACATGATCATCCTGATCATAATCACTGCATCGTCCTGATCCATGTCATCTGGAGAAGCTCGTCATCCACGATCATCCTGATCATACAATGCATCCACCTGATGCATACCAAGTATCTACCTGATACATATCATCATACATGATCTACCTGATCATACAATGTATTCACCTGGTACATACAAAGATACATGATCCACACAATGTATCCACTCGATACATATCAACATACATGATCTCAGTATCCACCTGATAAATATACAGATACATGGTCCAAGCATCCAACATGATGCATATACAAAATACATACAAATGATCCAACTGATCATATCCAGCATCCAACATGATGCATACATACATAAATGATTCAAATGATCATATCCAGCATCCAACATGATGCATATACATATATAGAGTAGTAACTGGAGCATCGTCCTGATGCTCATCATCCATGATCCTCCTAATCATCATAACATCATCCATGAAGCACAGCCCAGATGCACATCATCCATCACTTACACCACCGACATGGGAGAACACATCTACTATCATTCCAGGAAGGCTCTAGCCCTTACTTTTTCACCATGGGAGAACACATCTACCACCATGTGAAAAATGGCTCAGCAATTACATCATGACCAAGGGAGAACACATAAACCATGTCAAAAAATCTCATGTGCATCTGCATCTTCTGGACTCATCACTTCCCTTTGGAAGGAACCTCGATATGAAGTGCACCAAGCCTCTCTCTGAAGTACTCAAACTACACTCTGGCCAACGGCTTGGTCAATACATCTACAACCTGCTCATCCGTCGCAACATACGTTGCTTCGGTTGTACTCAGTGCTATGCAGGACTACTTCCTGCTAAACCAAGAGATCACACCTGATCCCTATCTGCAACACTGCCTGCCCAATCTGAATCAACATAACCCTACAGGTTAAACTTTTGATTCGCATCATACTTGAGCCCATAATCAACTGTACCCTTCAGGTACCTTAGAATATGCTTTACAACAACCAAGTGAACACTCCTTGGATCCGTCAAGAACTGGCTCAATGTGTTCACCGCAAAGCAAATATCTGGTCTCGTGTTCGTCAAGTACATCAAGGACCCAATCATCTCACAATACATAGTGATATCAACCGGCTCAGATGAAGCATCAAACAGAAGTTTCAAGTTCGATGCCATAGGTGTGGCCATAGCCTTGCATTCCATCATCCCGAACCCAAGATCTCTACTGCATACTTCCCTTGTCCAAGGAAGATTCCATCTGCACTCTACCACACCTCCATGCCAAAAACAAATAGTGCATCATCCCCAAGTTCTTCAACTCGAACTCGGAAGCAAGCTTCTGTTGCATGTCGGAAATCAATCTATCCTCACCTATTACAAACAGGGCATCCACATAGTAGTATCACTGGATTGCCTTCCTCAACCTTGTAGTAAAGGTTGGAATCCGCTTTATTCTTGGTAAAGCCCAAACTGGATAGAAAGCTGTCTATCCTACCATACCAAGTTCTACACATATATGACTCCTTGTCATGTGTCTCAGAACCAAGTGGCTTCTCCACATATACTTCTTCTTCAACTACACCATTCAAGAAGGCTGTCTTGAAATCCATCTGGTGTATCTTCCACTTCATCACTGCAGCCAAAGCAAGTACGAATCTAATGGAAGTGTATCTAGCTACAGGAGAAAAAGTCTCTATGCTACCACCTGCAACATGCTTGATCTTGTAGATCCTCTTGGAAGTCACTAGAGACTACCCTTTGGGACTGCATCCCAAACATCTTCATGATCAACTGGTACTCCTCGATCATGGCATTCTTCCTAGATCCTGGGAACTTCAATATCTTCAATATTTTCAATAGATAACTTTGTTGTTGCACAAATGTTGTAGTCCTTCTTTTTGTAGGTGATGGTATACGATCTTTCCTACACAACAAGTTAAATTGCATGATTAGAAAACAACTCATAGTTTTCAGAACAAATTCTTACACATAAAGAAATATGTCATACAGTCATGCAATTATCTTAGCCAATGCTTCAATACAACATTTATCCATATTCCGTAACTTTCTAGATGCCTTCCAATCTCTACCAGAACATTGTTAAGAGTGTGCACAACTCCTAACATGTCAACAAAGAGGTTTCAATCTAGATAAGTAGCAATGGAATGTTGTACAGTGCCATATGCCACTTACCATGTATACTAGTAGTATACTGTTCATCAATGCAACTATTCTAATATGCATAATACACAACCTAATTCTAGGAACATAAGCATATACATCATTGAATAACAGTATTTAAACAAACAACTATGTAAGAAATGACAATTCAAATACTTATCTTTGTTTGATTGTTGGGTTGAATCCCTCTTGGTCTTTGCTTCTTTTCTACAACTCCATTCTGACGTGGATTGTGAGAAGTGGTCAACTCCCTCTAAATATCTCCATCCTTGCAGAAACTATTAGAGTGTGCTCCCTCTTGATCTTTGCTTCCTGGATTACCTGTCCTTGAACTTATATTCATTCTCGATCCCTATGCATGCTTGTTAGTATCATCATTGTGTTATCCTCTAGGTCTCATACATAATAAAAAATTCATTAGTATAATCTTAATATTATCAAAACACAATAATCTAAAGCATGTATAGTCAGGATCATTTCAAACATAGATAATAAACCTTAGTATTCAAGGTTTCAGGGAAGTCTTCTTTTACTCATGCATATTCTTATTTGATCATAGGACTCTTCTGGTTAGTTAAAGCATTAATCAAGATAAGAGATATAATATGCATAAAACCTGTGATTACTCAAACCTATACCTTCATGATTATTCTGGTTAGTCATATCATCAATTATGGTAAGAAACATAATATGCATACAACCATGACTATTCAAACCTATGACTTCATGAATAATCATTATCAACAACACAATAGTATAAGATCCTAACACAAGGTAGGATTCTAGCTTGATATAGGAAAAACATACATGGATTAGCATGCTAGCTAGTTATGTCTAACATACCCGCATAATGTCTTCTGGTTCTCTTCAATGACTTGTGCTAGTAACCTGCATGTCTCATAAGTTATCCATTGTAGAACCAAGTTATACATACCTCGTAAGTAGATTTTATAAGTGATCCATGACAATGGATGAATCTTTGTCTTCATGTCATCATGATCATATGTTCTTGAACTAGAACATGATTTGTCTTTCTTGGTGTACCTTTCATGTTAGCGAACAATGTTTGGATATCCACATCATCATTTTCAGGACCTTGCATGCAAACTCTAGGGTTTGCATGCGTTTTGCATGCATCCCAGTGACCAGGTTGATGCCTCCAGCACCTTACCCACCTTATTCTAGCACCCGAGAACTTCTTACATCAGTTCTTTATCCCTCCTAGTCATGAAGGCACCCACTTCTCACCTACTGCCAAAGACAGGCGCACTTCTTCACCTACCACCTTAGTTTACACTCAATTAGCTCCGATTCTCCCTGATTTGAGGCTAGTTTCACTCCCGACTGATTGTTTCACTCCGTTGGACCTCCAGATTGACTAGATGACTTGTTCTGACTTCAGTTAAGCCTCCCATGTGCCCTCCACTGAGCCTCCTTCCCTATATCAGTGCTACACACTTCAGTTACACTTGTTACACTCAATTAGACTCAGATTGACACCTGGATGACTGGTTCTTGTGCATTGATGACCACCACTGATTGATGATGAGGACTTCTAGTTGGAGTCAAGCTACACCATTTAGTAATTCGAATGACCTTCTTAGTCAATTTGAATTGCTCAGTTATTGTTACTGTATTGTATTGTAATTATTCACCCTCATTGAGATATTGAGCACTGATGCATGTTTTGCACAGTTTTACACCATTTTTCTGAGTTTCATCTATTGTGATTGATTTACTTGTTTATTAGATCTGTTGTGACTAATTTTACATGGTATCAGAGCCATGGCAAGGACAAGATTTCTTTTCTATAGGTTTTCTACATGAAGAGAGAGCAATCTTTGCTCACCAATATATTTCAGCAGCGGCATGCAAAATCTCATGTGCATTTGCTCATGTGCATGCAAGGCTGAAAACATAGTGTTTGTTTGTGTATGATTTGCAGGTTTCTTACTTCCTCCATGTGCATTTGCTAATGCAAAGATGGAGACTTCTTCTTCACAAAATATTCTTACTCCATTCAACTATGATGAATGGAAACCAAAGATGATTGCATTCTTGAAGAGACAATGTCTTTTTGATATGTGCATTTGTAATACAAGAGATTTTGATTCCGATGAAGAGGAGAACGATTGGTTTAATGATTGTGACAGAGATTTTGGAGCAATATGTCTTGCTATGTCTCCTTGTATGCCCTACCTCAGTAAGACTGCTGAAAATCCAAGTGATCTATGGGTTCAACTTGACAGTGAATTTGGAAAGCAGGAAGAAGAGGATCATGCAAGCCTTTTGGAGAACAAGCCCAGTGAGATCTCCTTATGTGTTCTTTCTGATCATGTCTTGGCCTCAACAATTGTTCAAGATGAAGAAGAAACTGTAGATTCAAAACTAACTCTCTCAATGTCTTCTATTTCCAATTCTGAGCAAGATAAACCGGCTCATACTCTAGATTCCGAAGAGGTTCTTGAATCCTCTCTTTCACATGAGTTTGCTGGCATGCATAATAATGATCTACTTGAAGTTTTAGAGGTAAAACATTATTTTGGAAGTGAAGCATTCTCCCTACTTGATTGCATGCCTCCTATAGACTTGTGTTCTATCATTTTCCAAGTTTCTCATAGTTTTAATGAAGATGAAGAGCACTACCATTCGCTTGAGTTCAATTCTCATGCATTTTTTGCTGATTTTGGTTTTGATCTCACCCTTGTTGGTTCAAAGGAGATCTCAAGAAACCATTCATCTATTCTTGGAGTTGATTTAACTTCTATTGATAATAAGTTCAAGTTTCACGAGCTATTTGATCGTATTGGAGCTTATCCTACCTCACTTGGTTCGAATCACAGGTTCCAGGATCATCCTCATATTTTCAGATTTGTTCTCACCATTTTCGGTATGAAGAGTAAGTTCATAAAGTCTCCACATTCGCTTGCATCCATTGATGGAGAATTCAAGCACATGTTTTTGGAGCATGATCCATTTACTCCCAACAGTAAGATACCTCCAAACATATCTACTTGATTTTGGAGCAGTTAAATCTTTTGGTGTGCTGCAGTCTATTTTGAGGGGGGGTATTTTTCCCATAAGGTTTTCCCGATTTCCTCAATTTATTGACTGTTATTAGTTTGGATTATTATTGTATTGGGGTGACCTTTGGTTTTAGCAACTAGGGCCCTACATTATTTGTTTTACACATCATAGTCTAGCTTGATGGGGGGTGTTTGGATATCCACATCATCATTTTCAGGACCTTGCATGCAAACTCTAGGGTTTGCGTGCGTTTTGCATGCATCCCAATGACCAGGTTGATGCCTCCAGCACCTTACCCACCTTATTCTAGCACCCAGAAACTTCTTACGTCAGTTCTTTAGCCCTCCTAGTCATGAAGTCGCCCACTTCTCACCTACTACTAGAGAAGGGCACACTTCTTCACCTACCACCTCATTTTACACTCAGTTAGCTCCGATTCTCCCTGATTGGAGGCTAGTTTCACTCTCGATTGACTGTTTCACTCCGTTGGACCTCCAGATTAACTAGATGACTTGTTCTGACTTCAGTTAAGCCTCCCATGTGCCCTCCACTAAGCCTCCTTCCCTATATCAATGCTACACACTTCAGTTACACTTGTTACACTCAGTTAGACTCAGATTGACACCTAGATGACTGGTTCTTGTGCATTGATGACCACCACTGATTGATGATGAGGACTTCTAGTTGGAGTCAAGCTACACCATTCAGTAATTCGAATGACCTTCTTAGTCAATTTGAATTGCTCAGTTATTGTTATTGTATTGTATTGTAATTATTCACCCTCATTGGGATATTGAGCACTGATGCATGTTTTGCACAGTTTTACACCATTTTTCTGAGTTTCATCTATTGTGATTGATTTAGTTGTTCATTAGATCTGCTGTCACTAATTTTACAAACAACATAAACCTCATACAACATCAAAATGCATTAGTACAATCATAAGTGTCAAAACCTTAATCAATGAATATCTTCTATTAGGGTAATACGACAAGTCTAGTAATTAATCAAGATTGTACTATAATGATATGAAGACAAACATATCATAAACTTAACTATGAACAGAATTTGAAACATACCTGTAAGACATACCTATCAAGATTGCTTGTAATCTTCTTATGGAAGGCCTTAGCCTCATCTCCCTCTGAAGCAGGAACTTCTTCACTTATGCAGGTGACCAATCCATCCTCTTCTAGGATTAACCCAATCCACTTGATTTGCAGGAACTGGATCTGGAGCTATAATAGGGTTTGTCGGAGAAACCCCAAAAATTCAAACTTCCAAAAGGATAGAAATATGTGCCTTGATGAGCTAATTAAGCTGGTATATTTAGAATTTGAAAACTGTAAAGTTTCACTCCTCAATTTTTCCTTTGAAACTTCAGGATTCATTGGACGTGACCCTGAACTGGGGTTTGATGAAACCCACTCTTATTCCCAATCAAAATGTTTGATCCAAAGCTCTAAGCTTCTATTTTTATGAGGAGCTTCCAGCCATGGTCACAGATTTCAAAAATTTCCATTTTTGCAGAAGCCCTAATTTTCCACTTTTCTGATAAAAGTCCCGAACTAGGGTCTGATCAAGCCCAGCCTTCTGCCCAACAAAAAATTCTGATCTTGGTCCCTAAATTTTTATTTTGATGAGTATCATTCATCCGTGATCTCCGATTACAAAAATTCCAACTTTATCCGAAACCCTAAATTCCGGAAGCCATGAATGAAGGTGCTCAAAAATAATTTTGTTTTAATAGAAATATGTACCTGATTGTTTCTGGTGTAACTCTGAACTTTTTGATCCACAGGGTTTGAAAATTTTTCTTGAGATAGCCCGACCTGTCATATTTCCATCCCGATAGGTCTGACCTCAATTCGATTCTCAAAGAGAGAGTTATGCCACGTGTCATAACGTGACCTGTTTATGGGATAAAACGGGAGAGCGCACTTGTACAGAGTTCCACGTGTCACTGGTTCAACTTCGTCCTCTGAAAATTTTTCTGAGATAGTACATTATGTGTACTACCTATCACTTTTTACAAAATTTCATTTGGAGCTTCCTAGCCCAAGTTATGACCTTTTTCCCAAGATCACCTGTTTTTTACTCAGATCTGGAAGAGGCCAAAACCCTATATTGTACAGATCATAAATCACAAAGTACAACGAATTAGAGGTTTTCCTTTGGACACAAGGTATATGGGATCTGACCGTCAACCTGTAAAAGTTTCAGACCCAAAAATTTCACCAAAACGGATTTATATCGAAAGTGCTACGATGACTGGTTTTTGCTATATCAAGCCCTACAATCGTAAGTGCAAGAAGTGTCATACATGCCATATCATGCCTTCTTTCAGGCTAGCTCTGATACCATTTTAAATTTTCAGCATTTACTTCAATATGATCTAGGATCTTAACTGAGAGAACAACAAGTACAACAAATCTACAGCATATCAATCATGGACACAATAATGCAAGCACACAAGAGACACAGAGTTTACTTGGGGAAAACCATAAAGGTGAAAAACCCCAATAACTTCCTCAGAGATAGATAGAGCAATGATACAACCAGAGTACAAGAGATAGTCTTCTCCTAGCAACAGAACCTCCTCCTCCACAAGTGCGCCACTCTCCCAAGTGTGAGTGAGAGAATAGAATGTGTAAAATGAGAGAGACACACACTCTATTTATACACTAACTTGACTTGACCTTTACTCAACTAGGTCGGCCTCAACTTAACCACTTAACATAATGTTGACTCGGCTGACCCCCACTAGGGTGGTCTAATAACCCTTTGACCCAAATGGCCGACCCCCAATAGGGTGGTCTAATAACCCTTTGACCCACATGACTTATACATGGCCGACCCCAACACGGTGGTCTAATAACCCATCAAGAATAAGTTATGACACTTACAATATAAATGACGACACTTCCGTATAGAGGAATAATAACATCTCTATAGGAATACAAACACTTCCGTATAGAGGAATAATACCATCTCTATAAGAGTACAAAATACATATATGAAATACATGGGTGAAATACATGATTCCGAAGTTACATATACATCAACATTTGCATGTGTTCTTGAAGTGCCGGTAATTGTGGACATTAATGGGTAGCATGGCCTATATCGTCACACAAAGAGCACTTGGGGGTAGCATGGATTGTTGGGGGATTCTTTTCCAACTTGGGAGTCAGTGGGGCGGTGCGGGTTGTGGGTCCAGTGGTGTAGGTTTGTGGGCCTATGCTCCCATTGTAGTGGAGTTCAGGGGGAGCATTACTAGATGTTGATGCAGTGGCCCTTGTTGGAGGTGGCCGGTTCTGGATGTTTGCTACACTAGGGGGTGGATGGTTAGAAGTATTGATGGGTTGCACTGGTTGTAAAATGACGTTCGGTGTCGAGGGAGGGGTTGCGGCAGGCGGGTACCACAAAGGTATTCCTAATTTAAATCCTGGGAGATTAAGTGTAGCCATGACTGGTGTGATGATGGTGCCTGAAGGGGGGAATAAAAATGGGATAGTATGACTTGGTGTGGCTCCTACGTGAGTTGGCACTGAGGGTGGTTGCAGGAGTAAAGAGGGTTGTTGGTTTGGTACCTGTGTGTTATGCGAGAGGGTGCACAAATCAGATATCTCGATTGTCTTCAAAGGCGGTGGGATGGATTGGAGTGTGGAAGTCATAGGTGATTCCTAGTATAATCTGGGTCTGACTGTGGAGATGAACGATGTAGGTGCGATCTGAACTAGTTGTTCAATCATAGGGAGAACATTTTTAGGTGCAGTGGGGGCGTATTGGTTTCGACGTGTTTGGAGATTCATGTCGGATGATGACATCATAAGGAGATGTTGAGTACTTGAATCCATCGGTTGGTTTGTGTGTGCAACATATGTGATTTGCTGTTGTGGTGTTATGGTTCCTTGAGGAGGATCCAATAGACGAGTGTTCGCCACTCCTTGTGTGGGAAAAGGATTCTCTAGCACCATGGGTTGTGGTTGAGGAGGTGGTGCTAGTTGTGCAACGTGCCCTTGGTGTTCGGCGTCGTCGGTCCAAAGTTGACGCGCTCGATCTAAATGGGGACAATTATGTGTGTAATGGCCGTAGACTCCACATATGGAACATTGATGGTTTGTTCTCAAGTTATTATTTTTGGCCTATTTCGGTGGGAAATCAAGGTTTTGGTTGAGGGGAGCAGCGTTATTATTAATTGGGGGATTAGGTGGTGGTCCACCTTGGTTGTGTTGCTGGTTGTTTCCGCGGTTTTGTTGACCTCCTTGGTTACGGTGGTTGTTCTGGTTTGGAGGTTGGTTTTGCTGTGCGTACACATGCCCTTGGGCAGTAGGTGGGTTTTTAGATCATGGGGGCTCTGGAGTAGGTTGTCGTGGGTAGTAAGCAGGAGGGTTATGAGGTGGACCCATTGCTGGTTGTGGTTGTGGGTAACCTTGAGCTGCTGGAAGTGTTGGAGCAAGAGGTGCTACCTATTGAGGATAATAAGCCACTTGGGCTTGTGGTTGAACCAGAGTCTGGTGGGATTGCTGGTTATAGTATGAAGGTGGTGCATAAGCTGATGGTGCTTGCCCATAACACTGTGGTGGACATGAGGGTACATGAGTGTGGTGGGTTTGTATTATTGGAGCATACAAAGTTGTAGCTCCAGAATGAGATGTAGCCCTAGAAATGTCTGGGGCATTGTTTGTACTCATCATGGTAAAAGGTTTGTTTTCTACCATAACCTGGCCGATAATACCGTCGGTGGCATGGAATGCCCCCGGCGTGTCATGGCGGGATGGATCGCCACGCGAGGCGTCAGGTAAAATAGTGTATAGATATCCTGACTGGGCATATATGAGGTTGAACTGCTGGGCTTTTAAGATGGCTTCTTCTTCTTACTGGGGTCATTCAAAAGCTACATCTTTGGCTATGAGGGGGAGGAGTGATATGAGGAACCAGTCCAAAAAGATTCAGTCGTCAAGTTTTATCTTGCAGAGGCTAGGACGCTTACGCAACTCATGGATATGATCAGTGATGTGTATAGTGGTGTTCTATCTACAAGACAAAAGTATTTTCACTCTTGCATCATACCGTATAGGTAGTTGAAAGAACTGGAGGAACATTGAGGTGAGGGATGTAAAAGTGGGGTGTGTCCCATGTGCCTGCTCAATGTACCTCTTGGTTGTAGAGCTAGTGAATGTTCTTTGTAAAAGTCTCAGTCTAATGGAATCATCTACTATGGAGTTAGAGGAACACCATAGGTGAAACGACATGATGTGGTTTTGGGGATCTTCCTCGGCCTTTCCTTCAAATTTTGGGATATCTGAGGGAAGATTTGTGGGCATGGGGGGCCATGCAGAGTCATGTCTAATAGGATCATTGGTTAACCTTGCCAGGTCTGGTAAGTTTATACCAGCCATGTATGGCAGACTGGCATATGGGTGTGGCATGGTCACTGGGGTATAATTGCTAATGGTAGCATTACGGATTGGTCCAGTGCCCCCTAAGGGTATGATAGATGTGAAAGGAATGTGTCCCCCAGCCGATGTGGTATGGGAGGGGCCTGCGCTCCCAAGTGCAACATGGGTTGCAAATGGGTTAGGAATGTTTCCAGTAATCACTGGGATCTGGGTAGTGGTGATGAGGGGGGGGTGACGCTCATGTTGGGAATACCTAAAATAGGCGTTGGTCTTGTGTTGGGCATGGCTAGATGGGGTGTGTCCCCCATATCAGGCATGCCTAAGGGGGTTGTGGCTACCATGGTTGTGACGGTAGTAGCGGGGTTTGTTGATGTATCTCCAACAAGACTGGTGAAAAGGGGGTCATATTGTGACCCATCCATGGGGTTGGTTGGTGATGTCTTGGTAGGGTGTTTGGATTCAGCCTCGAAATCAGATGTGAAATGAGGCACATCAGAATCGGATGACTGGGTTCGATGTCGATGACATGTGGAGTCAAGGGATAATGATCTACATCTATGACGTGTAGATTCAAGTGTATCGAATTGAGGGGGTTCACCCTTACAATGTAGGGATCATCTTAAGTTCTCAATGGTGAGATATGTCTAGAAATACCAATGGATGGTGGTGAGATAAAAAACTCAAGACTCTAGTGCAACAACATGTGCAGGAGGGGAGTGTGAAAAAGCAATGGCTCTCAGGCCAACAACAACCTCAAAAGCACTTACTATAACAATTGTGCTATAGTAAGTGGAGTACTTAAGAAGAGTGGTCAGAATACCAAAAATCAAGCGGCTCCTAGAAAAAAGTGGTGCTCACTAGACCAAGGCGGGTAGCAGAGCATGCAAACTCCTAACTAAAAGTGGTATTGTGATTCAACGAAACATATCCTCTGCAAGGTGATGAAATCCAGGTCAGACAATATGAGTAGTGGAATCAAAGGCTAGATATCCCCCTACCGGGGGGGACACCGGGTAGACAATCCTAAAAATTGGCCACTAATATACCCCGTTCATGACACGTTCAGTTGGGTGAATCTACAGTTTGGTTCTATCACCGCTGTACTCCCATACAAGTGGTACACCGATAACTGCGAAATGTATCCTTCATCTACTGAATGGATAGCGGTATTCCACTCAGGTTTCCGGAACCAGTATGGCTACTTCAACCCTCCTAAGGGAGAGGCCTTCCCGATAAATTGGTGTATAACCATGTAAACAAATAATAAGGGATTTTTGGGACCCTAAAAGTCAACCACTATGTCTTAGATGTATATAATTGAGGGGTGTTATTGGAACACCTATCCCCCCAATACTACCTAGCTACAAGATTCTTTAAGTGTTCCCCAAGTGGGGTTAAAGTGTTTGTTGAGTTTAGGTAGATTTTAAGGCTCGGTTAATTAAAAATGTGGTAGATTGGGTGCAAGTGTGATTATTTAACTGAAAATGAATTTTCCTCACTTGGACGATTGATTACAAATTAAAAACAAGACGATTTCAATTTGTAAAAAAGGTTTTTTCGGAAATGTAAATGCTTTAACAAAAATAATTCAAAAACTATGGACTTTTGAAATCATTTTTTAAAGGAAAGCAAATATCGGAAAAATTGCAAGAAATAAATGGATTTCTAAGTGCTTGCTTGGGCAAAACTGTTGAGCAAATCGGAAAGATGCTTTGAAATTTGCAAAGAAATGAAACTATGATCTAAACAAAGTGCTAAAAACCTTTCTTTCACTTGTTGAAATTTTTTAAAAAGATTTTAATTGAGCATATGTAATAGAAAAAAGATTCACTATTGCTGCAATAATTAAAACAAAATGCTGGAAAAATTGCAGAAAAAATGATGCTGGACGAAATAGGCTAAATGGGAAAAAATGCAGCAGAAATTTTCTAAAAATTGTGTCGAGCGAAAAACAGCGGCATCGTGGGTTTATGGGAAAAAGCCGCGATGTGCATCACGGGTTTGAGCCGCGTAGTCACGAAGTGCAATGCAGAAAAAGGCCACGAAGTCATGATGTGCAGTGTGGAAAAAAGCTGCGATGTGCAGCGCGGAAAAAAGTCGCGATGTGCAGTGCAGAAAAAATCCGCGAAGCCGTGATGTGCAGCGTGGAAAAATGCCTCGAGGTCGTGATGTGCAGCGCAAAAAAAATCCGTGAGGTCACGATGAGCCGCGCGACTGTCGGGTGAAAAGTCGCGATGCGAAAACAGAAAAATGGTCACCGGAAACGAAATAGAAAAGTGAAATTTCGGTCTGTTAAAGGCTACAGAAAGGGCCAACTGCTAGGACAACAATGAATATGTTGTCTAGTATGGCAGATCTGCTAATTGGAATGGTAAAAAGAAGTAAAAAACAAAGATCTTAAGCAAAAATTTAATGCTCAAAACCCAGCGGAATCGCCAAAAACTATTGCTTGGTTTTTCAACCAAGCATGTGCAAGGATGCACCTATTAACAAAGTAATAGCAGTTTCAAATGAAAAGCAAAAAAACAATTATAAATTTAATCTAACATTAACATAAACATGTGTAAATAAACAAGAACTAAATCAATAACAAGAGATCTATGGGAAGAACAAGAGAAAAAACAATAGATTTTTTGTATTACCTCAAAGGTGAGGATGTTTAGTGTTAAGTAGCTCCAAGGTTGAGGTGCTCCAAGCTCCAATGGTCTCTTCTCCAAGATGCTGAAATGGGGGTCTTCAAACTCGAAATGGGAGGCAATGGCTCTCAAAGGGAATTTGGAAGCATAAGGATATGATGAAATGTGGATGGAAAGTGAGGAGCCTCTATCACCTTTTTATAGTTTTTTGTGATGGGGAATACCATTATGGTTTTGAGGAAACCAATGGTATTAACCAACATCATTTAGGTCTCTTTTTCCCTCTTTTTATTTTTTTGAATATTTTTTATATTTTTATTCTTTTTAATATTTTTGGGGAATTTTGGACCCTTTTTGAGGTTTTTTGTGTTTTTTGAGGAAAAATATATATTTTGAGGGGAAAAAGATGTATTTTGGTCTTTTTCGTGACCTTTTGATGGTTTTAGAGGCTCAAATGGTGGAAAGTGGACAAATGGGTCATGTGAATAAGGGAATGAGCTAGTGAGCACTTTTTGGGTGTTAACAAAACCAAAAGACAAGCATTCATGTTCAATAAACTACCCCTCACCTATAAATTGGACATCCTTAAGGAGGAAGGGGAAAATAGTGGTTCTTCTGAAGGTACACCTAGATCAGTACTCAATGGATGCTACTAGGGGTTGCTTGGATATATTTTATAGTGTTTCTGAAGCGGTTGTCAGTGAACCAAAAACTAACTATTGGTTGGTTGGGCTTGATGATCCACTAATCTAGTTCCCATCCTTATAGAATTGGGTAAAGCTTGTGGATATTGTCCATTATTTATGGATTTCATTAGGTACTAGTGTTTTAGTTCATGATATGTGGAAGTAGTATCTTAAACGACTTCAGTTCAAGCTTCTAGTCCGGTAATGTAAGGATCCCCCCTTTGATAGTAATATTACTATGATTTCATGCATGCTTCAAGCTTCCCACATCTATTATGTCTCTTGTTGGCTCCCAACCAAGGTGAATTTCAAGAAGTTGGAGAAAATACTCAAGTCTTTTATTTGGTCCAAGTATAGTAGTGAGAAAGAATTGCCTATGGTTTCTTGTGAAATTTGTAGTATACCTAAGGAGGAAGGTGATCTCAAACTTATTGATGTTGAAACTCAAGGTCATATTTTGGCTACAAAATGGATTTCCAAATGCCTTGAAGGTTTTTCCCCATGGAAGATCCTCTTAAATTACTGATTCAAGTTTGCCCAACAATTGTTAAACCGAAGACCATTGGGGCTATGAGATATCATCTCCTTCCCACACCTCTTTAATGTGTCTGAGTCATGCCTTTATGTGGCATGCTTAGTTACTCCAACTCTAAAGAAAACAATTTCAACTGCAATTAATGATTCCTTCAAGGTTTTATTCCTACTATTGTCCAACATAGTCCAATGAGTATAAGCCATGAATATTGTCCAACTATAATTTCGTGTCATTATTTTGTAGGTGTTTAAGTGTTTATTAATTTCTCATTACTTAAACTCATTACAACGTTGAATAATTTTCTCTCTCTCATCTGTGATTTCTTTGGATTATTATTTAGCAATGGTTCTAATATTTATAGCACACTTTAATACATCTTTTTTCTTACACTAACAAATTTTGCAGAAAGGAGTTACTGACAAGGCAATGGCTCAGTTGAAGAAATAAGTTGCGACAAAGGAAGATTCTCTTGTATCATGGAATATCCAGACAACATTCCAATCCTCTGGAAACAAAGCACTCCAGGTTCGTCAAATTCGGGTAGATCACACATGCCATAATAAATAAATAGATTGAAAAATTATATACATAAATGACACACTTCCTTGGGTAATCTTGACCTGTTCAATTTAGGCTATAAGCTCCAATCTATTTTTTGTTGTTTCCTTGCTACCTGCCAATATTGTTTTACTTGAGATTATGTGACTCATCATAACACTACATTTGTAGCTTATGTATCATGATACTGGAAGAGAGATAGATTGCTTGCCATAGGTTGGGCAATGGGATAAGATGAACAAGGTATTGACTATGTCATATTGCTCATATCCAAATATTATGGTTGAATGCATTCAAAGGACCATTAGGTATTCTGCAACCAAATATTTAGACCTAGAATAGTCTTCTTATGTCACTCTTCATGTGCCCAACATTTAATATGGTGGATTTTTACTGTTGGTTCCACCCTAAATACTGCCCAGATTTGATGTTTGGGGTGTTTTACTACTGTTATAATGCATAAACCTATTCAAATTTTGTACATAATCGTCCTTTACTATTGTACTAGATTCTAAAACCACCCAGGTTTTCTATCCAAGGATTTGGTTTGTAGTTTTAGAGGTCCTTAAGTGGCCAGAACTTTTTTCTAAGGTATGGAGTGTGCCATAGACTACCCAAAACTACATTTTGTAGAGATACAAGGCTGTTTATGTTCCCATATTGGAATATGCGTATGTTTATTCTTAATTCAAGGTGTTTTACTACTTGTTATAAGATTCACACTACTAAGAAATAATCCCAAAGTCCCCATAACCTTTTCACATTGTTGTATAGGTGCTCAGAAGTGAATTTCATGCTGATTTAAGGCCTCTTTATTACTGATATACCTCCTGCAAACACCACCCAGATTTTTTGTCCAAAGATTTGGCTTGCAGTTTAGAGGTCCCAAAGGTATCATAAATGCTAGGAATTAGTTCATATTGCCATAAATGACACCCATAATTAATAATTTATGCCCCTTGATAGTTGTTTCATGCCTAGAGTTGATAAGTCATCTTACTTACTACTACCTCATACTAGAGATATAAGGTTGGATATTGTTGTCTCTTCCTACAACTATTGTCATGATGTGAAGCTATTCCCGAGAATTAATATAGTATCACCATTTTATACTTTTCCTAACCTTATTTACCTCCACTTCAATACCCTAGAACCTAAACAACATCCAAATACCTCAAGGAATCATAATCAAGAACATTGTCACCATCTGAAGAATGTGATCAAAATAACACGTGAACACCCATACATAATGAAGCTTAACAGGACTGACATGTAGTGGCTAGTGGAAGTGTCAGAATCCATTATTTCTCAACAATTTGTATGCTATGAGAGTTCCATATCCAGCATGTAGGTCATCCAACTAGACATTTAAAAGTTAAAATATTGATTTTTTTCCAAATTTGAAGGGTTCAATTGATTTGAAGATTGTCATCTAAAAATCAGAAGTAATAGAATGCTGAAGCAAGTTGTATACTAGTATGAGAATAATCCTCTTTTGAAGTCAAAATGCTGCAAGTTGAAGAAAAAATCCACTGAAGGATATGTCAAGTTCTCTTAATTTCTATTTTGTTAAAGTGTCTTGGAGAGTGTTGAATGAAATATGTTGTTTGTAGTACTGTGTGTGTGTTTCCTTTTGTAATTTGGTGATTGGTGTGATCGGGGTCTAGACCACAATTTGGAGGGGTCATATGGCCTGAATTAAAGGAAATAAAAATGGCGGAAACAACAGTGTCATGTTGACAGATCCACATAAATTAAATACGATAAATTATTCTATGTGGAAATCGAAGATGAAGAGAAAAGTCATAAACAAAAACCAGTGAGAGATACTCACGGGTAAAAAACTTAAGAAGTAAGAATGGAACATCAAGGAAAACATAAATATTTGATGAGAAAAATTGAAATGGACCGATGATCATCATGCTCTCAGTTTTAGATGAAATCGTACCTTGAATGTTGGATGTGGATGAGGAAAATGTAGGATGGAAAAAACATACAAAATTCGCAAGAAGACACTATAATAAGAATTTACTACCTACAAATAGGTTGTGCCAATTAAGGATGTTCAAAGGCATATATATGAATATATGTCACCAAAATTGTGATGTTGAGACACCATCTCTAGGAAATACCCATCACTTTTAGGAAAATGATAAGAAATGTCATTGTTAGCACTCGTTTCCAGCTCCTTAACGAGTAACCCATTGGTTGATAAACCCTCTCCATTCCTTAAAAACTATGGTCATTCATTTGAGAGACCATTGGAATTTCTCAATAAAAATAGGCCATCTATAGAGAAACAGTGGCATAAATGAAAATGAGAAAAAAAACAAAAATAAAAATAAAAATAGAAACTCCACTGGAAGTTTGTAACCCTAAAATTGTTTTATAAAGCCATGAAGATATCATTGTTGTCACACATTTTGTGTCAGAATACAAGCGACTAACCCCTCCACTAAATTTTGAGAGCATTTGTATTCATATATATGATTGTGTCATAGTCAATGGTCACTAAATTCGATTGTTGGAGAGTCTAGGCTTCAAAGGTTGGAAGCCGACATTGGACTCTTGGACCTTGGCAGAGAGCTTGGAGATTGGAGCTTCTGATTTGGAAAGTTGAAAACTAAGTAGAGCATCAAACCATCACCACATATCAACCAATATAACTTTGCACCATAAAATAGAGTTGCACAAGGTTGGTGACCATTTACTTTCAATTTTTTTGTCATTTTTATTTTTATTTTTTTCTATTTCAATTTTCGATATAGTAACTTGGTAATCATTATTTTGTATGCTTGAATGATGCAAAATTTGTTTGAATATCATCATTGCCAAGCAATAACAACTTCTTAAAGGGTGCTAGCTCAATGGTAGAGCACCTGCCTAATTATAGGCAAGAGATTGGTGGTTCGATTCCTCTGTACCCTATCATAAATTAGTGACTAAGAAAATGAATAAATTCACATATATATGACTATTAGTAGCTAATTTCTAGTATCTTATAGCATGACTAACGTTTAATCGTATTTAGCTTAGTCATTAATATGTTGTCTTCTAGTATTTTATTTAGTCGTATATTTGGTCATTAATTATGGCAATCAATGACTAAATCAGTGACTATCAATGACTAAATCAATAACTATCAATGACTAATAAGTCAACCAATTAATGACTAGTGAAATACGACTAGCTATAAGATAGTGGAAATTAGGTACTATTAGTCACCGACTAAAAAATAGTTGTTTATAGTCAAATTTTAGTCATTTTTTTAGTCATTAATTCCTCATTTTGTACTAGTGCTACTTTTGATGGGGTCCTCCCATACTTGGATGAGAACCTCGACGAGTATAGGTACCTGTGTGGGTAAAATATTCACATGACCATCTACTAGCTATCTTTCCCTACTGCTGATGGTATCCTCCCGTACCTAGATAAGGAGATGAGTAGAGGTACTTGTGTGGAAGCAAGGTAAACATTTGCCTCTATGTCATATTTCCCTTTCAAGGAGGGACATGCTCTCATACACTCCAAGTCTTCCATGAAATTATTCAAACTTTATCATACGAAGAGGCTTCGTAAGAACATTTCCATTCTAGTCATCTGTTGGAGCATACTTTAACTCGACCATAGATTTCTGTACCATATTACAAATGTAGTGATACCGAATCTCTATATACTTCGACCTATAATGAAATAAGAGATTCAATGACATCTGTATACAGCTCCAGTTATCGTAGTGAATCATATTGGATCTGGAATCTGGCCAAGCAATCCTGCAAGGAGTTTTCGAATCCATATAGCTTCTCGAGATGTTGTACTAGCAGCCATATACTCATCCTCTACAATTCTAAGTGCTACTAAGGTCTGCTTCCTGTTGCACCAAGAAATCACTACATAATCTAAGATTAAGAAACACCCAGAGGTGCTCTTACTATCTGTAGCAAATCCGACCCAATCTGAGTCTGAAAAATCCTACAATCTCAAGTCACATCTGAAGCATATCTCAGGCCATATCCCACAATTCCACGCAAGTACCTGAGCACGTGTTTTGTATAAACCTAGTGAATTGGTCTTGGTTCACACATGAACTAGATAAGAGAATTCACAACAAAACATATATCTGGTCTCGTATTCGTCAGATACATCAAAGATCCAATCAACTGGTGATACATAGTGGGATCAATCAAATATGAATCTAAAGCATAGTCCCTCAACTTCTTGATATTTGCATCCATTATAGAGGTCATGGACTTGCATTCCAACATTCTGAATCTCTTCAGAATATCAATGCTGTATTTTCCTTGACTCGGGAAATTATTGTTTTATCTCTTCCATACTTCTAGTCCCAAGAAGTAATGCATCATTCCGATATATTTCATTTCAAACTCAGAGGAAAGCCTCTTCTTATACCATACAATAAGTTTCTCATTCCTAGTGAGAAACAAATACAAAACATAGAGTACCAAAATCACTGGCTCATCATCCAAAACCTTGTAATAAAGGTTGGGGTCTGTATCACTCTTAGTGAATCCCAAGCTCACCAAGTATCCATCTATCCATCCATACCAAGCACATGGTGCTTTCTTGAGTCCATATAGGGCATTTTTTCATCCTGCATACATGGGACTCCCTTCCATGGACACAAAACCATTATGGTTGTTCAATATACACTTCTTCCTCGATAACACCAATGAGGAAGGTTATCTTGACATCCATTAGATGGAGGTTCCATCCCATAGCTGAAGCAATAGCAATAATCGTCACGATGGAAGTATATCAAGCCACGGGATCAAATGTCTCATCATAATCAACTCCCTCTATGATCGAGTGTCCTTCTCCCTCTGTATATGAGCATCCTACTCCCTCTCTAGAGCTCTCCATCCTCCATACTGGTGATGAACAGGTACATCAATGATCCTCTCAATTGTCAGTATGAATCTATCAACAACACTATACTGGATCTACTCAGGATATCCACTGTCATCTTCCTTATCCTATGAGGATCTTAACACATCATCAATAAGCCAAGATCCTCAATTCAAGGGCTAACTGCCTCTGAACTACTAGAGGGGGAGATGATCTCCTCTCCTTATGATCTATCATCTCCTCATCCTCAATCTTCAGATCAGATCTTCTAGGCCTGTGATTTATGTATCAAATATCAATGAATGTGTTAGGTCCTTGTTTGTGCATGAATTCCATTTGACTGGTTTGTCTAGGAGTCATCCTTCTAGGCTAAGAGTCATGCTACTAGAAGCTTCCTGCTTTTGATTAATCTCAAGATCAACAAGATTCATGTGTCCATCACTTGTTCATCAGAACAAGTGTCATTATTATTTGCTTGTAGGCCAAATCATATGGTCATTTCCCTACAAGTCAAATACAGTCAGATGATTCGTGACATTGCATAATAAAATTTAACCAATTTCTATTTCAATGCAATGGAAATAGTTTACACAGGTATCTAGGCATATTAGCTAATGCTTCAGCACACCAATCATAAACATGTCTCGCAAACACATATGGTAACTATCTAGATGCCTACTATCTCCAGTAGAACATGTCATCAACAGTGTGCACTACTCTAAGCATGCAAGAAGGAGATGTCTTCTAAACTAGCTCCATCAAGTGTTCATGGAATGTTATGCAGTTCATATACATAACAATTACAACAAGAGCCTATGGTACATCATTATGTAAACTATATCAAATGATCAACACACTTCCTAATGGATCTGCATAATTTTTTTTATGAAAACATATAAGGCAAAACAGATCTCTGTGTGTAATAAATCCAAATACTTATATTTTATTGTTTTTGTGGGTGGGATCCCATTGCCTCCTTGTGGGAACCATGAGAGACCTTTGTTCTTCATTTTTTTGCTGGGAGATCATCACAGTCTGGATATTCATATCACCACCTCAACATAGGGAGCACTAGAAGAAGAACTTCGTATGATCATCATTCCTTGACTTCTTGTCAGGAGTGTCTTCATCAACATCAGCGGTTGAGGCTTCATGATTCCTTTTGTTTGAACTTCAATAATATCTAGCATAGTGGCCATACTTATTTCATTTGAAGCATTAAATATGAGAGAGATATTTCTTCTTCTGCTGATCCTGGAACCTTTAATAAGTCAGTTTAGTACAAAATGGATGACCACATTGCCATTCTTCTTTAGCTTAAAGTCATCTCAGGTCAAATTAAGCTCTTCCATCCATTTTTTCCTTTTGTGTGACCGACAAGGCAATGTGGTCACAATATTATTACACTCGCTACTTGCAAGATTAAAGACTCATGAGTCACTCGCTAGTCTCCTCATGTTATAGTCGTGGGTGTCTTAAGAAATTTTTTAAAAATAATTAAAAGATCGAATTGGGATTAGTTGAGATAAGTATCTAACCTCCCCAACTTCCCAACTCAACCACCTTTCGAACTAAATCTTCCTGCCTTGCTATAAATACAAGAGGAAGGATTGAGAAAGGGACCTAAGGTTAATGTGAGAAAAGTTTGCTAGAGGAATTCAGAGCTAAGAGAGAGGAGCAAGAACCCAAGGTTTGGTTGCAAAGGTTCCTGATGCATAAGCAAGGTATAACTAGTGTACTTTTCTGCATTTATTAATAAGCTCAAGGAATTTCTTCTCTTCCCAATAAGATTGTCAATCTTTATTATTGTTTTGATCATTAATTGATGTTATGCCATATTATCAATATCAATATTTATTTATAGTCAAATAGGTTTGAGGAAGGCTTTGGTTTATTTTGCAGGTTGTTGTTGTAGCAAAGGACGAGAGAAAATCTTGGACCAGCTGTCATAAACAAGGTACATGTTTCTCTTACTTCAACTCCATTTGCTTATAACATCATTTACAAATATCTATATGTCTGTCTTGTCAACCCTCATACGTTGGTAGTATTCCCCAACTATAAGGTAAATTCCCTAAAAACAATCACCTCAACATGGGGAGCACTAGAAGAAGAACTTCGTATGATCATCATTCCTTGACTTTTTGTCAGGAGTGTCTTCATAAAGATCAGCGGTTGAGGCTTCATGATTCCTTTTGTTTGAACTTAGACAATATCCGGCATAATGGCCATAATTATTTCATTTGAAGCATTAAACATGAGAGAGATATTTCTTCTTGTAATGACCCTTTTTCAAAGTTCTATTAAAATGCCAATTTTTCCACTTTTTCCCCAATTTCGACCTTTGACTAGTTTAACTGTTTTGACCTCCAAATCAACCCAAATGCTCCCAAATATTCTGTAGGAGTGTATGAATGGTATTTAGACTTGAATATCAGGTTCAGGGATGTTTTATGGCCCTCCAAATACTGCTGCAAACTTGATTTGTATTCTGATCAATATAGGTAATTTTGACTAGTAATTTGTGCATCAAATCCCCCCCGGGTAACACTGCAAATGGCCTTCCAAATGCCTCCAAACTCCCACAAATTTATGAACAGAGGTATATAATGTGTTAAGTATGTGATTAAGGTCTCATATGCACCATTAATTGATTTTTAATACTGTTCTAACTCTCTCACATTCAACAGCAAAAACCCCCAATTCGACCCTTGGGGAAATGGCACTATTTCACCTCCCAATACAACTAAACTGAGTAAAAATGCTTCAAATGCTCAAGTACAGTACATGAAAATTGTAGAAGACATCCATGGAAGTATATTTATGACAAATATATCAGATAATCATCCACTCATTCCAAATAATCAACATTATAGTGTCATACATCAATGCATTGGGGAAATGGACATTGTTTGCTCATTAATCAATAGTTTTGCATACAACCAGTGGGTACTTCGACCTGATACTTTCTAAATATTAATAAAATAGGATATGAATCTATTACAATCAGAAATATATAATGATAATCTCTCTCAAGAAGCACAAGTGCTCACCAAAAACGCCCTCCCTCAAGGAGCATGAATATGCCTTCAAAACTGGAAACGGTGGAGAGAAAGTGCTGCACTAAACCAAACCATGAAACTTCCTGTAGCTGATACCTGCAAATACAAACTCCATTAAAGCACCATGAAATACCTGAGTGGCCTCTCCAAACACCAACTTGGATGGGAATCTTTCACCCTCGAAATTGGTTAAGGCAAGAAACTAGTCATCCACTAGCTCTCTCTTCACAAATGCAATTTTTCTCAAATCATCAAAATCCATTCTCATTCTTCATTTCTACATTTTATAACCAACATTAGCCTTCTAAGGGTCGAAATCCTCTCAACAGATTCAATAGATTTTCATTTAGGAAATATTCCACATTTGCCACTTGTCTCCTAGTTCCAACCTTCCATCTTCTCCCAAATTCGATTTTGAGTCTCTTTGGCTTCTCTAACTACCAAATTCACCTTCCTTGAGCCTATTTTTGGTGTTGACATGTCATAGTGGTCATATGTCAGAGGTCAGGTATGCAATTTGTCATAGTTTTTATAGATGCTCCATCATTGGTGTCATAGGGGCTAGGGAATCTAGCTCAAGTGTCCACAAACTTCCACTTTGACTCTTTATCTTCCATGGAGGTTACCAATCCTTCCCAATTCGACCTAAGATGCTCAATGACATGTGTTATGACTTACCAACTCACCCAAGAGTGTTCACATTCCCATTAATTTGAATTTGCAAAAAAAGAGATACCATGTATTATGTAAAATCAAGCTAGTGTGGGTCCCACCACCTCCATATGTCTCCAAAACCACTTGCCACTTAGAATTTATCTTGAATGTATTTATTCAACATATTTATTAAATGCTTGAACCCCTCTAATGTCTAAATATCATTTATTAGCTTCCTTATTACCATCCCACATGTGCCCATCCAACCTAGGAAACTAGTAGGATTGATGGGATTGTCTTACTATGCACTTATTTGAATGGGGACATTACAGTCCTCCACACCCAAGATTGATTGTCCTCAAGCAATTTCAGATTTGGATGCTGCAAAATATTCTCCTCTTCCCATGTGGCATCTTCATTTGGTAATTCCTTCCATTGCACTAAATATTCTTTGATGATTCTACTCCTCAACCTTCTTTCCCGTGTCTTCAAAATATTTTCCGGAACAAGTGTGAGCTGACCTTCATCATCCAAAGGAGGAAGTGTTTCTGAAGTGATGATTTGCTGACCAAGAGCTTTCTTGAGACAAGAAACATGAAATACATTGTGGATTTTACTCCCTTCCGGAAGTTCTAGTTCATATGCTACTTCTCCAACCTTCCGCACTACCTTGTATGGCCCATAGTACCTTGGTTTTAATTTTTCTGCTCCATTATTTTTTAGAGATGTTTGTTTATAAGGCTGCAACCTTAAATATACTAAATCATTGACTTGAAAGGTTCTTTCTTCTATATTCCTATCAGCATATTGTTTTTGCTGATTTTGAGCAACGTGAAAATTGTCTTTCAAGAGCTTTAAAATTTATTGGCTCTCTTCCACCCAATCTTTAGCCTTTGGGGCTCTACTATCACCAAATATAATGTCAGCAAATGTAAGTGCATCATAACCATATAATGCTTTGAAAGGAGACATTCCTATTGACATATGATAAGTGGTGTTGTAGCAAAACTCACCCAAGTTTAGCCATTTTGCCCATGCTTTTTGCTGCCCTCCCACATAGTTTCTTAGGTATCCTTATAACCATTGGTTTACCCTCTATGTTTGTCCATCAGTTTGTGGATGATAGCTGGTACTTGGAGTCAATTGAGTGCCTACCAATCTAAAAAGTTCTTGCCAAAAAGCACCCATGAATCTACTATCTCTATCACTGACAATGCTCTTGGGGAGCCCATGCAATATGAAGATTTCTTCGAAAAAAATATCAGCCACTTATGCAGCACTAAAAGATGATGTAACAACAAAGAAATGAGCAAATTTTGTCAACCTATCAACTACCACATAGATGCAATCCTTACCCAAGGATTTAGGCAATCCGGTGATGAAATCCATGGAAATACTGTCCCATTTTTGCTCCGGGATGGGCAATGGTTGTAATAGGCCGGCTGGACATGTAAGTTATGATTTGTTTTGTTGACATGCTTTACATTCATTCACATACTTTTGAACATCTTCCTTCAGCCCCTTCCAAAAAAATCTTTTCCTCAATTGTCTATAAGTTTTGAAGATCCCCGGATGGACCGCTAGTGGGGAATCATGTGCTTCTTGCAAAATTCGGTACTTGAGCTTGGAGTTATGAACTAAATAAATTATTCCCTTATAATATATCAGCCCATTCAAAATCCTATAATTATCATCCCCTTTGATTATATCCAACACATCACAAGCAAATTTGTCTTTGGCATATTCAACTAGTAGCATGTTTTTCCAATCCTTGGCAATATCCATGCGAGAAAAAGAAGGCCTTCTTGACAAAGCATCTGCTACTATATTATTCTTTCCTTTGACATATTCAATATCAAAATCATAAGCTTGAATCTTGCTTACCCACTTTTGTTTCCTTTCATTTAGATCTTTTTGGGTGAGAAAGTGTCTTAGACTATTGTGGTCAGTTTTCACCACAAACTTGCTGCCCACCAAGTATTGTCTGAATTTGGCCAATGCATGCATAATGGCCAGCATTTCTTTATCATAGATGGAGTAAAGTTTTTCATGAGGATGCAACTTTCTGCTCTCAAAGGCTATGGGGTGTTGGCCTTGCTTTAGGACAGGCCCTATTCCTCCACCTGAAGCATCACATTCCACAACAAAAGGTTTAGTAAAATCAGGAAGTGCAAGTATGGGACAACTACTCATTACCTCTTTCATTTTTTGGAAGGCCTTTTCAGCCTCTTCATCCCACTTGAAAGCATCCTTCTTAGTCAAATCGGCGAGTGGAGAAGTCAACTTAGAGAACCCTTTCACAAATTTTCTGTAGTAGGTGCATATGCCAATAAAGCCTCTCAATTTGGTAATATTTTTTGGTGATGGCCATTCCAAGATAGCCCTGATTTTTTCCATGTGTACCTTCACTCCTTCTTGCCCAATAATGTGCCCAAGATAAAGTAGTTCTTTCATCCCAAACTCACATTTTGATAATTTAGCAAATAAGGACTCTTCTTGTAAGATTTTCAACACAATCTCTAACTGTTGCAAATGCTCTTCCCATGTTTTACTGTAAATGAGAATATCATCAAAGAAAACCAAAAAAAACCTTCTTGGTTGCTTGCAAAATATCCTATTCATACATGCTTGAAAGGTGGCTAGAGCATTAGTTAACCCAAAAGGCATGACAAGAAATTCAAAGTGGCCAAAATGACATCGAAAAGCGGTCTTTTGCACATCTTCATCTTTCATTCGAATTTGGTGATACCCTAATCTAAGGTCAATTTTTGAGAAGTATTTGGCCCCATGTAGCTCATCCATGAGCTCATCAATCCTAGGAATAGGATACCTATTCTTGATAGTCTTTTTTTTCAAGGCTCTAAAATCTATGCACATTCTCAATGTTCCATTTTTTTTCTTCACTAGCGCTACTGAAGAAGCATAAGGGCTAGAGCTTGGTCTAATGAGTTCCAAATCTAGGAGTTCTTGGATAGATTTTTCAATCTCATCTATGAACTTTTTAGGATGTCTATAAGGTGGTATCTGAATGGGTGAAGTGCCCTCCTCCAAAATAATACTGTGCTCAACCCCCCTATCCGGTGGCCTACCATGTGGAAGGTCTCTAAAAACCTTTTCATATTTTTGCAAAAGTCTCTCTATCTCCTATGGGTGTTTGACAATATTTATAGTTGGCTTGGGAGATGTAATATGACATTCAGTAGCCCATTCTATATCCCCATGCCTCAATATAGATCTCATACTATTGCAAGTTACTACTTGATTTGGATAAGTGTGTTTCGCTCTCACAATTCTTTGTACTCCTTTTGAATCTTGGAATTTCATTTCAGGAATTTGATAATTTACTGTATGCTCTCCTATTGAATACAGCCATTGCACTCCCAAAACCACATTAGTATCAACAACATCAACCACATAAAAACTATCAACAAAAGTATAGTTACCTACGGTGACTTGCAGCTTTGGAACCCATGTTTTGCATTGCATTGTGTTGTGACCGGGAATGACAACTGTGAAGCCATCAAATGGTTCAATAGGTATATTTATTTTCTCTACCATCTCTGCATCAATGAAGTTATGAGTGGTTCCTCCATCTACCAAAACTGAAATTCTTTGTCTTTGTACCACACCTTTGCATCAGATAGTATTATAGCGAGGTACTGCTGAAAGCACTGCCATTCTTGCTTTGTCTAGTGAAGGCTGATTTTCTTCTTGTCTTTCCTCTTCTACTGCTGTCTCATATGCCTCTTCTTGATCTGAAATATGTCCATCTTCATCCATGCCCCCATCATACCCCTCATTGTCAGAAAATACTTCTATGTATTGAGCCTTTCCTTTGGTACATTTGTGCCTCGGTGTCCATGGTTGGAAGCATATGAAGCACAATTTCTTTTTTCTAAGTTCATCCCTGTTTAGTCCCTCTTTTTTATTAATCTCAAATGACTCTCTTTTCCAAGGTTTCTTATCATATCCATCCCTTTTCCAAGGTTTCTTTTCAAATTTGTAGCTAGGCTTAGGAGGAAATCTCATTCTAGGAAGCACATTTTAAAGATCCCTAGTCAAGCTCATTGCATCTTTTAATGTAGTTGGCTTGTGGGCTTTGACCAAACCTCTTAAGGGTTCAGCCAAACCTTCAGTGAACAGCCATACTAATCTTCCCATAGATACATCAGCCACCTTGACTGATAATTTTTGAAAGTCCAACATATATTCGGTAGGGGACCCAGTTTGCTTCAATTGAGCTAGTTCTTTGAAAGGCAATTTTGGATCTTTTTGTTCAAATCTTTCTAGTACCCTATCAACAAATTATCCATATGTTTTAACCTGATTATGACCCAAGGTTTTCAGCCCATGAAACCACCATTCATTGTCATCTCCTTCCAAATGCAAAATGGCCATTTTTAATGCATCCTCTTCGAACATAGGATTCAGCTGAAAATATACATCCAATTTTTGCACCCAAGTGTTAGCAGAATTTTGAGAAGAACCATCAAAAGTAGGAAGTGACATTTTTCCAATAGCACTATTCAATTCTTTGTTTTGGAATGGACTCCTATTGTCTCCCTTCATTTTAATCTTTTGCATAGCATCAATGTAGTCACTGAGTGGTACACCTCTTTTACACTCTTCATTCAAATCATTCCAATCATTTACTAGTTTCTTGTAATCCAATTCAAGATTGGGCTCTTCTTTGGGTGTGAGAAATTTAGGTGCAGTATGCCTTTGTGTGCTTTGAAATTCATCAGGTCTATTATGAGGTCCTGTACTTGAGAAAATATGCTCATTCCCTTTCATCTTTTCCCCTGAGTGTGAACCACTATTATCTCCTATCATCCCTTTGCCTGAAAGTTGGATACCCAACAATTCGAAACCTTTCATCATTTGTTTATTAATATCTAGCATAACCATGGTAATTCATTCAAAACATGGTTTTAAGGCTTCAATAAATTCCTCCTTATGTCTTAATTTTTCCTCCTCTCTACCCATTGTTTTAGAAAAAAACTTTTTTTCTGCTACTATCTCTTCTTCAACCAAAACTTCTTCAACTACTGATTCAAACGGTGGTGTTTTATTTGTTTGGATTCTTGTTAATACCATCAGGTGCCAAGACCATGCTCCGATACCACTTGTAATGATCCTTTTTCAAAGTTCTATTAAAATGCCAATTTTTCCACTTTTTCCCCAATTTCGACCTTTGACTAGTTTAACTGTTTTGACCTCCAAATCAACCCAAATGCTCCCAAATCTTCTGTAGGAGTGTATGAATGGTATTTGGACTTGAATATCAGGTTCAGGGATGTTTTATGATCCTCCAAATACTACTACAAACTTGATTTGTATTCTGATCAATATAGGTAATTTTGACTAGTAATTTGTGCATCAAATCCCCCCCGGGTAACACTGCAAATGGCCTTCTGAATGCCTCCAAAATCCCACGAGTTTATGAACAGAGGTATATAATGTGTTAATTATGTGATTGAGGTCTCATATGCACCATTAATTTATTTTTACGACTGTTCTAACTCTCTCACATTCAACAGCAAAAACCCCCAATTCGACCCTTGGGGAAATGGCACTATTTCACCTCCCAATACAACTAAACTGAGTAAAAATGCTTCAAATGCTCAAGTACAGTACATGAAAGTTGTATAAGACATCCATGGAAGTATATTGATCACAAATGTATCAGAGAATCATCCACCCATTCCAAATAATCAACATTATAGTGTCATACATCAATGCATTGGGGAAATGGACATTGTTTGCTCATTAATCAATAGTTTTGCATACAACCAGTGGGTATTTAGACCTGATAATTTCTGCATATTAATAAAAGAGGATATAAAGCTATTACAATCAGAAATATATAATGAGAAGCTCTCTCAAGAAGCACAAGTGCTCACAAAAAATGCCCTCCCTCAAGGAGCATGAATATGCCTTCAAAAATGGAAACGGTGGAGAGAAAGTGCTGCACTAAACCAAACCATGAAACTTTCTGTAGCTGCTATATGCAAATACAAACTCCATTAAAGAACCATGAAATACCTTAGTGGCCTCTCCAAACACCAACTTGGTTGGGAATCTTTCACCCTTGAAATTGGCTAAGGCAAGAAACTAGTCATCCACTAGCTCTCTCTTCACAAATGCAATTTTTCTCAAATCATCAAAAGCCATTCTCATTCTTCATTTCTACATTTTATAACAAAAATTATCCTTCTAAGGGTCGAAATCCTCTCAATAGATTCAATAGATTTCCATTTAGGAAATATTCCACATTTCCACTTGTCTCCTAGTTCCAACCTTCCATCTTCTCCCAAATTCGATTTTGAGTCTCTTCGGCTTCTCCAAATCCCAAATTCGCCTTCCTTCAGCCTATTTTTGGTGCTGACATGTCATAGTGGTTAGATTTCAGAGGTCAGGTCTGCAATTTGTCATAGTTGTCATAGATGCTCCATCATTGGTGTCATAGGGGCTAGGGAATCTAGCCCAAGTATCCACAAACTTCCACTTTGACTCTTTATCTTCCATGGAGGTTACCAATCCTTCCCAATTCGACCTAATATACTCAATGACATGTGTTATGACTTACCAACTCACCCAAGAGTGTTCACATTCCCATTAATTCGAATTTGCAAAAGAGAGATACCATGTATTATGAAAAATCAAGCTAGTGTGGGTCCCACCAACTCCATATGTCTCCAAAACCACTTGCCACTTAGAATTTATCTTGAATTTATTTATTCACCATATTTATTAAATGCTTGAACCCCTCTAATGTCTAAATATCATTTATTAGCTTCCTTATTACCATCCCACATGTGCCCATCCAACCTAGGAAACTAGTAGGATTGATGGGATTGTCTTACTATGAGGTTATTTGAATGGGGACATTACACTTCTTCTGCTGATCCTCTAACCTTTAATAGGTCACTTTATTCAAGAATTATAAGAACCTAGATTTCCAAGAGATGAAGTTGCAATCCCCATCCAACCTATCCTCAATCTTTATCCCAATCATCTTGACTTAAACTGGATTAGAAACCCTAGCAGGAACTAGGTCATTTTTGAAGTTGGGATTCTTGGAAAACTAATTCTATAGGGATATATGCCCTATGAATGCAAGTTGAATACCCCTAATTTTCTCTCAAAGATAATCGCCCAACACTGGAAACCCTAGTTTCCCAATTCCATTAGAGAATAGGTCAAAAATGAAATTTTTTGGATTTGAAATATGCTTCCACAGATACTTGCACCTACCAAGGCAAGTTGAGGAGAGGTAAAATCGAACCAAATCTGAGGATGGAAGGGTTAGAAACTTGAAACCCTAATTTCTGTAGAAAGTGCAGTAACTATAGAATTAGGTCAAAATTGAAAATTCTTGCAACTAAAATTTTCTTCCACCAAAAGATGTGCCTTACCCAGGGATAAATTCCCAATGCTCTTTTCAAACCAAATTGATAAGGGAAGGCTTCGAAATATGAAATCCTAGTTTCCGACAATGGCTTCTTTTAGCACTGCTCTGATACCATGTTAGGTTTTATAGTAGCATAATCAAGATCACTAAAATAATGGAAAAAGCATAGAAACAAAATGAGTGTGGAGATTGTTTAACCACGATGATAAGAACAATAATATCCCAACCATAGACAAAGCTATTTATCTCCCCCAAGTTCACACCTTCCAATAGAGAACGATGTACATCCAGATAATAGTAGCGCAAACGGAAGAAAAATAACAGAGAAACTTCTCCAATAGTGAAGAACCCCAAAAATCATTTCTCTAGTTGTAGATGTCAACTTCTCTTTCACTAGTGCAAACTTGGTTCAGTGAATGTCCAAATGAGAAGTTCTAACTCTTTATTTATACACATCAAAAGCGACGTTTTCCCTTACTGGGCCAACATGACTTGCCCTAACTGGGTTGAACTAACTAGGGAAGTTATTCCCTTTTCTAGGGTAGACTGCCCACTGTTTTGGGGCAGTTTACCCACTGGGCCGACCTGTCTAATTGCAAGGCCGACTTGTATTGGGGGAAGATAAAATAACATTTAAATATACTTTTCTTTGTGTGTTTTTCATCCCAAGGTTTATATGAATTCTTTCAAGGGTTTACACAATCAAATACATCAATATCTTCTCACATAGGAGGTACAAAAATAATATAATAAGAATAGCTTCCGAAGTTGCACTATTTCCAACAATCTGCAGCTTGCTCAAAAGTAGGACATACTGGAGAGATATGGTCTGATCATGCACTAGTCCTTAGATATAATGCATGTGATTCTATATGTTTGGGTCTCTGTCTAGTTGCACTGGGTTAGTTGATATTTTAATGGTACTTGTATTGTCACACCAAATGAGTATAGGTGTGTAGAAGTCAATCTCAAACTCTTAGAGCATACCTTACAACCAGACTCCTTGAGTGGCTGGATTTGCAATTCCTCTGTATTCAACCTCTATACATGCAAGTACAATGGAACTTTTATTTTTACTTGACCAACATATTGGATCTCCTCCATGCATGAAAACATAATTGGAAGCTAACTTCTAGTTTGGGTTGTCTCCATCCCAACCTAAATATGAGAAAACATAAAGATCCGATGAAGAATTTGCAGCATAATGAATCCCAAATGAATTGGTTCCTTGCACATAATACAAGATCCTTTTGGAAGCCTTCCATTGGAACTCAGAGGCTCCTGCATGTACCTTGACACAACACTAACTACAAAAGCTAAACCAGGTCGAGAGTGAGTAAGATATAACAAACTCCCAACCAACTGTCTATAAAAAGTGTTCTTCACTACGGGGTAGACTTACCATCTTCAAGTTTTACTCCAGATAGAAAGGGAGTCTTTGATGGATTACATTCTTGCATTCTACAACTTTCTGAGTAGATGTGATGCATATTTTGACTAAGATAGCTTTATTCCTGAAGTGGACTGAGTGATATGAAGTCCCAAAAATTGTCTTAGTAGTCCCAAATCATACATAGAAAATGCATGATGCAAAGCATATTTTACTGAATCAATCCCATCAGTTGAATCCCCAGTAATCAAAAGATCATCAAAATATAATAAAATGACTAAAACAAAACCATTAACATTATTCAAGTATACATTTGGGTCATATTTGCATTTGCTGAAACCTTGCGACAATAGAAAACTGTCCATTTTGGCATACCAAGATCTGGGAGCTTGTTTGGGACTATTCAAATACGTTTTCAACATACAAAAAATAGAGGTGTCACTCACATAACCTTCGAGCTGCTTCATATAAATCTCTTCCTCAATGTGTCCATGGAGGAAAGCACTTTCTACATCCATGTGGTGCACATTTGATTGTTTGGATGTTGCAATTGTCAGAACCGGGCTGATTGAATCCATCTTGGTTACAAGTGAAAAAATATCATTGTATTCAAGGCCATGGACTTGGGAAAATACCTTATCCACCAGCCTTTATTTCAAATTCACTATTGCACCATCAACAACCACCTTTTTTACAAAGATCCACTAACACTGAACCAATTTTCTACCAAGTGGCAAAGAATCTAGTTCCCATGTTTGGTTATTCTGATGAGACTGAAACTCTTCATCCATTGATTCCTTCCATATGGGATCTTTGGAAGCCTCATCATATGACACGGTATCAGATCCAATCATTAGATAGCATCTTTCAGGAAGATGATGATCTTGGGAAAAAGTGCATTTTCAAACTGATATCTAGTCTTCCTAGTATCGTGAGGGTCACCCACAAGTTCTCCTACTACTTCAATGATTTTTGGAGCCCACTTGGGTCTTGTAGGTGAATTTGGATATGAAATCATGTTTTTTTCTTCATCATCAAAATCAAAATCAGAATATTCATCAAAAGCTTCACTTACTTCATCAGGTGGTGGTTGTGAGAATTCTCCAATTTCAACTGCCAACAAGGGTTCTTCTTCAAATTGCACACTCCTTTCAATGAATGATTTTTGAGTGGTCATATTGAGCAATTTGTAACACTTTGAGTCTTTAGGATATCTAAGAAATATACATGTTGGATTTTAGGTTGCAAATCCATTCTCTTCTCAAGAGATATTCTAGCCCTTTCCTTTGAGCCAAAAATTCTGAAATGTGACACATCTGAATTGTGTCCACTCCAAGCTTCAAAAGGATTGATACTTTTCAAGGCCTTATGTGTCATCCTATTCTGAATATATGCTACACAATTAATGGCTTCATCCCAGAGTCTTGGAGACAAAGACTTGGAATCCATCATGCAAGTGGCCATCTCCTTGAGGGATCTATTCTTCTACTCTACCACATTATTGTACCAATGTGTATATGGAATAGTATGATGCATTTGAAAGCCATCATTAGCAGAAAGTTGCTGAAAATCAGACTTGACATATTCTCCCCATTGTCTATTCGAAGGGATTTGATATTCCTACTAGACAGATTTTCCACAAAGGATTAAAAAAAAAACCTTAAAAAAAACAAAGACTTCTGACTTGTATTTGGGAAGGGACCCGAGATATCACTTTGGAGTAACTTGAGGGGTGCATAAGTTCTCTCAACTCTATCTCTCTCAAACTTGCATTCAGGGTTTTTGCTAAGGATGCAAACCTGACAAATTCTTTTTGGAAACTTAATGTTTGGAATCCCATCAACCATGTTCTTTTCATGCAAATCACGCAGATACTTGTAGCTCAGGTGGCCAAATATCTCATGCAACAACTTATTGGTTTCATTGGCATGAGTGAGGAGTATAGAGGGTGATGAGTAGGGAAGAAAATGAGAAAACTTATAAAATTTTGAATCATGTTCTACAACACCTAAGGCAATGATTCTACCAATGGAAATTTTCAAAATTTCCACTCCATTGGGGATGAATATGACTTGCTTGGGAGACCCAATATGTTTCATCTGATACACTCAAAGGAGGTTGGAAGCTAAACCAGGGACATGCAAAACATTATTGAAAGAGAAATGGTCTATATCTATTCTACACTTACCTTTTGATTGAGTATCCGCATCATCTCCCAACACAATTGTTGGACCACCAATGGAATCAAGAGAGGAGAACGAATCCCTTGTAAAAACCATATGTTTGGATATGCCAGAATGATTGATGTAAGACGAATATTTTGAAGTGTTGGCCATCAAAGCATGAAATCTTTCCTTATATTCTGAATTTGAACCTCCTTTTGTCCTCCTTGCACCATCAAGAAGAGGAATATTGTTCTTCTCAAGAAGTTGATCCATCATGCTGATGGTTTTCCTTATGCACAAACTCTCAGGATGAAATCCCCTATTGCAGTATGTGCACTTGCTTTTCTCCTTCTTTTTCTGTTGATTCTTCTTGGAGCTTGAGGGCTCCTCTAGTGGCTTTAATTTTTATTTCCTTTGATCTGAAGGATTTTTGTCTTTAGCCTTCTTCTTCCCCTTAGAATTATTTGAATCTCCAATAGCTAATGCATGGTCTTTTGATGGCTTTATGGATTCCATCAAGATCAACTTACCTTTCTCTTGAGTTAGAGATTCCATGAACTCTGCCAGAGAGGGAATTTTCAAGTTTTGAACTGTGAGCTTGGTAGCATGGAAGGTAGAAACAAAAACATAATACTCTGGACCTAATTTTGAAAGTATGGAAAATATCAACTTCTCATCTTTCTTATCAATCCACATTGTTTCAGGTGAAGAACCAAAGACTTAAACTTAGTAAAGAAGTCTTGTAAGGTCTCAAATTTGCTTGGACTCAGAGAAATCAATTCATTCTCCAATAGATGGCCTCTCAATTCATCTATATTTCCAAACAAAGTATGAAGTTTGACCCAAACATCATTTGATGTGGTTAAACCATCCAGATGGAAAATAAGATCCCTTGAGGTACTTAGACACAACATACCAAAAGCTTCATCGCTTCTATTATGCCACTTTCCCTTGTCAACAACTGATGTAGGCTCGAGCTCAGTAGCCATAGTAACTCTATAGAGGTCCTTGGATATCAACAAAATCTCCATCTATGCTTTCCAATCAAAGTAATTGAATGGAGTCAAAATGATATACTGAGACTACTCCATGGCCAACTAATGCACCCTTGATGAGACTAAATTGTAACCTGTAAAATTTCAAAACAATAGCCTATCATAACCTAGGTAACCATATCCTATCATAACCTAGATTACCCTAATCTACCATGGATTAACCTATCTTATCATACCCTAGCATAACATATCCCATCATAACCGAACTTATAATATCATACGATAGGTTATGGTTACCTTACCTAGCCTAGCCTAGCTTGAGCTTTCCTTCTTTGACATGGGAAAACTAATCCTAACCTATCCTAATCCAACTTAGCATAGCTTATCTAACCTAGCATATCCTAGACCATCCTAACTTAGCATATTAATGTATCCTTACCTATCCTGACACAACCGAGCCTACCCTAACCTAAGATAATATAACTTAAGTTAACTTAACATGAGCTACCTTAACTTAACCTAACCTATCCCAACCTAGCCTAACATAACCAAGCCTACTCTAACCTGACCTACACTAGGCTAGTATATTATAGCCTACCCTACACCATGTTGATGTATTCCTATGATGAGAATAATTGAGAGATAGCACCAGTGATCAAGATGACGAGTACCACAGCAGTGACAAGGATGCTCCGTGATCCAGTGACGATGATCGAGCTCCAGTATCGAAGACTTGTGCCTATATGTCTTGATGACCTGTGTCAAGAGAATACCTTCCTAGTTAAGAGGGAGTGTTGATGTATTTGTAACTTCGGAAGATATTCACGTTTATATTATATGTATTACATTTGTACTTTATTGTATCCCCAATGGAGATATATTATTCCTCCGATTGGAAGTGTCGTCATTTGTATTTGCAAGTGTCGCAAGTTATATTGTAAGTGTCATAACTTATATTTGATGGGTTATTAGACCACCTTAGAGGGGTTGGCCCTATATGAGTTAAGTGGATGGGTTATTAGACTCCCTTAGGATGTCGGCCCAATTAGGGTAAAAGGAAGGTTAAGTTAAAGTATAAATCGGGTGGTTGTACCACTCTATTTGCTCATTCACTCACTCATCCAACTCGCATAGTTGACAGAGAGGAGTGTGCACAAGTGGAGGAGGAGTAGCTGCTGAAGACATCTATCTTTTGGGGTTTCATATTGGTGATATTTGTATTGGTTCTTATTCTATCTCTGAGGAAGTTGTGGGGTTTTTCACCTTCTTGGTTTTCCTCGAGGAAAGATTGTGTCTCTTGTGTTTATGATTGTTATGTTGTGCATGTTATTCTCTTAGTAGGATTCTAGATAATATTTGAATGAAATTATCAAAATTCTAACATGGTATCAGAGCGGGACTAAGAAGAAGACACTGTGTAGTTATGAAAGCTAGTTCTTCTTAATTTTTGGGTCTCTCTCCACAGATCATCAAATGCAAGAGGCTAGGCTGACTCTCCTAAGGAAGGTGTATCTTTCTGTCAAGACAAAATTTTACTCTGAGCATTTTCAGCTTTTGGCCCGTCCCTACTACGGGAAATTAGGGATTTTGACAAAAGTGGAATTTTGGAGTTCTCTCAGCATAGGACTGATCTCCTCATAAAAATCGAAGTTTAGAGACCAATATAGAACTTTTTAGTTAAGAAGAACCCCAATATCTATCAAAACCTAGTTCGGGTTTTGGACCAGAAAACCAGATTTTGACAGAAGTTGCAGATCCGAAATTCACAGGTTAATTTTGAGGGGTCAATTTTTGGAGTTTTTCAAAATCTAAGCACACTAGCTTGCTCGACTCATTCAATTGCATCTCTCTTTCCAGACAAAAGTTTTAAATTCCAAGTTTGTATTTTTAGGGTTTCTTTGTCAAACCCTAGCCAGCTCTAGATCCAGTCTCAGTAAATCAAGTGGTAAGACCTAAATATTTTATTTCCATTTGAGTTTCTCATTAGGATGTCTCACCACACCAATATTGAGGATAGGCTTGAAGGGGATGATAACTTCCAAGCATGGAAGTATAGGATTGGGTTAATCCTAGAAGAGAATGAATTGGACACCTACATAAGTGAAGAGGTTTCAGTTCCAAAGGGAACTGAGGCTAAGGCCTTACATTAGAAGAACTTGTTCAAGGCCAAGAGAATAATTGCATATTCTATCAAAGACCATCTCATACCACATGTGTCTTCTCTAAAGACACCCACGAAGATGTTTGATTCCTTGACCAAGTTGTTTGAAGGAAAGAATATAAATCGGAAGATGACTTTGCAGAACCAATTGAAGAGTGTAAAGATCCAGAATGGAGAGACCATCCAATCCTACTTTACTCGGGTCTCTCAAATCAAAGAACAACTTGAAGCTTTGAATGAAGTGGTAGAGAATGGAGAAATTGTGATGACCACTTTGAATGGCCTAGGAAGAAATTGATTTCTTTCAGTAGACTGTGGGAGGAATGCTCACAAGAAGAAGCTAGACTTGTGGCCCGAGAAGAAAAGATGGGAAGTGAAGACCAAGCTCTCACAACTCACATCAAGAGAAGTAAGTTCAAGAGGGAGAAACCTCATCACAAGAGATCTCCTCACCATCATCAAAAGAAGAAAGATCACTCTCACATTAGATGCTTCACATGTGATGAGAAGGGGCACTATGCCTCAGATTGTCCCAGGAACAGAAAAAGGCTTCAACAACAACAAGAAGAGATATCATGCTCATGCTACTGAGGATGATGAACCTCCCAGGAAGAAGACTAAGGAATAAAGTGAAGACTCTTCAAGTGACGAAGAATATGTTCTAATCTCTTCTCTCACAGGTACTATTACACATGGGTGTAATGATTGGCTTATTGATAGTGGGGATTCCAAACATATGATGGGATTTAAAGAATCTCGTATGGACCTATCTGGACATGAGTCACCTCATAAGGTGAAACTTGGTGATGACTATCAATACCCTATAAAAGTAAGTGGTGAAGCCTCCTACAAGTTAGACTTTGGGAAGTCTTTAAAAATGAAATATGTTCTATATGTACATGGAATCAAGAAGAATCTTCTCTCCATTTAATATTTGGTTGCAAAGGGGATGAGAGTTGCATTTGTGGATGGCCAAGTACTTATGTGGCCAAAAGGTAAGACCATAGATGATGCAGTAGTGATTGGAGAGCAAGAGGGAGAATTGTACAAATTGAAGGGACAACCTGAACAAGCCATGGTACATGAATCCATGGAGCCAAGTAAACTTTGGCACAGAAGGCTTGCACATGTGCACTATAGAGCACTACCAATTGCAAGCAAGGCAGTAGAATGTCTTCCTGAAATCTAGTCAAAGCATGAAGGTGTTTGCAAAGTATGTGCAAAAGGAAAGAGCACAAGGAAGGCATTTCCAGGCAGTGAAAGAAAGGAAAGAGGAATCTTGGAAATTATCCACTCCGATGTATGCGGTACGATGTCATCCAGTTATCTCAGTGGATATGTATATTATGTTTCTTTCATTGATGATTTCTCTAGGAAGACTTGGATTTATTTCTTGAAGAACAAAGATGACGTATTCAACAAATTCAAAGAATTCAAAGCCTTGATAAAAAACCACATTGAAAAGAAGATCAAGACTTTTAGATCCGACAATGGTGGATAATTTACTTCAAAAGACTTCAAGAAGTTATGTAGTGATGCAGGGATTAAGAGGGAGTTGACCACTCCTTACAATCCACACCAAAATGGAGTTGCAGAAAGGAAGAATTGAACTATCATGGAAGCAACACGGTAAATGCTTCATGACCAAGATCTACCTATGCATCTATGGGAAGAAGTAGCAAGGATAGTTGTATATGTATAGAACAAAACACCACACAGGATACTTGACAACAAGACACCAGAAGAAGCTTTTTCAAGTGAGAAACCAGAAGCTAGCCATCTCAACATATTTGGCTGTCCAGTATACACACATGTTCCAAGAGAAAAGAAGGCAAAGTTAGATCCTTCAAGAAAGAAGGGTATATTCGTGGGTTACATTGAAAATTCGAAAGCATATAGAATCTACTTTCCAGAGTTCAAGAAGATTGACATCAGTAGGGATGTGAATTTTGAGGAAGACTCAACATACATCATATCCAGGAAACTACCTGTTGAAGACAATGAAGAACCAGGAGTACCCAGAGTACAGGACACCACCATGAACGAAGCAATTCCAGAAGAGGATCGTGAAATAGAAGATCCACAAGAGCTTGTATATCCACCCCGTGAGAAGAACTCTTACAAGAGGAAACCAGCATGGGCAAGAGACCTCATTCAATATGCAAAGAGGTATGGTGTTCTAGAGGACGAAAACAAAGAAATAAAAAGGACAAGGTCACACACTAGCTATGTAGCCTTACTATGTGACATAATGAACAAAGAAACTTGCAGTTATGAAGAAGCGACATAAAAGAAAGAATGGAAGGAGGCCATGGTCGAGGAATACCAGTCAATCATGAAGAATGATGTTTGGGATGTGGTACCAACACCAGAAGGGAAGTCTGTTGTGACTTCCAAGTGGATCTACAAGATCAAGCATGCTGCAGATAGTAGCATAGAGAAATAAAAGGCAATTTTTGTGGCTCGTGGCTTCTCCCAAAAAGAAGGGATAGATTATAAAGAAACTTTTGCACCTATAGTCATATACACTTCAATCAGAACAATACTTGCTCTGGCTGCAGTGATGAAATGGAAGATACACCAGATGGATGTCAAGACAAATTTCTTGAATGGTGTAGTCGAAGAGGAAGTGTATGTGGAGCAGCCACTTAGATTTGAGACACATGACAGGGAGTCACATTTTTGCAAATTAAAGAAATCCTTGTACGATTTGAAACAAGCACCTAGGACATGGTACGATATGATTGACAACTTCTTGACTAGTTTGGGATTTACCAAGAGTAAAGTGGATTCCAAACTTTACTACAAGGTTGAGGAAGGAAATCCAGTGATACTCCTACTGTATATAGATGACCTATTTGTGACAGGTGAGATTGGGTTGATTGCTGATATGAAGAGGAAGCTTGTTTCTGAGTTCGAGATGAAGGACTTGGGTATGATGCATTACTTTCTAGGTATGGAGGTGTGGTAGAATGAAGATGGAATATTCCTTGGGAAAGGGAAGTATGCAGTAGAGATCCTGAAGCAATTCAGGATGATGGACTGCAAGGCCATGGCCACACCCATGGCATCGAACCTCAAGCTATTGAGTGATGCTTCATCATATTAAGTTGATGCCATGATGTATCATCAGATGATTGGGTCCTTGATGTACCTGACGGACATGAGACCAGATATTTGCTTTGCTGTGAACACTTTGAGACAGTTCTTGACAGATCCTAGACATGTTCACTTAATTGCTGCAAAGCATATTCTGAGGTACCTGAAGGGTACGGTTGATTATGGGCTCAAGTATGATGAGAATCGAAATATTAACCTGGAGGGTTATGTTGATTCAGATTGGGCAGGAAGTGTTGCAGATAGGAAGAGCACTTTGGGGTGTTGCTTCAGTATGGTATCTGGGGTGATCTCTTGGTTTAGCAGGAAGCAGTTTTGCATAGCACTGAGTACAGCCAAAGCAGAGTATGTCACAGCTTGTTCAGCTAGTTGTGAGGCAGTATGGCTAAGGAAGCTACCGTCTGATTTTTTTATCTCCAATTGGATGCTACTTATATCTTTTATGACAACTAGAGTTGCGTGAAGTTGTCCGAGAACCCGGTGTTCCATGACAAGTCGAAGCATATTGAGATCAAGTATCACTATATCAGGGATATGGTGTAGAGAGGAGCGGTGAAGCTCCAATATGTTGTGACGAATGAGTAGATAGCAGATGTGTTGACCAAGCCACTTGCCAGGGTTAAGTTCAAGTACTTCAGAGAGAGGCTTGGTGTTCTTCAGATTGACGATACTTCTAGGAGGAAGTGATGGGACACAAATGCTGGAGCCCTTCTAAGCATGGTGGTAGGCAGGCCCTCACCATGGCTGTAGATGTAAGTGTTTTGTGATGAACATCCAAACAATGCCCCGCCATGAACATCCATATGATGTTCTTTATGATGATGATCTATATGATCATGAGCATCCGCATGATGCTCCGTGTGAAGATGATCAAGATGATTATGAGTATTCGGATGATACTCGGTGGTCGTGGATGTGTTATAGGTTGTGCAATAGCATGTAATCGCTCCCTAGGAAATCCTATAGGTTGAGTAGTAAGCTCGTAATCAGTCCTGGGATGCTCTTTCGAAGTTTTGCTTGTTCACATATAATCACTCCCTGGGATATCTATAGGTTGAGCAGTAAGCTCGTAATCAGTCCCGGGATACTCTTTCGATGTTTTGCTTGTTCGCATATAATCGCTCCCTGGGAGATCCTATAGGTTGAGCAGTAAGCTCGTAATCAGTCCTGGGATGCTCTTTCAAGGTTTTGCTTGGTCGCATGTAATCAGTCCTAGGAGATCTTGTAGGTTGAGTAGTAGCTCGTAATGAGTCCCGGGATGCTCTTTTCAGGTTTTGCAGATGCACATAATAAGTCCTAAGATTCCACCGAATGGGCCGCTCGCAAAGATGATGAAGACCTACCTAAAGGCTAGGCCTACATCCAACATGAAAAAGGCTTGGCTCTGTAGAAAATCCTATGACAACAAGAATTGATAGATAGCACCAGTGATCAAGATGATGAGTACAACAGTAGTGACGATGATGCTTCGTGATCTAGTGACGATGATCCAGCTCCAGTATCGAATACTTGTTCCTATATGTATTGATGACCTGTGTCAAGAGAATACCTTCCTAGTTAAGAGGGAGTGTTGATGTATTTGTAACTTCGAAAGATATTCACTTGTATATTATATGTATTACATTTATACTTTATTGTATCCCCAATGGAGATATATTATTCCTCCAATTGGAAGTGTTGTCATTTGTATTTGCAAGTGTCACAAGTTATATTGTAAGTGTCATAACTTATATTTGATGGGTTATTAGACCACCTTAGAGGGGTTGGCCCTATATGAGTTAAGTGGAAGGGTTATTAGACTCCCTTAGGAAGTCAGACCATTTAGGGTAAAAGGAAGGTTAAGTTAAAGTATAAATAGAGTGGTTGCACCACTCTATTTACTCATTCACTCACTCATCCAACTCCCATAGTTGAGAGAGAGGAGTGCTCACAAGTGGAGGAGGAGTAGATGATGAAGACATCTATCTTTTAGGGTTTCATCTTGGTGATCATTCTATCTCTAAGGAGGTTGCGGGGTTTTTCACCTTCTTGGTTTTCCCCGAGGAGACATTGTGTCTCTTGTGTCTATGATTGTTATGATGTGCATGTTATTCTCTTAGTAGGATCCTAGATAATATTTGAATGAAATTATAAAAATTATAACACACCACCGTAAACTAGCCTAACATACTATAGCTTAACTTAGTCTATCTTAAGTTATCCTACCTTACACTACCTTACCCTAGCTTAACATAAACTAGCATAACCCACTCTACCCAACCCTAACATAATATAATATAACCTGCCTGACCTAACCTAACCTAACCTACCTACCTTTTCCTTTCCTAACATAGTCTACCTTACCCTAGTGTACCTAACTTACCCACCCTACCCTAACCCATCATACTCTACCTCAGCCTAATCTATTTTGGAATACCTTAACCCAACCTATCCTAACATAGTCTATCCTACCTTAACCTCCTAGCTTATCCTAGCCTAACATAGAAGGCTTCCCTAACCTAGTTTATCCTAGCATAACCTATCATGGCTTACCCTGCCCCACCTTATATTACCTTACCTTAGCCTACCTTAGACTATCTTAACATACCTTTTCCTACTCTACTATAGCCTTCCTTACCTTAGAATTTCCTAACCTAATCTATCCTACCTCAACCTAGTCCACCCTACCGTAAGTTACCCTAGCTTACCCTAGCCTAGCCTAGCTTAATCTAGTTTACCTCACCCTATCCTACCCTCCCTTAATATACCCTATATTAGCCTTAACATACCCTAGCGTACTCCACCCTAACTAAGTATACTCTAACATTGCTTTCCGTAGACTAACTTACACTAACCTAGAATATCGTACCCTGACATATCCTATTGCATACTACCCTGACATGCTTCATCCTAGCCTATTTTAAGCTAGCCTACCATAACATACTTTATCCTATCCTATCCTAGACAACCTTATGTTACCTTATCATAGATTACCTTACATCAATGTTATCAGAACCAGACTGGTGGTCAAACCGGTCGGCTCCAGGACCCAAACCAGGACCAGAATCGGACAAAAGCTGGGAAAAAACCGGATCAAAAAACTGGTTGAGCAAAAATACATAAAATATTTATATTTTCAAAAAATAAATATATATTCATGTGAATATAAACCATTATACACAAGTCTGCAAATTTTCTCATGTATATAGCAATTAAGAGCATATAAAACAAAAATTTGCCTGTGCCATGGCCCACAATTGAGATTTGATTCCAGACTCCCAAACGTCCTGTTGCCCTAACTCTGTAATTCATATGCTCATCCTAGAAAAATTGAAAGATGACTATGAATTGTGATTGCAATTGAGGGTCCCTGCGTGAATATATAGTGATTGTACAGTAAGTAGGTTAGAATATGTGGTCGATGTGCCCAAAATTTTTGGTTTTTTAATTAAAAAAAATTTCAAAACGTAGATTTTTTTCCCTAGAAAGACTCGATATGGAACCAGCCGGTTCCATACGGAACCTGGCCAGTTTGAGAAAACTGGCAAGTTCTGTACAAAACTGGGCGGTTCCTGGTGGAAACCGGCTAGTTCTGTACATAACCGGTAAAAAACGGATTGAATCAAACGGTCGGACCGGAAAACCCTTGGAACAGGTTGGACCGGCTGGTTTTTCCGGTTCCGAGGCTATTTTTATAACACTATGTTACGCTAACCTATCCCTACCTAGCCTACCCTATCATACCTTATCTTAGATCAACCTAGTCCATCCTACCCTAAATTACCTTACCTTATGCTTACCCACCCTTGGGTACCCTAACCTAACCTAGCATACCATAACATACTCTACCCTAGGGGTCCCTATTCAACCCTACCCTACCCTACCATACCCAACATTAGCTTAACATACTCTAACTCACCTTACATTAACATAACCTAGCCTACTTTAATGTAGCCTAACCCACCTTAACCTACTCTAGCCTAATCTAGCTTAACCTAATTTAACTTAGCCTAACTTTCTTTAATTTAGCATGCTCTAAGAGAACCTGCCTTAACCTAAACTATCCTATTATGATCTACTGTGGTCTAGCTAGCCTAGCCTAGCCTACCCTTGCCTTATCCTACCTAAATTAGCATTCTACCTTACCCTACCCTAACCAAATCTATTCTAGTCTAACTTGACCTAGGCTACCTTATCCTAGCTTAGGATATCCTACCTTACCCTACCTTACTCTACCCTACCTTACTCTGTCCTACCCTAACTTATTCTATCTCACCTTAGCCTACTTTATTCGAACCTATACTAAATTAGCCTACCTTGACCTATCATACCCTAGCTTAACCTACCTTGAACTAAGCTAGCCTAGCCTAACCTACTCTACCTTAGTCTATCTAGGGTATGTTACCTTACCTTAGATTGACCTACCCCAACCTAGCCTAACCTGACGTACCTTGGCCTATGGTTAAAGCTTAACCTAACCTAACTTACCTAATCTACTCTACTCTAATTTACATAAACTAATGTTCCCTAGCTTAGCTTACACAAACCAGACTACACTATCCTATCTCAAACTTGAGCCTCACACAAATGTCTAAATCCTCAAGCCTAATTGTAATCCTTTTCCTAATATTAACCATTTAAATATTAAATCCTAAACCTAAATTGAATATCCATGTTTAAAATAAGAATATTTCTTTACACAAATTTCTAATGTAACACTATATAACTTTACAAAAATCCATTTTTTTATATCAAATAAAGAATCTCATATTCATTAAAAAGATATGGTAACAAACCATATAATATAAATGTACATTCCACATTCGAAAGATAAAGTCTAGATAAAAGATAATTAACATAAATAATTAATTTATCTAAAAAAGATTACAAAATATAATTTTATGTATATTAGAAATTTATATATATATATAATTTTAAAGTTAAAGCATTATATATAGCACATAATAAAATAATTATTTATAATACTAAATTTAAAGCAGTACATATACCACATAATAAAATAAATTATTATTATTATCTTTTTTTTAGCTCAAAGGAAAGTTTGGAGGCTCTTGCGGGGAGGATGGAGCTTAGGGTCAGGTTTTATTGCAGGGAGACGTGGTTGATAGGTAAAGGGTGTTGCAGTGAGGTTTGTTAGGCGTGGAAGACAGGTGGTAGGGGGTGCAGAGTAGTCATTTTTATCTTTTAGACTATTTCGGGTCTTTTCACTACTTTTAAGCGTTTTTTTCTGACTTGGGCTGGTGTTTCGATCTTTTTGTTCACTGGTGACATGTTTTAATAATCCTTGTTTGTAGAGTGGACTTCATTTACTTTTGGGTTTCCCTGTCAATTGGTACTATTTTTGGGTACACCTGTCTTTTTTCTCTCGACAGGTGGATACTATACTACCAACTGTTTCGGTCAGGAGTGATGGTGACATCCCACCAAAGTTTAATTTCTCCATATGCTTCTTCTTCCAATGACGCCAAAGGTGGAAAGGATTCTTTGTTGGAAGATGACAGAGCTAGGCATTTAGGGTTTGGTTCTGAAGTGGGTTTAGGGTTTGTTTCTGAAGCAGATTGTTTTGGCAACAGGAAAACAAGAAGTAGGAATAAGAAGCATGTTAAGTCCATTAAAGTCCAAGAAGGATTGGACAGATATTGTATCAGACATGACTCAAACCTGGATAGGATCAACATGTTATCGTCGAGGGCAATTGTGGGTAAATTTGAATACACAAATGGTGATAAGGGTGAATTGTTGGATTGGGTTCGCAAGAATTGGGTTCCTATGGTTGGAGACTTCGCGCAGGTCAATATGCTCTTAAATGGTTGGTTACTGTTCGTTTTCACCAAACCTGAACATTTAGGGCTCATACTAAAGAGGCCGTGGCTTTTCAAAGAGGGTTCCTTATGCTTAAAATAGTGGCATTTAGCTTTTGATTTAGTGTGTGAGAGATAGACTAAATGACAATTGTGGATGTTGATTCCTGGTTTCCCAATTGAACTATGGACCGAACAAATTCTTATAGGGATTGCAAATATAGTTGTCCGGTTTATTAGATTGGATAATCACTCACTCTTCAGCTTTGATAGGAGATTCGCCAATGTTATGGTGGAATTTGAAATGGACCGGGGAATTCTGGCTGAGATTGAGTTAAATTTGGGTAATAGGTAGTGGAAACAGAGGCTGGACAACTTCAAAGTCCCTTTCAGATTTTTTTGTGCCACAACACCGGACATATCCATGCAAATTGTCCTGTTTTGTCAAAGACGCATTTAAAGAAACCAGACCTGGCAATATTTGGGGGCACACCTCTAATTACTGGTCACTTGGAATTAAAGGAACGAGATGAAGATTGCAATGGGTTTGTTCGGGACCTGAAAGGTGCGGCCAACATTCCATCTATTAAAAATTTTCTGAGTAAGTCTTTATGCTCTCCTGATGCACTTTTATATAAGAGGAACTAGATTTGGTTTTGAACGACGAGGAGTCTTTAGATCGTCGTATTGCATATTGGGAAGTAGTGTTGAAGTTAGGGTTACTAGGAAACCATATTGCCACCTGTGGGGACTTTGAGGGGACTCTTACAAACCCTCAGGTAAAGAGAGGACTTTTCGGTAGTATTCCTGGATCATTTGTTTCACCCGGTGACATAAGTGGGTTTAGGGATTTGGGTTGCTCACAATCGGATGGGATTGCTGTGGTCTGTAAGGAGAAGGAAATTTGTGAACCTAGGATTTTCTTACTATATGAGGATGAACATCGGAAGGATTCTAGTTATCACATGGGAATTAATTCAAAGATTTTGACTCCCTTACCCATATTTTCTAAGAATCCTTCTTCCAAACCCGAGATTCAATCTGTAAACTCCTTAAGTTTTCAGAATGTTACAATTAGCAGAAGGAAAAAAAGGGTGTTTTAAGGAAGATGATAATTACCTCAAGGTTTCTGAATGTTTGAAGATTGTCAACAGTGAGGGTCATGTAGTTAGAACATCTGGGGTCTTAGAGCAGATTGCCCCATACATTTGGGTTCTTAATGTCTATTTTCTCCCTGAATGTTCGTGGATTGGGAAGGGTTGTTCGGGTCAGTGCTCTATCCAATTTTATCAAAGATACTAGTCCAGGGATTGTGTTATTACAGGAAACAATGTGTTTGGACAGGGCGTCTGTGTCTAGGGCTTCCAATTTACTTCTTGGATGGGAGTTTTCTGTAGTTAGCTCAGATGGATTACCAGCGGGTCTATTGGCAGCCTAGGATCCCAATTTCTACTCTTTTAGGGTTTTCATGACGGATTGGGGGATATTTCTGGAGGGACATAGTTTTTCTACTAATATGTCTTTTTATATACTGAATTGTTATGGTCCGTATCGGAATAGATGTGTATTTTGGGATGGTTTGAAAAACTATGGAATTCTTAATATTGACAACTTGATTATTGCAGGTGACCTTAATTTCACTCGTTTGGCTAGGGAGGTTTGGGGTCCAACAACAAATTTGGATAACTTAGCATATTATTTTATTGAGATGATGGATACATACAGTCTAGTAGATGTGTGTACTTTGGTCTACACTCCTGTGTGGTCTAATGGTAGATTGGGACAACAGGGCATATTGAAATGATTGGATAAATTCCTGGTAAAAACTTATATACTTGATTCCTGTCAGAGTTTTAGGAATTGGGTGGGAAGCAACAAAGTGTCTAATCACTACTCTATTTTCCTATAGTTAAGGGATCAGGTCACAAAGGGAGGTTTTCATTTTAAATTTAATCATTCGTGGATCTGCATTGAATACTTCTGTGTGGAAGTAAGGAAATTTTGGTTGCAAACGAAGTTAGATTTAGACTTGAACCCTATGGAATTTTTATGCAAGAAACTAAAATCCCTTAAGGTTTTTGTTACCAAGTGGATACACAATAAAAAGAGACTTGATCAGCAGCTTCTGCAGGAGGTGGAAGAACATCTACAAGAACTCTACAATAGATATAGGGTTTTAACCCTAGATTTGAAGGACTTCGAGAAATTGAAATCTCTAGAGGAGCAGAAAGAAAATATACTTCTGATGGAAGAGAAGGAGTGGAAACTCAAGAGTCGAGCTTTGTGGATTGATTTTGGTGATAAGAACACAAAATTTTTTCACTCTTTTGCGTCGGCAAGAAGGAATAACAAGACCATTTGGAGCCTTCAGGATGCAGATGGAAATAATATCATAGGTGCACAAAATTTACGAGTGTTTGCCAAAACATATTTTAATAATATTTATTCTGATGAAGGGAGATGCGATCTCCTATCACAGTTAAAAGTGGCAAAACTATATCCTAAATTTTTCTCTGAGCAAGATGCTATAGATTTGGGGAGAGAAGTTACTATTCTGGAGGTTGAAGAAACACTTAAAAGTTTTGCTAAGGAGAAGTGTCCTAGGCCTGATGGCTGGACAGTTGAATTATTCATCCACTTCTTTGATATAATGGGAAGAGATATACTGAATATGGTAGAATTTACCAGGATATTTGGTTACATTAGTGGGGCCTTGAATGCTAGTTTTGTTACACTCATTCCGAAGACTAATTACCCTAAGACTTTTGGGGACTTTCAACTAATTGCTTTGTGCAATATGCTGTATAAAATAGTCTCAAAGATCATTGCTAAAAGATTGAATCCAACACTCTCAAAGTACATTTCTCCTGAACAATTTGGTTTCCTACATGATAGAAAGATACATGATGTTGTAGGAACCACACAAGAATTATTCCACACTCTTAAGAAGAGGAAACAGAAGGCTATACTCCTAAAACTGGATTTAGAAAAAGCATATGATAGAGTGAACTGGGACTTTCTGAGGATCATATTGATTCAGATTGGGATTCTTGCTTTAGTAATCAATTGGATAATGGCCTGTGTGACCACTATGAGCATTTCTGTTTTGGTAAATGGATAACCTACAAGTTTCTTTAGTTGCAGCAGAGGTATAAGACAAGGTTGTTCTTTATCACCTCTTTTATTTCTTCTGGTGATAGAAGGTTTAAGTCTTTTGATCACTCGGGCTAAAAGGGATGGTTACATTAGAGGTTTGAAAATCAAAACTCTACTTCAGCTAACACACATACTATTTGTTGATGATGTACAGTTAGCTAGTGTCGATACTTTGTCTGAGTGGCAACACTATAAAGTATTATTAGATTTATTTTGCAAAGCTTTAGGTATGAATGTAAGTCTGAAAAAATCCACTTTTTATCATTTCCTTGTTGAGGATTGTAGAAGAAGAGAAATATCGGCTTTATTGCCTTACAAATGGGAAAGGGCCATTGACGGATTGACATACCTCAGATTTTTTCTCAAACCCAATGGCTATCTCATAAAGGACTAGTATTTTCTATTAAGGAAGGTGGAAAATAGGATTTCCCAGTGGTCCTATCGAATGTTATCTATTGGAGGGAAATTAAGGAAACTAATATAAAATTCCTTACCTTCCTATGGATTGTACTTATCGAATAAGAATATCTTTGAGGATCTATCCCCTAGTACAAAAGCATTTTTTCTCCAAATCATGAGCTTTTATATGCCTTACAAATAGTTGGAGAAAACTACAATCCACAGGAAGGTAAGGAATTTCATATTGATCATTGATGACCTGGTTTTTTTTTTTTATGGTGTTGCCTCCATGGGACAATGTGCAGCTGGGGGAGCAATCATATTAAACTAGGACCACTATTTTACTTTCTACCTTAGATGCGGAAAAGGCTCAAACATGAAGGAAGAACTTCTTGCACTGTGGTGCTCCGTGAGGCTGGCAAATATTTTTGGGTTTCCAAGACTCAAAATCTATGGTGACTCCCAAGTAACTATAAAATGGGCAAAGGGTGAGTATAAACTGAGCATTTCTGCCTTGACACATTAGTGCAACAGGGTTAGAGAGGAGATTGAACATTTTAGGAATATAATATTTGAGCATATCTACAGAGAACATAATCAACTGGTGGATAAGATACATCCAAATAGGGACTTGCAGTTGAAGATGGGTATCTTTTATGGGAAGAATATTTTGATGAAAAGATCCAAGATAATGGATCTTTATATTTCCTAGACTAGATAGTACCGATGGGTACTTAAGTATCTTCTCAATAGGTTGATAGTTTCATTTTTTTTAAATGATGGGTATGTTTATACATGTCACCAATGTGAAATATTTTGGATAGGGATGAAATTGATCAAGAATAGGATCAGTGTCATGTGATGACTGATCTATCGTTGTACTGTTTTAATTCATTTTGAATATAAATAGTATGCTTTTTTTCGCTGGAAAAAAAAAATTATTTTTTGAATGTGGGAAATGTAAACCTAAATTGCATGGCTGCTAAAATATTGAGAGATGAAAAACTAAATTGCAGGGAATATAAAATAATGGGAAATAAACAGTAATCATGATTGAAATGTAAACATGTAATCTTAGAACTATATTCTTTCTAAATATCTTAATTTCTGCTTTTCTTTAAAAAAAATAGAATAAAAATCAATGATATATACAAGTGTAAGAAATGTGTCATCTGTGTAAGAAACTAAATTAAACCTTAATTTATTTTTTATTTCCAAGGAAAATAAATATCATTAACATATTGAATTGTGAGAAATGTGTTATTCATTTGACGAATTAGAATTAAATTGGATAGAAGACAGTAGTAACTAACTAGGGAGATAATACGTATGGTTAGTTGGTAGTGAGATACGAATAAAAATGGGTTAAACAATTGTTACATGTTCAGTATGTAAGTAATATTTACATTCAACACCACTTAAAATAATAAAAACCCTCAATCCAGTAGAAAAAAATGGCCATTAAAATGCTACTGAGGTAGATTAAACTATTCAGAAGGTAATTAATAATTTGTAAAACCATTTAAAATAATACATAATAAAAACCTAGATCTAATAAGAAAAAAACGACTGTTAAAATGCTACAAGGTATATTGAACTCTTCAACATGCAAATAGGAATTAGTGAAACGACTTAAAATAATAAAAGCCCTAGTTCTAATAAGAAAAAAATGGTGGTTAAACTCTAATAGACGTGGATTAAATGATATAAAGAAAATAACTATTAAATAGGAGCGGGTTGAACTAGTGAGAAGGTAATATACACATGTTAGCTACTAAGTAGGTGGGTTAACTCAAGGGGTGCATAAGTTCCCTCTACTCTAGCTCTCTCAAACTTGCACTCAAGGAGTTTGCCATGGATGCAAACCTCACAAATTCTTTTTGAAAACTCAATGTTTGGAATCCCATTAACCATGTTCTTTTCATGAAAATCATGTAGGTACTTGTACGTCAGGTGGCCAAATATCTCATGCAACAACTTACTGGTTTCATTGGCATGAGTGAGCACTACATAGGATGATGCATAGGGGGAAAATGAGAACTTATAAAATTTTGATTCATGGTCGTAGCACCTAAGAGAATGATTCTACTAGTGGAAATTTTCAAAATTTCCACTTCATTGGGGGTGAATATGACTTGCTTGGGAGACCCACATCTGATACACTCAAAGGAGTTTGGAAGCTAGACCAGAGACATACAAAACATTATTGAAAGAGCAATGGTCTATATCTATTCTACCCTTACCTTTTGATTGAGTCTACGAATCATATCCCAACGCAAGTATTGGACCACCGGTGGAATCAAGAGACGAGAAGGACTCCCTTGTAATAACCATATGTCTCCAGAATCAATGATGTAAGAGGAACATTTTCAAGTGTTGGTCATCAAAGCATGAAATATTTCCTTGTCTTCTAAATTTGAACCTCCTTCCTTCTTCCTTGCACCACCAGGAAGAGGAATATTGTTCTTCTCAAGAAGATGAGCCATCATGTCGATTATTCATGCTCTTGGGATGAAAGCACCTATTGCAGTATGTGCTCTTTCTTTTCTCCTTTTTTTTTTATTCTTCTTGGAGCTTGATGGCTCCTCTAGTGGCTTTGATTTTCCTTCATTTGATGTGAAGGATTTTTGTCTTTAGCCTTCTTTTTCCCCTTAGAATTCTTTGAATCTCCAGCAGTGAATGCATGGTCTTTTGATGGATTTATGGCTCCCATAAAGGCCAACTTGTCTTTCTCTTGAGTTATAGATTCCATGAACTCTGCCAGAGACGACATTTTCTAGTTTTGAACTATGAACTTGGTATCATGGAAGGTAGAAACAAAAACATAATATTCTAGACCCAATTTCAAAAGTATGGAAAATATCAATTGCTCATCTTTCTTTTCAATCCCACATTGTTTCAGCTCAAGAACAAAATACTTAAACTTAGTAAAGAATTCTTATAAGGTCTTGAAGTTGCTTGGACTCAAAGAAATCAATTCATTCTCCAATAGACGGCCTCTCAATTCATCCGTGTTTCCAAACAAAGTATGAAGTTTGTCCCAAACTTCATTCAATGTGGTTTAACCATCCAGATGGAAAATAAGATCCCTTGAGGTACTTAGACACAACATACCAAAAGATTCATCTCTTTTGTTATTCCAATTTCCCTTTTCAAAAACTAATGTAGGCTCGAGCTTAGTAGCCATAGTCACTCTGTAGAGGCCCTTGGCTGTCAACAAAATCTCCATCTATGCTTTCCAATCAAAGTAATTGAAGTGAGTCAAGATGATAGATTGAGACTACTCCATGGATAACTAAACCGTAACATGCAAAATTTCAAAACAATATGCTATCATAACCTAGGTAACCATAGCCTATCATAACCTAGATTACCCTAATCTACCATAGCCTAACCTATCTTATCATACCCTAGCATAACATATCCCATCATAACCTAACTTATCATATCATAAGATAGCTTATGGTTACCTTACCTAACCTAGCCTAGCCTTGCCAATCTTTCCTTCTTCGACATGGCCAAACAAATCCTAACCTATCCCAACCCAACTTAGCATAGCCTGATCTAACCTAACCTATCCTAGGCTAGCCTAACTTAGCCTATTAATGTGGCCTTACCTAGCCTAACGCAACCTAGTATGGCATAACCGAGCCTACCCTAACCTAAGCTAATATAACTTAACTTGACATGAGCTACCTTAACTTAACCTACCTTAACCTAACCTACCCCATCCTAGCCTAACATAACCAAGCCTACTCTAACCTAACCTATCCTAGCCTACCCTTCACCACCCTAAGCTAGCCTAACATACTATAGCTTAACTTAGTCTATCTTAAGTTATCCTACCTTACACTACCTTACCCTATCTTAACATAAACTAGTATAACCTACTTTATCCTACCCTAACATAATATAATCTAACCTCCCTGACCTAACCTTTAACCTAACCCACCTACCTTTTCCTTTCCTAATATAGTCTACCATACCCTAGCCTACCCAACTTTCCCCACCCTACCCTAACCCATCCTACTCTACCTCAATGTACTCTAATTTGGAATACCGTAACCTAACCTATCCTAACGTAGTCTATCCTACCTTAAACTCCTAGCTTAGTCTATCCTAACATAGAAGGATTTTGTAGCCTACTTTATCCTAACATAACCTATCATGGCTTACCCTACCCCACCTTATGTTACCTTACCTTAGCCTACCTTAAACTATCTTAACATACCTTAGCCTACTCTAATATATCCTTCCTTACCTTAGAATTTAGTAACCTAATCTATCCTACCTCAACCTAGTCCACCCTACCCTAAATTACCCTAGCTTAGCCTTGCCTAGCTTAATCTAGTTTACCTCACCCTATCCTACACTCCCCTAATATACCCTACCTTATCCTCAAAATACCCTGGAGTACTCAACCCTAACTTAGTATACTCTAACATGGCCTTCCCTAGCCTAACTTACACTAACCTAGAATATCATACCATAACCTAGCCTAATGCATCCTACCCTTGCATGCTTTATCCTAGCATATTTTACACTATACTACACTAAAATACTTTATCTATCCTAGCCTAGACGACCTTATGTTACCTTAGCCTAGATTACCCTACGTCGACCTATCCCAACCTAGCCTACCCTATCCTTCCTTATCTTAGATCAACCTAGTCTAGCCTACCCTAAATTACCTTACCTACCCTCGACTACCCTAGCTTAACCTAACATACCCTAACATACTCTACCCTAGCGATCCCTAGTCAACCCAAACCTACCCTACCCTACTCTACATTAGCCTAATCTAGTCTAACTCACTCTACATTAACATAACCTAGCCTACTTTAAGGTAGCCTAACCCACCTTAACCTACTCTAGCCTAATCTAGCTTAACCCAATTTAACTTAGCCTAACTTGCTATAGCCTAACTTGCTTTAACCTAGCATGCTCTAGGAGACAATGCCTTAACCTAACCTATCCTATTGTTATCTAGTGTGGACTAGCTAGCCTAGCCTAGCCTGTACCCTACCTTATCCTACCTAACTTAGCATTCTACCTTACCCTACCCTAACCCACTCTAGTCTAGTCTATCCTGACCTAGGATACCTTATCCCACCTTAGGATATCCTACCTTACCTTGCCTTAATCTACCCTACCTTACCCTTTCCTACCTTAACTTATTCTATCTCACCTTAGCCTACTTTATTCGAACCTATACTACGTTAACCTACCTTGACCTATCCCACCCTAGCTTAATCTACCTTGACCTAAGCTAGGCTAGCCTAACCTACTCTACCTTATTCTATCGAGGGTATGATACCTTACCTTAGATTAACCTACCCCAACCAAGCCTAACCTGACCTACCTTAGCCTATGGTTAAAGCTTAGCTTAACCTAACTTACCTAATCTACTCTACTCTAACTTACATAAACTACTTTATAAAGTAATGTTCCCTAGCTTACATAAAACTACACTACACTACCCTGTCTCGAACGTGAGCCTCACACACATGTCTAAATCCTCAAGCCTAATTATAATCCTTTTCCAAATCTTAACCATTTAAATATTAAATCCTAATCCTAAATGTAATATCCTTGTTTAAAATAAGAACATTTCTTAGTTTACACAAATTTCTAATATAACAATATATGACTTTACCAAAAAAATAAAATTATATCAAATAAAGAATCTCATATTCATTAAAAAGATATGGTAACAAACAAGATAATATAAATTTACATTCCACGTTCGAAAGAGAAAGTCTATATAAAAAATAATTAACGAAAATAATGAATTTCTCTAAAAAAAATTCCAAATATAATTTTATGTATATAGCAAAAACATTATATACATAATGTTAAAGTTAAAGCATTATATATACCAGATAATAAAATAATTTTTTATAATGCTAAATTTAAAGCATTACATATACCACATAATAAAATAAATTCTTTTTTGAATGTGGGAAATGTAAACCTAAATTGCGTGGCCGCTAAAATATTCAGAGATGAAAAACTAAATTGCAGGGCGTATAAAATAACGGGAAATAAATAGTAATGGTGATTGAAATGTAAACATGTAATCTTAAAACCGTATTCTTTCTAAATATCTTAATTTCTGTTTTTCTTTAAATAAAAATAGAATAAAAATGAATAATGTGTAAGAAATGTGTCATCTGTGTAAGAAATAAAATTAAACCTTAATTTCTTTTTTATTTCTAAAGGAAAATAAATATCAACAAGGGAAAGTTGCAAAGCAACAAGTCCCTTTGAGTATGATTAGTTAAGTAAAAGGGCTTGCATTTATATTTGTGTATGCTTAGTTCAGTAAAATAGGTTGCATTTGACTTAAGTATGTTTATAAGGAAACATATTTATAAATAATGCATTACTAATGTGATGGCACCCAAAGTGATTGGACTTGTGCATTTATAAAAATTAATAATGTATATAAGTGTAAGAAATGTGTCATCCGTGTAAGAAATTAAATTAAACCTTAATTTCTTTTTTATTTCTAAAAAAAATATCAACAAGGGAAAGTTGCAAAGCAACAAGTCCCTTTGAGTATGCTTAGTTAAGTAAAAGGGCTTGCATTTAGATTTGTGTATGCCTAGTTCAGTAAAATAGGTTGCATTTTACTTAAGCATGTTTATAAGGAAACACATCTATAAATATTGCATTACCAACGTGATGGCGCCCAAAGTGATTGGACTTATGCATTTATTCCGCGTATTCCGCGTGGCTAATCTAGCCTATCACTTTCTTTTTCTGTCGAAGATAAGAGAGCACATTTTTATCATCTTATAAATTTTTGATTTTGTAGACTCTATGATAAATATGTAAAGTATGGATCTATATTCAATTTGTTTTGAATGTTGTCATCTTGTAAATTTTCTTCGATTTTGTAGATTTTATGATAAATATGTAAAGTATGGATCTATATTTAATTTGTTTTGGATGTTGTCCTCTTATAAATTTTCAATTTTGTAGATTCTATCATAAATATGTAAAGTATGGATCTATATTTAATTTGTTTTGAATGTTATGACATAAATCTTCGAAGTTCCATGGCGACTCCATCAACTCAAAGACTTATACATAAAACTTTGTAATCAATTCAAAAAATTGTTTGCTTCAGTTAATTAGAGCTAACGAATGAGATTGTTGATAGGGAATTAAGACCTATACTCGCCATCGATTAGATCCGGACTTGGTTCAAAATATATCTCAAAATTTCAAGAAAAAACTTATATCTCAATCATGGCATTCTAGGGATTGGATAATTCTCTTCATCATATTATTCTAGACAATATTTGTTGGAGAAATGTACTTACGAGTTGAATGCGCATCTAGTTTGCGCCGGCTCTGTCAGTCACCCCGTCAAACGTTTTGTCATTCCACTGTATCGCAGAGATGTTAGACAGTCCGTCAATCTAATAGAAGGCATCGTGCACACTTCCTAGTATTTAATCAGCCGTGTTTATATTCTGCAAGTTGAATTTCTTAGGTAGAAATTAATTATAGTCTTTAATGGAGTTCAATAGCTTCCACGCGAAGCGATCCCAATTTTTTTGTATAAATATAAATCACTCTCATTAGATTAAATAGAGATGAAAAGAGAAGTAGAAAATAGGAGAAGAAGAAGTTCATTGTGAAATGTATGAAGAGCCCAAGGTCTATGTAAAATGGTGAAAGATTGAAGTATTTACCATCTCTCTGTATTGTGGCAATGTTACTTGTTTTATTGCGGTAATATATAAGTCAATAGTTATTTTGTGTTCATTCTCAAGAATGGTGGTTAATGCATGTCGCACATCTCCTTCTTATTCATCGACGTAAATGTTGTTTACATTTACTGTCAGTAAAATAATTCCAAGTATTTCACTGTGGTAAAGTTTCAGTTTAGCACGAAGTAACTTCGGCATAATCTTCATTCTTTCGTTCATATGTTTTAACAAGAAATATCTCATTATATAGTTTGCTTAAGAGTGTATTTATCAAAGTCAAGTTGTCGACGAAGTTACGCGGAGTAAGAATAACTTCAAGTTCTTAATTTTCGCAAGTATTGCATATCGTACATTGCAAAGTTATTGCATATCGCATATTGCATGATGTGCGAAGTTAATTTACTGCGAAGTAAATTTGGTGCGATATCAAATGTTGCGGCAAAGTAAAAGTCTGCAAAGATAATTCACGTGAAGTAAATAATCGCGGAAGTGAAAGTCATTTGCGAAGTCAAAATTCCATCAGAGTCCGCAGCGAAAGAAAAGATTTGTTTATGGTGCAGTTAATTTTAAGAATTAACTGTTGCGGTGCTATGACATTGCGATGTTGCGGTGTTGCAGCATGCTTTTCCCTTCATTTGGTATCAGAGCTTGGTGTACAGCAAAGAAGAATTCTATTTACATAAGGGAAGAGTGATTAAAATATGGCTTCCACTTCTGGTAATTTGCAAACTCTAATATTTTTCGGTAAAAATTATGAATATTGGTCGCTAACTATGAAAGCTTTGTTTAGAGGTCAAGATGTATGGCACATAGTCCAGACTGGTTATGCAGAACCAACAAATGCAGTAGAATACAACAATCTCACTCAAGCTAAGAAGGATGTTCTAAGAGAACAGAGGAAGAAAGACAGAAAGGCGTTGTTCCACATACATCAAGCGACACATGGATCAATACTCCCAAGAGTAGCAGGAGCGCAGTCAGCCAAGGAAGCGTGGGACATGTTGGAAACATCATATCAAGGTTTGAACAAGATAAAAACTGCTAAATTACAAATTTTTAGAAGAGATTTTGAATCACTGTCAATGAAAAATACAGATTCAGTAGACTCATTCTATACTTGTGTAATTGGTCTAGTTAATCAAATAAAGTCTCATGGAGAAACTCTAACTGACCAAAGGGTTGTTGAAAAAGTTCTTAGAGTTCTTCCAAAGAAATTTGAATCTTTAGTTGTGACCCTGGAGGAAAACAAAGACCTATCGATATTTACTATTGATGAATTGCAAGCCTCATTACTCAATTATGAACATAGAATCAGCAGTTCAGATACATTGCTGGAAGGTGCATTCGCAGCACAGTCATCCATAAGTCGCGGAAGAGGCAGAGGAATATCAAGCTCTAGAGGCAAAGGATGAAGTTCTTTCAGAGGAGGTCATAGCAACAGTCCTGCACATGTCACTGGTAGAGGCCAGAATCAGACTCCCAATCAAGCAAGTGGACAAAGGTATGATAAATAAAAAATTCAATGTCATTACTGCAAGAAGTATGGACACTTTGCATATGAATGCAGGAAGAAGCAGTATGACCAAGGAAAGCAAGGTGAAGCACAGTCAGGCAACAACAGCGCACCAGACAGTTCACTGTTCTTAGCATGCGCATCTCTACTAGAATGCAATGCTGTCCAAGAGAGTCCAAATGACATATGGTATTTAGACTCGGGCTGTAGCAATCATATGACTGGTAATTTAAATCTATTTTCTAGTCTAGATAAATCAGTCCAAACTGATGTAACACTTGGAAACAATATCCAAGTCACTGTTTTGGGTAAGGGTACTATTGATATTCTAACAAAACAGGGGAAGCAGAAATATATGTCTGATGTGTATTATGTTCAAGGCTTGAAGCACAACCTGATGAGCATTGGTCAGCTGATGGAAAAAGGTTACAGAGTTCACATGGTAGGTAAGCGTTGTGTGATCAAGGACATATATCCCAGCAATCAGCTAATTGCTGAAGTGCAGATGACAAGCAACCACTTGTTTCCTTTGAGGATAAGACCCATCATAAGAGGAAAGACAACTCAAGTTGTTCATGCAAGTCAGAATGAGAATTCTGGGTCTGCATTCCACGCAGAGAGCAAAGGAGCATAAATTCATTGCGCAGCAGAAGAGAAGGACAACGCAATGCAAACAACATTTTAGACATAAATCAAGGATGAATCCTGGTTATGGCATTTCAGATTTGGGCATATGAATTTTGGTGGGCTAAAGATACTACACACGAAGGACATGGTGAAAGGATTACCATTGATTGCAAATCCAGAGAGAATTTGTGAAGGCTGTATCTTTGGAAACCAGCATAGAGAGACTTTTCCAGTCGGAAAGTCATACAGAGCGCGCACACCACTTGAAATCGTGCACTCCGATATTTGTGGACCAATGCAAACACCGTCCATGGGAGGATGCACTTATCTTCTTACATTTATTGACAATTTCATAAGAAAAACATGGTTTTATTTTCTAAAGCATAAATCTGATGCATTTGATTATTTTCAGCAGTTAAGGGCACTTGTGGAAAAGTAGAGTGGTTATAGCATCAAGATATTGAGAATAAATAGAGGTGGTGAGTATGTCTCAAATGATTTCTTAAACTTTTGCAAGAATCACGGCATATAGAAGCAATTCACTACGTGGTATACACCGCAGCAGAATGGTATCACAGAGAGAAAGAACAAAACCATCATGGAGATGGCACGCAGTATGTTGGTAGCCGCGCATCTGTCAAATGAATACTGGACTGAAGTAGTGGCAACTGCAGTATACATCATGAATCGATGTCCGATGAAGAGCATGAAGAACAAGGTTCCGTAGGAAGCATGGATAGGTATGAAACATAGTGTTTCGCATTTAAAAGTTTTTGGTTGTGTAGCATACGCACATGTTACATATGAGCTAAGAAGAAAAATAGACAATAAAGGACAGAAATGCATCTTTATTGGATATTTTGAAGACACAAAAACATACAAGTTGTATGATCCCGTCGCAAGAAAAGTTATTATCAGTCACGATGTTCAGTTTGTGGAAAATGAAGCATGGGATGGAACTGTTGAGAAAAATGTAAAAATCATGTCACATGTTGAGCATGATGACATCGCAGAAGATGTGGTTGAGACTCCACATATAAACCAAAATGTTGCAGCTCCATCTACTCCTAGGACAGCATAACATGTTTCAGCACAAGGTACTGCAACATCACTCGCAGCTCAAGCAACTCCGATAAGCACAACAAGTGCGCAACAAACTCCATCAAGCAGTTCACGCAGTTCGACACCAGTAACTCCACCAAGGACAAGAAGTCTGCGTGAGATATATGAGGCTGGTACACCTAATTCATTATCTTGTTTTGCATTATTTTCTCAAATTAATGATCTGCTAACATATGAAGAAGTTGTAGAAGATAAAGTCTCGGCACAAGCCATGAATGAAGAAATAGAATGCATTGAGAAAAATCAAACATGAGAATTAGTTGATGTCCCTATCGACAAGGATGTGATAAGCGTCAAATGGATTTATAAGACCAAGCAAGATGCTAAAGGAAATGTGCAAAAGAACAAAGCGATATTGGTAGCAAGAGGGTTCACTCAGCAACCTGGCATAGACTTCAATGAAACTTTTGCACCTATAGCTCGCATGGACACTATCAGAACAGTTTTGGCTATCGCAGCACAAAAAAATGGTCTGTTTATCAAATGGATGTCAATTCTACATTCTTAAATGGATATTTGGAGGAAGATGTATACGTGGAGCAGCCACAAGGCTATGAAGTTCCAGGACAAGGACACAAAGTGTACAAACTGAAAAAGGCACTGTATGGTTTGAAGCAAGCTCCCATAGCTTGGTACAGTCGCATTGACTCATATCTCATTCAGAATGGATTTCACAGAAGTGAATGTGAGCCAACGCTGTACACAAAAATCAACAAGCAAGGTAATAAGCTAATCCTCTTCCTGTATGTAGATGATTTAATATTTACTGGTGATTTTGGCATAGAAGAATTTAGAACAGTCATGGAAAGTGAATTTGAAATGACTAATTTGGGACATATGAAGTACTTTCTGGGTATTGAAGTCCAACAGACTGAAAACGCGATATTTATATCTCTGTCGAAGTATGCGAGTGATGTCTTGAATAGATTTAAGATGCTAAATTGCAAGACAGCTTCAACACCAGTGATAACAGGTTTGAAATTAAGCAAGGATGATAATGAATCCAAGGTTGATCCTACTTTGTTTAAAAGACTTGTCGGCAGTCTTATGTTTCTTACAGCCACAAGGCCAGACATCATGTATGGAGTTAGCTTAATCTCAAGATTCATGGAGACACCAAAAGAATCGCATTGGCAAGGAGGCAAAAGAATTCTGAGGTATGTAAGTGGAACAAGAGACTTTGATATTTTGTATTCAGCCGCAAAAAATTTCAAACTCTTTGGGTACACAGACAGCGATAATGGAGGCAGCATAGATGACAGAAAAAGCACATCTGGAAATACATTTCATGTAGGAACAGGTGTTGTATCATGGGCTTCAAAGAAGCAACCGATCGTAACTCTTTCTTTAGTAGAAGCAGAGTATGTTGCAGCTACAAGTGCTGCATGTCAAGATGTTTGGATGCAGAGGATGTTAAGTGATCTGTCGTAGCACCAGCAAGATCCTACACTCATTTACTGCGACAACAATTCAGCTATCGCACTGTCAAAGAATCGTGTCCACCACAACAGAACCAAGCACATCGACACAAGGTATCACTTCATCAGAGAATTAATAAACAATAAGGAAATATGTTCAGAATTTTGCAGGTTTGAAGATCAAGTTGCGGACATCTGCACAAAACCATTGGAAAGAGACACATTCCAATATCTGCGAAGATGTTTAGGAGTGACAAGTTCTGCATAGTGAACTTCGTCATGCACGGAGCATATTGCAGCTCTGAATCATTTTGTAAAATTTCATCATCAACTCATAATTAAGGGGGAGTGTTGGAGAAATGTACTTACGAGTTGAATGCGCATCTAGTTTGTGCTGGCTCTGTCAGTCACCGTGTCAGATGTTTTGTCAGTCCACTGTATCACAGAGATGTTTGACAGTCTGTCAATCTGACAGAAGGCATTGTGCACACTTCCTAGTATTTAATCAGCCGTGTTTGTATTCTGCAAGTTGAATTTCTTAGGTAGAAATTAATTACAGTCTTTAATGGAGTTCAATAGCTTCCAAGCGAAGCGATCCCAAGTTTTTTGTAGAAATATAAATCACTCTCATTAGATTAAATAGAGATGAAAAGAGAAGTATAAGATAGGAGAAGAAGAAGCTCATCGTGAAATGTATGAAGAGCCTAAGCTCTATGTAAAATGGTGAAAGATTGAAGTATTTACCATCTCTCTGTATTGCGGCAATGTTACTTGTTTTACTGCCGTAATATATAAGTCAATAGTTATTTTGTGTTCATTCTCAAGAATGGTGGTTAATGCATGTGGCACATCTCCTTCTTATTCATCTACGTAAATGTTGTTTACATTTACTGTCAGCAAAAGAATTCCAAGTATTTCACGGTAGTAAAGTTTCAGTTTAGGGCAAGTAACTTCGGCATAATCTTCATTCTTTCGTTCATATGTTTTAACAAGAAATATCTCATTATATAGATTGCTTAAGAGTGTATTTATCAAAGTCAAGTTGTCGGCGAAGTTACGAAGTTACGCGGAGTAAGAATAACTTCAAGTTCATAATTTCCGCAAGTATTGCATATCGCATATCGCAAAGTTATTGCATATCGCATATCGCGTGATGTGCGAAGTTAAATTACTGCGAAATAAATTTAGTGCGATATCAAATGTTGCCGCAAAGTAAAAGTCGGCAAAGTTAATTCACGCGAAGTAAATACTCGCGGAAGTGAAAGTCATTCGCGAAGTCAAAATTGAAGTTTCCATCAGAGTCCGCAGCAAAAGAAAAGATTTGTTTACGGCGGAGTTAATTTTAAAAATTGACTATTGCGTGCTGCGAGTGTTTTTCCCTTCAATATTGAGGTCGGCCAATAAAGTGCTTATTTATATAAATACACAATTCTGTATATAAATTTATAAGTTTCTTATTTATATATCAATTGCATTTGGTGCCAAAATGGCCACTACGATTTAGTGCTTTCACAAAGTATTTATCCCTTATATTTCATGTAAATGGAAAAAAAATTAAGCATTCATTTTATTATTTTAATCCGTAAAAAATAGAAATGCGAATGAAGCTCGGAAGATTTTAAATACTTTATAAAACTAATTTATTTCTCTAGAAATTTGTATGAGTATTCTAATCTATTGTTCTAAAAAAATGCCCATTTTCAAATGTTAACACTAAATTTTGCCTAAAAAAACAAGAGCTAAGAGGTATGCGTAATACCTGTAGAGGGTGGCAACATTGCCATACCTGGCCACCTGCCTACAAGCGCAAGATGTTAGCAACATGGCTATTATGTCAAGATATGATAGTCTATGTGCATACCTTAAGACGACACAAATAAAAAATAATTTAATCATCTATATGTTGAGTCTAAAGAGATTATGTAACTCTAACGATGACAAACCAACCATAGTAATGGCAAGAATATTATTATTAAAGTGTTGGTGCCTCAGCACACTAACACGCAAAGGACATACAAACCCAAATGATCAACCAACTTACGTATGAATTTACCAATATCACAACACACTAACACGCAAAGGACATACAAACCCAAATGATCAACCAACTTACGTATGAATTTACCAATATCACAACTTAATATTAGGTAGCATAAAAATCATCCACCTTTCCTCTCCCATTTAATGTCAATATTCAAATAACATCAACATCTTTTATTAAATGTCATTGTTATTTATTGAATACATTGTTTTGTTCCGTAGCTCCATTTCACAAAAAAAACAAAAATATGTTAATAAGTGTTCACTATCCATAGCACAGCTTTGGAGTCTACATGAGCTTAGACAAAGAGCATTGAAATAAGTTTGTACACTTGCACTATATGTTTTTTAATCTCAACCCGAAATGCCTCACTTAATTTAAACTGTAAATGGAAAACCAGCTTCAATATTATATAGTTTATTTAATTTATATTATTATTAAATACATATTTATATTATATCATTTGTTTAATTTTTAATATTATTAACTTACATTTTTATATTATTATTTATTGTTAGGTATTTGCTAGCGGTCTGTACTAATATTATACTTTCATAAAAATATTTCCATGTCTAACATATTCCATATAAAAAAAAAAAGATTTGAAAATTTAAAAGATGGAATAATAATAGTTAATAATTACAAGTAAATCTTACTTTACTTTGTTTGTTTTAGAGATTCAAAATTTACCCCATATCATGGAAAGTTGGCCATTGTTAAACACAATTCAAATGAATGTTACATGAGGAATTATGCGTAAGAGCTATTATCTTTATAAATGTAATTGTAGGCACCAAGTTTTGGATGGCTGATGCGAATGTTGGGGTTTAGGTGTACATACATTTAATGTTTTAACTGAATCAAGAAAGAGAATGTAAAAGTTGGGCGTTCCTTCCGGAAAATGGAAAGAACTCGCGATCTTTATCGTTTGTAATAGGATACATACAAATAGAACTAAATAAAACTAAGCAGCTTTACAAATGAGTTAAATGGGATTAAGTAAAGTGGTGACGGTTTCCTGCATGTAGGGTTCCACGAGGCAGATGTGGCAATGCTTTTACCATTAATTATTGCGACTGAACGCTATCTAACATTGTGTATCTTACTCATTTTGTATTCTGTATGGGAGTTCTTAAAGTCAATGATATTATGGTGAAAACAAGATCTTGAGTAATTTTTTTTATTGAGAGAGTTCCCAACCTACAATGAAAGATAGCGATCAAGCAATCACATATAAATAATGGTTTGTTGAGGGACGTTAAAAATGTTAAATGTAATGGCTACTCCATATAAATATACATGGATGAAAGATTTCATCTCCATATGTTCCTCATATGCAAGAAGGCGCAGTTTCAATTGGTTTATTGTTTATTGATTTTTTTATGTTTTATGTTTATTAAGAGGTTGGTTTCTTTTATGTTCTGGGTTTATGCTCTTGGAACTTTGATAGTTCCGTGAAACTATGAGAAACACTTAAATTCTTACCAAATTTACTACTTAGTGCTTAGAACATAGTATACTTAGAACTTAGTAAAAATTGGGACCATTTTGAATAAAGAATATCTTATGTCATATCTATGTCAAAGTGAAGCAATCTTTAAAAGAAGAAACAAAGAAATTATCACATATTGGTTTGTGAGTTCAGATTTGAAGCCAAGTATCGAATTCAAGTATTCCTAACCGCAGTACCGGTTGCAAGTAAAGCTTAGGCTTGAAATGAAAAAACCCATTAGCCTCAGAAATAAAAATTAAATGTTCAATGACAAAGTAAAATAATATCTCATAAATATTCGCGAGAGGGACACATTTCTACATCACTAAAAAGACTTTGCATAAATGAAGACGTTCAAGTTCGTGAAACATGGCTAGCAACTTGCCATTGTTACAATTTTAAAGAACATTTTTATTAGCTAACTGTTACAATTCTAAAGAACATTTTTATTAGCTAACTGTTACAATTCTAAAGAACATTTTTATTCTCTAATGGAAGAACATTTTTATTATCTAATGGAAGAGTTGGGCACAAAACATATCCATACATTAACATGAATACGTATTTATCTTTGGTGCAAGAAATGCACTTTGCCTAATACAATTAAACTTAAACACATCTATGAATATTTAAAATATCACTTCATATCTTATTCCTTTTTATTCCAATCATGTTCCTTCTTTTTCACGTATATTTGCACAGGGTATTCTTCATAACTAAAATCGCAATAAAATTTATACAAAATAAGTCGTTATAAAGTTGTCATGTTAACGACCTGCATTCATTTGCAAGGTTCAGAACCAAACCAAATTGTTGATGTATAGTCCTATATATATATATATATATATATATATATATATGCCTTGTAGTGATTAGTAAATTGAACGAATCTGGAACCAGCACAATATCTAAGGATGATGCCTTGTCCAGGCCGAGACCGGTTGGCGATCTCTTGAGCTCTATGCCAACTGGCTCAAGCCTTCCTTGCCCATGTTTCCCTAGAGCAAGACCAGGGTTGTAACCCATTTGATACAGCATTTTGAAGCCAACCAATGTTTGTTGAAGGGATGGCAGAGGTGGAACCCTGTGTGATTCACTCTTCTTCCTCTTTCTGTTGTTTCTCTCTTTTAATCTTTCTCTTTTTCTTCCAATTTAACTTCCTTTTGTAGTCGTTATCCTCTTTTTCCTTATGCTATCTTTCCATAGCAAACTAATCAGAATAACGCAAACACGCCTAAAAGAGAGCTATCTTAACATAATTTCCAGATTCGTATCCAATATCCATATATACATATTAAACAAAAACGTTTTCAAATTGTTTTACGATTTTGAATTGCTATATGATCAGAATTTTTCAAATATTAACTTGAAAAAGCTAAGATACTATCAGTATCAAAATAGATCTACAAATTGTAGAGTAATTAAAAAAGCTAATATACTATCAAAATAGATCTAAATTGTAGAATAATTAGACAATTCCCTGAATAAAGAACCCCAAATAAAACATTAACTATTACAAAATACTCAATTAAATAAAATAACTGTAACCATGAGATTATAAAATATAAGAAGGTTATAAAATTATCACACTCTTCTCAGATCTTGCTAGTATTCACAGTCAACAAAAAAGAATGAGCATTTTCCCCCAGAAAATCGTGACTTTCCAACACACTCCAGAACTTGCAAAGCTCAGCAAAACTCTTGAGTCAGACTCAAGTCGGACTTGCAAGTCAGGCAAGTCTGCATGCCCGAGGGTCAGCATTGAAAAAGAACAAAAAAACAGAAGAATAGGGGAATAGGGGAAAGTGAAACGCTAACCCATATATAAAGTCGGTTGGACTAGGAGCGGCTAGCAGCCTAGCACTGCAGAGCATATGCTAGGCCTTCTCATAGATAAGAATCGAGAGTTCAACCTTCAGTATTTAACCTTCACACAAAGTGATTAACTACCATTTCAAGTTTTATATTAACATATTCCATGAAAAAAATTCATGGATAACGCTGCTATTTTACAAATTTGATGGATTGGAAATATCCATATTATTTTTCCTGCACAAAATATCCTTATTTGATGAGTTTTGCCGAGTCTTGGAACCGAATTTTGTGGAGTCACCAAGTACTCAGGTCAAACGTTAGCCGAGTTTTTGCAGAATCTGAGTTTGACAACTTTGAATTGTATATGAAAAAAAGACAATAAATCCTAAACTATAGAACTAAAACTACCATTCAAGGGAAAGAAGTTAGAAAAAAGCATAAGTTAGCTGAGTTTTTGCAGAGTCCGAGTTTGACAACTTTGAATTTTATATGGAAAAAACATAATCAACCCTAGACTATAGAACTAAAACTACCAAGCAAGGGAAAGAAGTTAGGAAAAAAAACATTGACATTATCAGAACAAACTCATGACCTACATAGTAAAACAGGAAGGTGAACAAAAAGCAAATACCTTGGGAAGAAAGAAACTGCGCAAATTGTAAAGCACTGGCTGAGAAGAAAAGAAAAAATACTTCCTCCAAGACTGCCAGCCTGTGAATCCACTGGAGGAAGAAAAAATGTAAATTACAATTACAATTCCTTCCCGAGTTTTTTAGCTCACAAAACCCTACCATTAACCAATAGACATCATATACGAGATGTTCGGCCTAAGACATGAATACTTAAAAAATGCCATTATTAATTCTCTCCTTAAATTTATTAATTTATTCTCAATTTCATCTTTTGAATCAGGCTTAAGAGTCTTTAGTAAAAAATACAGACCACGAACCAAACCTTTTTTTATAGAGTGAGGGATACACAGGGGTTGGGCATCGGATAAATTGATGCATTTTAGAGTAAGATGTATTTTAAGATTATGCGAAGTCAGTATACATCTTGTATTTGACTTAACAGTCTATGATAATGAAAAATAAAAACAGGAAAAAAAAATGAAAAACACAAACAGAAAAATCGCACGGAATCGTATACCAGGGCAAAGATTAAAAATAAAAGGGTACGAGTGAGCCCATTACAAAAGATCTCAACGAACAACAACATGATTGCTCGAGAGATTGTCATCATTGCAGCAGTTCAGTTCCACACCCACTACAGGTGGGGATAAATGAACGTTTCAGGTGAGTTCTTGCTAAACGTTATGTTTTTACAAGTAAAGCAATTTTGTAGAGAATTGTTGCACTTTCAAATCATAATTACTTATGCACACAGGGGAAGCCTCTAGCTTTTTCTTGCATTTCAGCTGGTAGAAAAAGAAGTTAGTTAGTAATGCTAGAGATTACCCTCCTGACATGAATGAGCGGAGAACGAATACCTTGACATGTGGGGAATGGATGCCTTTGATAGAGATTGGTAAGACTGGCGAAGGAATTGAAAAAAAAAATGACGGAATGGTACCTTGATCGGAACTGAATTGAACTTAAGAGAGAAAGAATTGTACCTGCCGCGTGGGCTGCATGCAGTGAGGAGGCCTTCACGTGGGTGCCCGAGGTAGGTTACGGGTAGCATAATTTAAAATAAATTTCGAAAATTTGATTTCCGGCAGCTTCCTTCATAATTAGAACTTAGGATAATATGGGGAAAATGCCAAATAAGCTCCCCATATGAAGATTGGGGAACGTGAAAAATGGCCTAAAAACTTAGGATAAATTGCATAAAAAATTGTGCAAGAACTAATACTTATTCATCTAACTATTTCTATAATCTCTGTTGCTTGGCAGGCAGGGACTAGCTTGACAGGCCTATAGGGACTAGCTTGACAGGTAGGCAGGGACTAATAACATATTGAATTATTGAATTGTGAGAAATGTGTTATTCTTGTGACAAATTAGAATCAAATTGGCAGACAGGAACTAGCTTGACAGGCCGATAGGGACTAGCTTGGCAGGCAGGGACTAATAACATATTGAATTGTGAGAAATGTGTTATTCTTGGGCCAAATTAGAATTAAACTTGATAGCAAACCGTAGTAACTAACTCGGGAGATAATACGTAAGGTTAGTTGGTATATTTGAGATACTAATAAAAATGGGTTAAACCATTGTAATATGTTCAATATGTAGGTAATATTTACATTCAACACCGCTTCAAACAATAAAAACACTCAATCCAGTAAGAAAAAACGGCCATTAAAATGCTACGGAGGTAGATTAAACTATTGAGAAGGTAATTAATAATTCGTGAAACCATTTAAAGTAATACATAATAAAAACCTGGATCTAATAAGAAAAAACGGCTGTTAAAATGCTAGAAGGTATATTGAACTATTCAGCATGAAAATAAAAATTAGTGAAACGACTTATAATAATAAAAGCCCTAGTTGTAATATGAAAAAAGCGGTGGTTAAACTGTTACAGAGGTGGATTACATGATATAAAGATGATAACTATTAAATAGGAGCGGGTTAAACTAGTGAGAAGGTAATATACACATGTTAACTACTAAATAGGTGGGTTAATCTACTTAATTGAAAATAAACATGGAGGATACCTAGAGAATCAAGGTTAGGTTAAACATCATACCTGTAGCTAGGAGGGCAAGTAGAACAGAAGGGCTCGAACCTTATCGAATGTTTGTCTTCCATCGAGCTCGTCCAACCAAGGGCGGTTCACAGCCGAACATAACAGAGCCAAACCCGAAATATTAATTTTAATAAAATTTATATTTGATATAAACATGAACGATATGCATGAATTTGAGATAAATCGAAAGAGATCAAAGAATTTTGAAGGAATTTACAAAAATGAAGGTTTCAAAATGCTCGAATGAGGGTTTCGAAGGGTTCGAGTCACATTGAAAGTTCGTATTCCTTACTTCCTCCCTCAAGTTCTTCCAAGCAATGGAGATTCACATCCAAATAGAAGAAATCCAAACCTGAAATATTTTCAACAAAAAGGAAGCCAACGAATGAGATTTGACATGAGTCAAAAGAGAATAAGATTGTTAAATGAACTTTAAAAAACGTAGGGTTTATGTGAAGAGAAGAGGAAATAATAATAAAACGTACCATTGAGCAGCTCAACAATCCTTCCATTGATGTTGTTTGTTCCTGCGGACGATTCAATGCAAAGCCACACAATCAAACAAGATTCAGACGCAGAAGCAGAGAGATAGGAGGAGGAAATGTTAAAATCAAGAAATATGCCTCTTCTCCCACCTCCCTTCAAAGGATAAATATTTTCGGGTCTGTCTCGTCGCTCTCGATTATTCGAACCATCCATCGAGACAAATTGCCTTTTCCTCCTCTATTCCATCGACTCTTAGCATATAAGACAAAAAAAACTCAACGTTACACTTTACCCACAAACCCACCGTCAGTTGGAGGGTCTTTTGTCTTTTTTCACAAAAGCACTGTCCGTTGGAGGGTCTTTTGTCTTTTTTCACAAAAGCACTGTCCGTTGGAGGATCTTTTTTGTGTTTCAGTTTTGATTTTCAAACGGATCTTGTCTCTTTTTAGTTTTGATTTTCAAACGGATCTTGTCTTTTTTTAGTTTTGATTTTCGATTTAACGAAATCCAAAAGCACCATACGATTTTTTGTCCTTTTCACAAAGACACTGTCCGTTGGAGGATCTTTTGTCTTTTTCAGTTGTGATTTTCAAACGGATCTTTTGTCTTTTTAGTTTTGATTTTCAATTTAACTAAATCCAATTTTTTTTGTTTTTTATTATTATTTATAAATACGATTCAGATGATAATTGTTATTTCAATTTGTTTAATGCATTAATATGATTTCAATTTGTTTAATGCATTATTTTATTTCAATTTTTTTAATGATTATTTTTATTTCACAATTATTAGTAGATTAAAGAAAAATACTCATTAAATAAGACATATTAAAATGTCTTATTTAGTTGTAAATTCTCTTACCGTGAATAATATCATAGAAAATATATTAATTGTATCATAAATAATATCATAAAAATATATAAATTGTAAAGATGAATGAGTTTGAAAGAACTTCATATAAATATTTCTTTGGCAAGAGAGTTAGTCTTCAAGTCACAATATAATCACTAATTCCAAGTTAGTCTTGAAGTCACTATACAGCCTTCCGCAACATAAAACTTGTTTGGTAATACATTGGGAATCAATTAAAAGCCAAAGGTGAACACCAATGTTCCTTGATTTTCAAGTATTTTAACAAAAAAATATTTATTTAATATTAGTTCGGGTGATATAGCAAAGTGGCTTAGCTTGGTTGAGTGTTATGAAATTGAAGAATGATTTATGAGGTCAAGTCTTGGATTAGTTATTTTTACAAACATTGTGGGCCTTAACTATGTCTTATTAAGTTACGTTCCTAAAAGTGCAATCAGTCATTTAAATAAATATTCAATAGAAAATATATTTTATTATAATATTAAGTGAAATATTTAATAGTATTTTTTAAAATATTATTAATTCAAAAATTATTTAGAAAACTAATGAATTGTCTCTAATTCACTCAAAATAGAATTTAAAAACATTATTCAAATCTAACATATGTTTCAAGGAACTCCAAACTCTTTAATTCTTTAATGAGATCGTAAGCATTACCCACTTTCATAGAATGAGGTCCATAAGATATTAGAAATCAAACAACAAATATTTAAAAACAATGAATTAAGTAAATGATAGGTTAAATAGCAATTTTCAAATCTTGATAAAACTCCACATGAAAAAGGAAAGTGAAAGACATTTTTTATTTTTATTTTACTATTTGAGAAGATGGAACTATCATTAAATGTTAGTTGACAAGATCCAACCCATACAAATACAAGTGACATCAAATGGCCTGAAAAACAAGGTAATAAGTATAAAAGTTGAATCCAAACCATGTTAAGAAATATATGTGAATATTGAAACATTAATTTAATAAATTAAACACTTGATTCAAAATTATATTTAAAAATATGTTTTCATTTTTTATCGACATTTAACGAGTTAAAAAACAATTTTAGTTTTTGTATTTGATAGATATATCATTATTGTCGCTTTAAGAAAAATGTTAGTTAAAATAGTGAATGAAGAATTCTAGAAAAGAATTGCATTAGTTAAATTTGTGAACAAGTGATGAACTTGAATAAAACTACACTTGGGCAATGTCACAGTTTGTGAAGTTGGTAAAATTCATGGCAAAATAGGTTATCTAGCGCAAAACATGTGACGAGAGTTACATGAATGAACCAACCCACTACCTAAAATAATTATAGAATACTTCCCCGTTAAGTGTGTGGAGCATGGCATCAAACTACTTAATTGGTAGAAAAACTACAACAACAATTAGCCATTGCCTTGGCACAAGGTGATAAACAAACAATAGTTACTAGGGCATGTCCAACCCCCTTGTAAATGAAGTGAATGCTGCATGGGAGGAGCTACGTAAGTCCATTGATGAGAGAAATAATAGTTTTACTTTCATGTAGTTTGGGTTGGACTTTTGGCCCATCACAACTAGCTAAGACGATTGATAACCCCATTGAGCAACAAGTAAAGTTTAATGAAATTTATGTTGTTGACGATCATCTTGATGCATTAAATGAGGAAGCATAGGAATTTTGGCCATATACATATTCCACCTACCTCCAACTGCATTAGTTAGACTCTTTCACGGATTTAGAAAGTTAGGCTTTAGCGCAGGTGTAACCGAGTGAGTCTAACAATGAGAAATCCCAAACATTTATCTTGGGTGCTTCCATACTTCTAACTTGATCGAGTAGAAGATGAATAGAACAAACAAATCATGGGGATTTGTGTAAGAGGCATGACAGAGATTCAAAGAAGACATGGTGCAATTTTAAGGATATATTAATGCATCGAAGTGGATCAGCTAAACTATATTAACCATCTTGACTGAGTCAAGGATAAACAATATTTTTTATAAAAACCCATGAATGGTTAAGCGATGGGGTTAGATAGCTTATGTATATTTGGATTTTCGTTGGATGATTGAGTATGGTGATAAGGGATAATGTAATGAGAGGGATATAGTTCATGGTTGCACCATATTAATTCCCTAAATTGTATGGATAATGTATGTTGGTTTTGGTTGAGAAAGTTTAATTAAATAATGATGTTTTGGGAGCTCCTATGCAATGGGTATGCGTTTGGGTGATCAAGAATATATTTTACTATTATATTTTATTATATTATATTTTATTATTTTTATTATAATGATATTTTTTTTCAGAAATATTGTATAATAATTTTTTTCTTTTAATAATATTAATTAAATGTTAGCAAATTATTATATATGAATTTGTGTTTTTTTTAGAGTTTTTTTATTATTATCTATTTTCAATATTGGATGCACTTTTGGTGACACCTTCTTATCTAGTTTTTGTTTTTGAGTTAGCAAATTACTAAAATCTCTGAAAGTTACGTACTTGTTCTTGAGAGCTATCTTAAGAATGATCATGTTTCTAGAAATATTAGTGATATGTTCTTAAAATATCTCCTTGGATTTTTCCCCAAGATTGTTATTACTATATTAATTTTCCATGGTTGGTGTTTTAATATTCTTTGTTACACTACTTCTTGGATCCCACAACTTTCCACAAAAACTCCAAAGAAAGCTACTCTAAGGCCAATATGATTTATAAATTGATGTGGATATTCCATTATAATAGTTCATCACAATGTTTCTTGCAATATTATGAAAATCTCTTATTATGCAGTACATTACTTTAAATCTTTGGATTTAATTGGTGTTGGATTAATGCACTAAACACTAAATAAAGTGAAATGAAATAATCATATTATCTTGCTCTTTTATTCTTAGTTATAAAATGCAAGTACAAATAAAGTGCACTCACTATGGAGTTTCTATGGACATTGCGGCCTAATTCTCTAATATCTGACTCCTAGATGCTTTTTTCAACTATGGAACAATAAACAATAAACAATAATGAAACAAATCATTTGTTAGCTAGTATTTAATATACTCAGATAGGTGTGAAGGGTTAGGGTTATGTTTCTGCATGCATCAACCCCAAATTAGTGTTAACATTTTGTACCCCTATAATATTATTGAATTTCCACACATGAATAGCTCCATACATGTGAGTAATGCAAGTTGATGTGGCATCCACTTGGTGCCATGGTCATCAAAAAGATAAGTCAACTTATGGGAGGCATAACTTCCATATATGAATGCCAACTAATATGATCTTTGAATTGTTGGAAAGTTCTTAATGTGTAGAAAAATATCAAGAGCATAGGTGAAGGCCTCCTCATATGTTGGAAAGTTCTTAATATTATCTCTCTCTCTCTCTCTCTCTCTCTCTCTCTCTCTCTCTCTCTCTCCCCTTAAAATTCCTCCCCCCTCTGACTCTAACCCTCTTCACCCATCTCACTTTATCATAATTTGGTAAACCTCCTCTACCTGTAGTTCATAGATCCCCACTCATGACACCCATATCCCATTTAAATGCCTATATGAACTCGTACAAGGGGCATACCATTTGATCTATCCATGGTCCCATGTGATGGTTTAAGGATGTGCTCATGGTGCTTAAACTTGAGAATCTATGCTGAGGGACCAAGGTTGTTGTTTGCCTCTCCCAACCCTGATAAAGGGATAGAGGATCTTGTTTCATTACCAAAAACATGGTCAAGGAATGAAGATCCATACACAATGAAACAACCATCTTAATGGAACCCATATCTAAATCCCAGGCTAAATACTCCCTAATGAGGGATCATGTGGTTTCTAGGTGGTTTTTATGCTTCACAAACTCAAAAAGGTTCAATTAAGGTTTAAACCCCATGTTTCACCCTTCACCATGTTTAGGTGTCAACACCCATTTCTAGTGCACAATACTTATGCATGGCCCTTATATCCCACTTGGATTCCTACAAAGAACCCTTACAAAATAATTTTGTGTTGGTGCATGGAATTAAAGCAACTAAGTCCAAGAAGTTTCAACAATATCTTGAGGCATTTAAAGTTTCCTTCCTTCACCATGGTGAAGGGCCCACGACCCATCCTTTTTAAGAAAAATCTTCTAATGGAATCCATATCAAACTTTGATTGTAAAGACCCCTTAGAGAGGGTCCATGCCATTATTTGCACATGTTGTTGATGGCTACTGAGCCTAAGAGACTATTTTTAAGCCCCGAGGATGAAGTGTTTTCCTCCTGAAACCATGGCACTAGAGCTTTAAAAGGTTAATTTATTATTGAAGCCCTTTGTTCCCCCTAAGCATGTTTAGGCCTATATACACATTCCCAATTCACGAAACCTACTCAAGTTGAATGTATCCCACTAACATACTAAGCAACACTATCCATGGCCTTGACAAACATTCATGGAGTGGGTCGAACACATAATCTTGTTTAAGGAATGCAATGTAGCCTAATCATGGTATATGTATCCCTCTACATTTTCAAGAGATACCCCCCAAGGGTTATGTGTGGTGGTTTGAAAATGCATTCAACATCATACCCTAAGAAGCTTCTTGAGTTGTAGGTGTTGTTCATGGTGCTTGAGCCTCATAAGCTTCATTTAACGCATGAGGAGCTTCTTGTTGTCCCTATACCTTGGTCAGACCTTGACACCCATTTTTGGTTCACAACTAACCTAGTCATGGCACGCTTGAAGTTGACTAATACCCTATAGATTTCATATGTGGTGGTTCAAGGAGTCATTCATGGTGTTTGTCCTTAAGAAACAAGAGTTAGTGTTGGAGGCCCTTTTTTCCCTCCACTAGCCATGGTTAAGGATCCAAGATAAATCCTTGATTCCCAAGACATCATAATGGAAGCCATATTCAATTCTTATGCAAGAGACTCCTTGTATAGGGCTAGTGTCATGGATTCTATGTGTTATTGACAATGCCTGAGGTCAAGAAGTTTCAATTAAGGCTCAAGTGGAATTCAATTGAGTTCAATATGCTTCAATACGATCTTGAGGGACCTATTTTCATTCTTTGATGGTGTTCAAGGATTTGCAACATATCGATGGTCTTGCATGGTAGTCTGAGGATGCATTCATTGCATTTGATCTTGAAAAAATATGTTTCGGGTCTAAGATTGTTATTTCCCTCCATAAACCATGGCCAAGGGCTTGATGCTATTGTTTTTCTACCAAGACTAGGGTTAAAGGCCAAAGAACCATCCACATTGCATAAAGCATGTTAATGACAATCTATATTGAACAACTAATGGTGTCTGTATGCCTAAGAAGAATATATTATTGATAAAGGCTCTTGTTTAATACTCATACATGTGATTCCCAAGACATTGTATTGACACTCGCATTCAACTTTGATGCCAAAGACACCTTATAGAGGTCTCACATTGTGGATTTTAGGTTTTGTTCATGGAACTTGAGGTTGAGAGGATCATTTAGGGATTAAAGCCCTTGTTTCAGTTTACAAAACCTACTCATGGCTCATGTATCCCATTGTTGTGACCACAACACCCCCTAGGGAAAATTCAGGGGTCCTTTACAAATTGTTTTGAAAGTTGGACTTACGAGAGGGTTTTTTTTGCATTATTTCCTTACTTAGCCATGTTTGAGGCCCTATGGGTCGTATTTGGTGTGAAAAATACCCATATCCAAATGATTTTGGGCCCAGGTCCCAAATCATTTCATCCCCATATCGTAGTTCCCGGGCTATGAAATGTTCATTTAGGTATCAATCCTCTTCTTTCACCTTCTAAGCATGTTTACATTTCAAATGCTGTGTGGCATTCCACAGGGCGCGACCCATGCAGGTATGACGTGGGATGCTACTGCTCCCTCCTTAACCCCATGATCTCTTTCTCTCTATATCTCCCATATCCCATCTCTCTATCTCTCTCTCACACCCTCCTCTCTCTATATCTCTCTACCTCTCACTCTCCCTAAAGCACTACATCCCTTAACCCCTAAACCATTGAACCATTCAACCTGTAATACCACAACCCTAACTCCTAAATAACCTAACCCATAATCCTTAATGTCTAAATACATCAGACCTTAAACCTTAAGTCCTAAACCATTAAAACCCTAGAATCCTTGAACCCCCTCTCTTTAGGCATTCATTTATCCCCTTTTGAAGTATAGTCGATTGTATGCAAATATTCTTGAAGTATCGGACGTTTGGCATTAAATGGTGTAAATGTTGATGAATTAATGGTGTAAACGTTATGCAGGGGTGCGTGCGCATTTTTTGGAATGTACGCGCTAATGACCCGCACGAGCTATAAACATGCATGCACCTATAAACACACGTGCGTGCTCCTCCTGCTAGTTAAAAAAAAATAGAGAAGTTTTTGTTCCCGGGAATGCTACAAAAAAAAGGGATTTTTTCTGAGTTCGCGGGTTTAAGATCTTGTAGGTTTCCTATTGGCTCACATTCATTGATAGTTTGGACACTCATTGATCTATTGGAGACAAAATCACTCTTGGAATCTAAAAAACATCTTCAGTGGTCTTAGAATCTAGTGGATACATTCAAGCTACCAGTTTCCACTGCAAGTAGAGATCATTTCAATAGGTATGGTTAATTGTAAATAACTATTTTCATTCACAAGATTTGAGATTCTCCCATGCCTTTGTGTTTTATCATATTCCTACAACAATATACATGCATAGACAACAATGAATTTGACAAGAAGAATTCCCAAGTTCACATCTAAAAAATACTCATATTCACTAGACAAGATGAAGTATGCAATGTAAACCAATAATTATTTCCATGAATATATTTTGATTTCATTGAAGGATGGCATGGATGAGGTTCTCTCTTGAGACTCTTCAATTTGAATAAAATCCTAAGAAGGAATCATGAGAGAGGGTCATATTGAATAGTTCATGACATTTTTTCCATGCTCTCCTCTTCATTCTACGTTTATCATAATGTTACTTTAATATCGTGTCTTTCAGCATGACTACTTGCCTCTACCTCATTGAATTCTCCTTCCTTGGGGGAATTTTCAACCTCTTCGTTGTGTAATTAGTAAAATTATTCTCTTTATAATATTTGATGTAGAAAAAATATGAAACTATTCTCAAGACACCCCTAGGAATCTCTGTTGCAGGGTGTTATTACCAAAAATTTATGAAAGCATGGCTAGGAAAGACACTAGTTTCTCCATTCTACACTTGAACAACCATCATCTATATTGATTGGAATTGTAAGGGATAATTATGTTTATCTGATGAATTAGATAGGAAATCAATTTATTGTGATAACCAAGCACCATGTTGTGTCTGACCTCATAGGTAATACACCTTATTAGGTGTAATGTCATCTCATCCTAGGGTGTTGGAAAGGAAGAATATTTCAATCCTCTTCTTGTGACTTCCACTACCTTTTGAACACAAAGGAAGTCATTTTATTCTTGAGCCTCAATTATGTTCTTAAATGATTGTTGCAATAGTTTTAATCTTATAACCTGGGAGATAGTGCTAGTCCTATAATTGTAATACCTGCAAACACATGAATACTCTATTGTACACTTGAGTTCTCAACTCGGTCTAGACACTTGAGTTCATGATTTGGATTAGACGTGCTTGAGTTCTCAACTCGGAAAACAGTTTGATTTGATTTTGCATGGGAGACTCAATTTAGATAACTTGATAACTCAAAATTCATGTGACTTCAACTTTGCATGGCTTACATAACTCACTAGATCATTTCAATATACATAATTTGCTATACATGATAAGGAAGGTAGTTTGTCTTTATCTCTCTTTGTCAGTTTGTTTCTTTGATAATTATGAAACCCCTAGGATACCATATTCTTTCCATATGAACCATATCCTAGGCTAATTTACGTATCCTTATCATAGTACACCCTAACTCTTTCCTTAGATACGTTGTCTAACACAAATAAACCAACATAGTTTGTAGTTGTATGTATTAATTTGTAAAGTGGTAAGTTATTTTGGAGTGTGCAAGTTTTCTATATAATGGAACTAATATCTTATTTGTCATTTCTTTTGTAGGGGTAGACCTCATAGTTTTGTTAAAGAGACTTTTGGAGATGGGAAACTCATGTAATAGAGAAAAAAAATCTAGAAGGAATCTGCCCATTGAAAAGGTCAATGACGTAAGAGAAAAGGCCAGGTTGGAAATGGAAAGAGTGAGACATGGTCCAGTAATTTCCACTGATCCTGCCACTAATCCTAACATAGTTGTTGACATGAAAACCTCTACTTCAAAGCCACGGGTAAAGTGGTTTCCTACAACGAACCCAACTCAAATTCCAACATCAACCAATCTCCAACCAACAATCCATCAACGATTCATGCTAAAGTTCCTTAAGGCACAGGTATATTGGGATATGTTGCATGTGTAGAGATGGACATACAAGCAGTGATTAATTTGAAATATCCCCAAGAATACCACAGCCACGTCGAGCACACTCCCAATATGGCCCAACGTGTGAACGAAACACCACAACAAACAAGCTCTGGTATTCTTGTCTCATGTCCACGTTCCCTACCTCGACTGTCTAGTGCAAGAAGAAGAACTCCTAAGCGTATTCATGTGGATGCAAGTTCTCTATCGGGCCTTGAAGGTAAGTTTTCAAAATGCACTATCAAATGGCAATGCAACAAAATTGTCAAGGAATATTTTGAATCCAAAGGTGACATTGTAGGTAAATGTCAATTATTGCTATGTTTGTTAAAGTTGCATTGTTTAGCTATTGTTAGGAGAATTTTAGGTATAAAGATAATTAAAAGTTCAAAGGCTAGAAGTCATATTGTTAGAAATATACAATGTGCATTTAATGTGATTGGGAAGACGTATCGTACAAAATATCTCTGTGCGGCTCGTCGTGTGTTAGCGGAATCAATTTTAAGAAAATACACAAGGAAACGTCACCTGCTATCACACACTTATCACATACTTAAATTAAATACAAAACTATTAAAAATTAATCTGTTATAAGATAAAATTTTAACACTCCGGGTGGAAAATATTGTTGGTATTTTTTCTGTAGGTTTCCTTATGGAGATAGGAAGCTAATTGATGTTGTTAAGGATTTAATACAAATTTTTTGGCATGATCATACCAGACCTTCATCAAACCAAAGAGACTTGTTGAAGTTGAGAAAAGGTTCTACTGAACGTGAGCCCCATGTTAAACACTTCCTTGACACCACATATACTGATCTATATGAGATATTCAGGAATGATCACACACAATTGAACCTGGGCCAAAGGTCCTTTGAGAAAGGAAAACCATTGTATGTTCATATATGCATTGATCAGAACACATGTTGTTGTAGATACCATGTAGAATATGAATATTTTTATGACACATATAGACATATATATTGTGATTTGCATACTAACATTGTGCAGTGCTGCAATGAATCCATACTACCATTGAATGCATCGAGAGACTTTATCCAAGCATCATGTGTCCAAGGCCTGAAGGAAAAAAATATTATGAAAACTTGTGTCTATATGGGACATGTTCTACTTGTAGTGGGTTTTCTCTTTTGAACCGTTTCATTCATGAAAGAGAGGAGCACGAATTTGGAAGAATGCTCGTGGAGATGTAGAGCTTCAAGTACGTAACCTATTAATTAGACAGTGCTAAGGAAAGTAAAAAGATTGCATTGTTAAAGTCACAAGTACAAATGAATATTGCATATTTTTCATATTACGCGTTCAATTTATGACATATACATTTTTCAAAAGGCCACATTTTAATATTTCCCTTGTTTTCATGGTAACGGGAATGAGTATGTGATTTCTTGATGGAGTTCTACAAGAAAACTGAGCAGTATGTTCAACATGTGCATGTAGCATGATGGCAAGATGAGTAGTACAAAAAATGGAGGGACACATTTCCTGTCAGAACCATAGTGTCAATTTTGGATTTTGCAGAAAAATACACCCTTTAGCCACAAAACGAAATTCAGAGTCAATACTACCATTCATACCAAGTCAGCATCATGGTACATATTACGTATAGGCATGGGCTAGAGAGCAGCAATGACATGAGGATAATACTGAAGGAGACAAACTTTTACATAAGTGATGATAGAACGCATGATCTGCATTATGTGCAACATTGTTTTCGAATTTTCTATGATTAGTTAAAGGAGAGAGATATACAGATGGATCAACATTGGATATGGTCAGATGATTGTGCGGTCTAGTTCAAAAATGCCTTAATATTCCAATGGATGAGTATTTTGCATAGTATTTAGAATGTGCCGCATATGAGGAACTACTTTGAGACTGGGAACGACAAAGTTGAGCATCATGGGGCCGGTGCATGCATCAAGACCACAATACGAAGGGAAGAGATGAGGTTTACCACAAACCCTCATATCAGAGATGCAGAATCCATAGTTTAATGGTGCTTTGCAACAATGTCACACCGAGCAAGAGATCAACAAACATCAACAATGACAAGACATGTGGTAAGAATTTTTTGGCAACTGGTTGACATAGATCAATCGCATTCCTATAGTTGCATCACAGTACAACGAACATGTGGATTTCATTCAGTTCAAAGCTCAAACAAACCCTTATTTGAAATATGGATGCAAAAAATTGCTTGCTTTTGCAACCCTTGTAGCAATGGCCAATGGGATGAATGCAACTACATGGGCTGGGTTGATTAATGGGATCATGTGTCACTTGCAATAGACCCACATGTAGTTGTTGAAACAACCTAGTTAGAGGAGGGTTAGTAAGCGATTTTGATAGACTACGACCATATCTCAGATCTTGTACAACCAGGACACATATACGTAGTTGTGTCCCCACAAGAGAATGAATGGGGCACAAAATATTGGTTGATACGATGTATCCAAGGTAAGCAAACCCTCAACGAATCATTAATCGACGATGAAGGCAATGAAGTTCCTATTGGCTCGATGGTGGTTAAGGGTGAATATCTTACACTAGATAGGAATTCAAGAAAGACTAACTTGGGTATGTATTCGTGGATTATAGACCAGGTTCAGTGGTGTATCACTTCACAAACTTGATCGTTGGCACAAAAATCCATTTATGGACAATGTACAGCAAGAGCTCAACCAAGGTATGCTACTTCCTACCTCATTCAGAGCATGAGAGATTGATGGAGACAATTAGGAATAGAGAGGATCCAGATGGATTTGTTGAATGAGATCAGTCAACTTTACATAAGAGATAGAATTGCATCAAACAATGTCATGTTCTACATCGAGGTATGTGTAGTTTTATGTTATTTTGTTGGTACATTCATTTTTTTTTATACATACATACATACATGTGTTATTTTTCATGTTTTATTGTAATACAAAAAACAAAGCTTGTTGTGCATTTTTCCAATATTTTATCAAATCCTAGTTGGATGCCCTCTTTGTTTTTTGATTAAGCGGCCCTCTTGGGGGGAAAAATCCTCATTTGCTTATGTTTTATCAAGTCTATAAAAACCCATTATGACATCACTAAAATCCTACTAAGTCATCCTAAAACCATCCTCCATCACACTACTTCAATATCCCCTCACTTAGATCCACCCATACACACTTTATAGTCATCAAACATTAACAAAGATACTTCAAAGTGACTTGTCTCCTACCCCTAAATCAATATTTTGAGGTGTACATGTGTGTCTACTTCTAATTAATGTACATGTGTGTCTCACATTGGTGGACCAACTCTGCAAAAACCATGTGTCAGATGACTAGGAGTGGCTTTCCCATGCCAACCATGCCCAAACAAACCTACAGGAGCTGATGAAATCCCATTAAGCTTCCTAGTTTGATTTTTGCACCCTGGGCTCGAACTGACCTTGTAATACTCACATTATCTACGACTCTTGAATCACCCTCAACAATGTTAGATCCAAAAATTATAGACATGTAGATCCAATCTTTTTTAGAAACTGAAACATTTACAAATATTCAATAGAAATTAGAATCAATACACATTAATGATTACACATTTGTCATTCACAAATCACAATGAGACACATAGATGCATTGAAATTTGATAGGCATTGGGAAATAGATGTCAGAATGCCACTAGGCACTGGAAAATGCGAAATAGACTAATAGTAAATACAAAAGGGGTGGATCTCCACCTCATCAAGTAAGTCTACATCCTGAAATAACCGTCTAAGTACTATATTCCTCCCATGTGCAATCTCTCCATCCATGTGAGGAGGGACTCTGTGTGAGGGCCCCATTCCACTAGTGAGCCAATCCCAACTGTAGAACTTGGGGTTCAAGGAGTGGGCCAAGCAATGCAAAGGTGTGCAACTCTTATCCCACTTGGAGATAAGAATATCTTGAATGATGGTGTGCAGTTATTATCTTCCACAATCATGCTAGCAGCCTTGCAAACAGGTGCATTGGCCACGATGATTTGTACACAAGAATCAACACCTACTTTTTCAATGGTTTTGATGAATAACTCAGCCATATATTGTGCATCCATGTATTTTCCAAGAGAATCCACCTCTTTCAAGAATATCAGTCCATTTTGGGAAGATACCATAAAATTGATGAGTGGATGGCATGTTGGATCCACCCATCCATCAGAAGCAATACTAACACGAATTCGGATCCATCCACCCATTTTGAGCGAATACAGTTTTAGAGAGTAGAACATGAATGGATGAAGTCAATATTAGCATCACACCTCTCCTCCACTGTGTGAATATCTTGGGCGGTACAATCACCCCTACATGCTCCTAAACCACTATATCAATAATGTTGTCATTCACCCTGATCAAGAGAGGAAATAGAACCTAATCTAGCTTATAGACCCTAATCTAGCCCTAGAAACCATACAAAAATAAATTTATTCCTGGAAATCCTAATGTGAACCTACAACCCTGTAGACCTAATCTAGAATAATTATCTATCCCTAGAGACATAACGTAGCCTCGAAGACCTAATATACCCCTATAGAACCTAATCTACCCCTGTAGAACCTAATCTAGCTTATAGACCCTCATCTAGCCCTATAAACCAAACAAAAACAAATGTATCCCTGGTAAGGCAAATGTGGACCTATAACCCTTGATACCTAATTTGGAGACTTGGAGACCCAAGACTAATGTGGAGCTATAACCTGACATCCTGAATCCATCGGAATTGATGCCTTCGCGATTGAAGTGATGGTTTTGGTGCTACGGGCATTTTCTTTAGGCAACTCGTGGCCATTCAAGGACACTTTGAGGATTTGCTCTGAGGCCACGGAACCCAAACCGATGAGTGAACATGGATTTCGTCAGCTCCCACATGTACATATGGAAATTTTGGACTTGTTCACAGTGGCCATGCATGCCCGGGAGCCTTCATATGAGAAATGGCCCCCCTTGAGGGAAATTGGCATGGCCTTCACTGAGCAAAACCCTAGTTTCGCAAATGGCACATTAGCACCATTTCCAGGCATTGGAGGAATGGTGTGGGGGTCCCCCAGGTAGAACCCTACGCCCCGAATCCATTGGAATCGATAGCTTTGCGATCAGAGTCATAGTTTTGGTGCTACGGGCACTTTGGTCAGGAACCCCGTGGCCATCCATGGACGCTTTGAGGATTCTCTCCAGGACCATGGAACCCAAACTGGCGAGCGGACATGGATTTGGTTAGCTCCCACACATGTGTATGTCCATTTTAGACTTGTTCACAGTGGCCATGCATGCTCCAGATCCTTCGTATGAGAAATACACCCGTAGAGAGAAACTAGCATGGCCTTCACTGAACAAAACCTTAGTTCCAAAGATGGCACATTGGCACTATTTCCAGGCGTTGGAGTGTAATGTCCTGAAAATAGTAAAAATTAGAAAAATTTCCCTTACTGCTAAAAATGCCTAAAATAGATAATGTATTTATAAATTAACTTCAGTACTGGGAAGTTGCGTCGGTACTTAGTTTGCGACAATAAAAGTTTATGAATTCTTAACAAGGTAGTCTCGCCAGTTATGTCTTTCTGCGGAAGCGATGCATTAAGGGAGATGATGTTTCTTTATGGCATGCTTGTAAACACTAGAGTAATATTTAAGATCCTCCTTTTTACTATTAAGATTCAGATGCTGTAAGAGTTTATAAAAACGTCTGAATAGTGTCTTCAGGCATGATGGGCTTTTGTTAAGGGAAGATTGAATTACTCGGGGGAGACTTTGGTGTTGATAACCGCACCCCTGGCAAAGCTGCTGAGAGGTAAGGGTGAGCTTTGGAATTCCTATCTTACTTAGCAATTTGCTAATGGTTTCGTAACATGTTTGTGTAGGTGCCACTATGAAGGGTTTCGCCTTTATGTAACCTATCTCCAAGTCCTATCAAGACATGAGACTAAAGTTAAAGGCCAAGACTTAAACCCTTCGGATAATTATTTTGATACCACCATTACATTATTACCCTTATGACTCTCCACTATAGCACTTGGATGAAATATTAAACTAATAAATGGAGCTTGGTGGAGTATTAACTACTACATGTGACATCCACGTGGTTTTTTGATAGCCAACTGGACAAAAGAGGGTTTTCAACTTGGGGTTTTACACCTGCACTTGTTATTCTTCATATCTCTTTCGCTTTGGACAGTCCCTCGTTGCGTCTGGGTGGTTTGTGTCCTGACCTAAGCTGCGCTCATGGTAAATGCACCTGATGGTTGCTTATTATTGTAGTTGGAGAGTGAGGTGATGATATTCAGGTGATTTTATTCAAATTCATAACATCTTTTCCCTTCTGTGCTTACCCAGTATTTAAATGTTTTATCTCAGGATTAACCTCGTGGTCAATGTTTGCTTGGCAAGTAGTTGGTTGTGATTCTCCTCTGCGTGGCTTACTCACTGATGACCAGCACTCTTGACTACATTGGCAACGAGAGTGGTAAGTTCAGGTTTTACCAATCCTTGTCCCTTCCTCTCGCATCTATGGAGGGTGTGTTGTTTGCTATGAGGGACTCCGTGAGGCCCTTTGGGCTCACTGTAACTTACTTGAAGTTCCGTAGGGGTCGCCTTTGGCTGGACCAGTTACTAAATGTGCTAATTTGTTAAAATGGGGATAACCCTAGATGGTTTTCAGTTATATGTGGAAGTTTTGGCCATTCAGCTCTGTGAATACTTTTAAGCTTTTGTGATGGGATATCATACCCACATTGTATAACTTGGGGTTTTGAAAAGAAGTACAGATAACTTCGTTTTCTATTGAACATTGAACATGTATGGATGATATTTAAATGTTTTGGGCCTTTGTGTTTTTCCATGAAATATGTATGGTTAATGTCTATTTGATCTCTGCATTTTCTATTGTTGCTCTAGCCTGAAGGCAATCGATTTGGTATTTTAAATAAAATGTTTAAGAGCATATCTCTGCAATATCCTGTCTTTGTTTATGCCAGTGGCGTCTCTGTCTAACATCTAGATAGTTTATTTGCCTAGGTGATTTGGGTTGCTCCGGAGAGTGGATAATATGACCTGCGCCTATCAGTTTATTTGTATGGGAAATGCCTATCGTTTGTTGGGTAGTAAATAGATCTTTGAATTTACACCATCTTTTCTGTGTATATGAACAAACAATATCGTAACCCTTGATGTTGGGTATACATTTGTAAGCTTGTGTCTAAATGCTACGATTCTGGTAATTTCAAATGTAGCAAGGGTTTGTGAAATGGGTAGTGGGTATTGATCCCTTGAACTGCATCTTGATGTAGTAAAAGAATGTGTCTAAATGTATTGTTTTCGTTTTGTTGTGGGTCTGATTCTTGTTTTGGAAAAGATGCCAATAAGGGTTTTGATGAAACGTATAAACTATTGAAGAGATGTTTAAAATTATGGAATATAGAGAAATCGTGTTGTATGCATTCTTTTGTGTTTTCGCTTTGGTAGGCAAAGACTAGTTTAATGGTAATGTACAGCTAAATTCGTAGGTAATAGTTTTGATGTGAAATCGTTGGTGGTGAAAAACATTAACTCCGTGTAGTAAAGTTTTGCTACTATTGATAAGGCTTTGAAGGCTGCATCTAGATTTCTTCTTAAGGTTGGATCTCGATACTGTAGAGTGTATTTGGTAAGACCTGGGAATTTACAGTAATGGGATTTCTTTTAAACAAAATGCCTCCATTCATGGCTGCGATTTTTCTATGTTTAAAAGAATGGTAAAAGCTGTAAAAAAAATTGACCCAATTTATAAATTAAATCTGTAACATACCATATCACTTCTCAGAAATAAAATGCAATTTAAATGTAGGTCTTACAAGAACCTAGTCATCGGTTTACATATTGATTTAGAATTGTAAGATTGCTACTGACATGGGAGTCTAGCACAGGCTAGCTAGGCTATCCCTGCTAGACCTATGGATGACTTAGATCAGGTTCCTATAACACATAAATAATAATTCTCTAATGAACATTTAAAAATATAGAAATTAACCCGAAGAGCCTATGCCGATTGGCCCTTGCTCTATGAAAGAAATAATTGGATAGAGATTAATGAAACAATGCTGCATAATAATTACTACTTTACGTCCTTGAATCTATTTGGATTTGAATTAGGAATTTGGTGGTTCATACCTGATTATTTGTAGCTTGCCCCTCCTTTGCAGAATCTGCACACTCAAACAATAATTAATGCAAAAAACTAATGAACTTGGCTGACCTGTAGAATGATCTCTTAACCAGATAACTTTGGGGCTACCATGTTCCTCCCAACCATGAACCTTAGACCGTATTTGGGGCTACCATGTTCCTCCCAACCATGAACCTTAGACCGTTCCTGGTTCTAACTAGATCCCCCCGAGCTGGTTCCAACATGCAATAAGATAAGTAGAGGCCCTAGGTTCAACTGCTGGATTAGATCTAGATATTAATGTGGGACTGCTTCAGTTCTTGCAGCAAAATACTCCTCTATTACCATAAGAGAATTATAATGAAAAGATGATGATCCCCTCTCTTGGGATATTCCCTCTTTTATATAGGGGAGTCTTGGAATATAGTTGTTTGAATAATGATTTAGTTTCTTTAATTAAGTTAATATTTTTATAAGATATTTTTTTTACTAAATATCTAGTCCTTGTTAAACTAGGACTTTTATTTGTTTTAACTAGAAGTGACTTTAAATTACTCCTTACAAAATAGTAGTTATATATTATACCTAGTGTTAAAAATACTATTTAATAATACATATTAATAGTATGATAGTGTCATAGCCATCTATGCATGAACTCTATGAAATTTATATATTTTATAAACAATTAATAATAGCATTATTATCAATACTTTTAGTAATAATATTAACTTTGAGACCTCTATGCAAGTCATGCACATAAGACTATTCTTAGTCATCTCCTACTTAAGTTATGGTAATTTTCTTTTATTTATTTATGTATCCCTCATGATACTTCTTTCTAAAATTAAGGACAAGGTCCAACTCTTTGGACGGTCTTTTGGTAGGCTTGGATAGGCACCTCAAGGTCTCTCTCTTGCATGTCGGATTCCCTCGTTTAACATGGTAGTTCCTACAGTACTTGATGATAGATAGAAAATGATTCATTTAACCAAATTAAATAAATGTGATGAAAATAGAAGTGCTATTCAGAGTCCTCGACTCAACACTTTTGAGACTTAGTAACCCTGAGTGCTCTTCAGAGCTTTTAACTCAACACTTTCACATGGGCATTACGCTAGTGAATTTCCAAAGCCTCTTGCTCAACACTAGTGCTAGAATGTGGTTGTGAGGAACATCTAGAATATTCAAGTGGCATCGGATCCGGTATGCATTTATCAAGCTTGGAGTGCTCCACTGCTCCTACCCAACACTCAATGTACATCGTGGCTTACGCCCAACACATAATAAAATCCTCTAGGTACATTGGGGCTTTTTCCTAGTACTTAGGTCATCCATGTGTTCCTGAGTCCACGATCAACACACCATATCAGTCAATCATGTAAATCATAACTCTGCACAGTATGTAACAAAAGGTCATCTCAGTATATTAGGGTTTTGTACCCAATTCTCATAACAAAACATAATCAATCCATTAGGGATTTCTTGCCCAACATATAACAATAATGAAGTCAGTCAGGGTCCATGCCTAATATGTCAGTCTATAAAAGAATAAATCACGTGCACTAGGACTTATGCCCAATAATCAAAACAAATCATATGTGTTGGGGCTTTAAGCCCAATATATAACATCATAAATAGTTAGTCAAAATTCGGGATATTACATGGAGGCATGGTGTGGGAGGTTCCCCAGCTAGAAACTGACATCCCGAATCCATTGGAATTGATGGATTCATGATCGGAGTCACGGTTTTGGTGCTATGGGTGTTTTGGTCAGGCTCCCGTGGCCATTCAAGGACACTTTGAGGATTTGATACTGGGCCACGGAACCCAAACCGACGAGCAGACATAGGTTCCATCAGCTCCCACACATGCGTATGGACATTTTTGGCATGTTCACAGATTCCATGCATGCCCAAGAGCCTTCATATGAGAAATGTTCCTGTTGAGCAAAATTGGAATGGCCTTCACTAAGCAAAACCCTAGCTTCGGAGATGACACATTGGCACCATTTTTGGGCATTGGAGGCACGGTGTGGGTGGGGGGCTGCTTAAAACCAATGTCTTGAATCCATATGAATCGAAAAATTTATGACCGGAGTCACGATTTTGGTGCTATGACATTTTTCCAGGCATCCCGTGGCCATTTAGGGACACTTTGAGGATTTGCTCCGAGGGCAGGGAACCCAAACCAATGAGCAGAGTTGGGTTCCATCAGCTCCCACATGTGCATATGGATATTTTGGACGTGTGCATGATGGCCACACATGCCCAGGAGACTTTGGATGAGAAATGACCCCCTTGAGAGAAATTGGCATGGCCTTCACTAAGAAAAACCCTAGCTACAAAGATGGAACAATATCACCATTTCTGAGCATTGTAGGCATGGTGTGGGTGTCCCCCTAGATGAAACCTGACATCCCAAATCCATTAGAATTGATGGATTCATGACCACAGTCACGATTTTGGTGCTACGGGAATTTTGGCCAGGCACCCTGTGGCCACTCAGAGACACTTTGAGTATTTTCTCTGGGGCCACGAAACCCAAATCGATGAGTGGACTTGGGTTTCATCAGCTCCCACATGTTCATATGGTCATTTTGGACGTGTTCACTGTGGCCATGCACACTCAGGATCCTTTAGAGGAGAAATGGCCCTCTTGAGCAAAATTGGCATGGCCTTCACTAAGAAAAACCCTAGTTTTTGAGATGGCACATTAGACCTTTTTCGGGCATTGGAGGCACGGTGTGGGGGGTACCTAACTGAAACCCAACATTCAAAATCCATCGCAATTGACAGATTCCCGACTGGATTCATGATTTTTGAGCTACGGGCATTTTGTCCAGGAACCCTATGGCCATTCAGCGACACTTTTTTTGTCAGGAACCTTGTGGCCATTCCCTAATACATTTTATCCCCAAGCCATGTTCAAGGTAATTTAGAGAACTAGATATAGTGCAAAAAACTTTGTAATGGTGCCCATATTACACCCATGGTATAAATATTCTCTTCATAAAGCACGTGTGGTGGTTTGAGACCATGTGCAAGATCCATGAGCCCTAAAAGACACTATTATTCTCCTTGAGGCATAGTTAAGGTCCCAAGCTATATTTTTGGTGCACAAAACGTTTATGCCTGAATATGTTGGTTTCATCCTTGAACCATAGTTATGCACTAATAATGTTTCCCATGCTATAAAACTCATAGTTAGTACATACAATGGGATACATTATGATTGCATACACTACTCAAATGGATGAGATAAATGGCCTTTGTATCCAAGTTGGAAAATGGACCATGAGGTAAATAGAGTGTGTATTCCTCCAAGTCTTAATAGTTGTTTATGATTTATATGACTTCCCAAGTTAATGGATTGAAATGATTTTTTCTATTGAGTTCTAGAAAACAACCATTTTGTTCAATTCCATTTCAAATCACACCCCCACATTGAGAGACTTTTTGGTCTCCAAAATATTATAAGGAAACCAATTCTAGACCAATGTGCCTTCTATGTTCTTCTTTCCAACATGGCTCTCAACTCTAGATCCCATTGACTCTCTTATCTAAGAAATCTTTCTATCCAAACACTTCAATCAAAATTCATTTCCATTTTCAATGTGCAAGTCTCTTTCATTCTTAAACTTGGAGACAATCAATCTTAATAGCCAATGGAAACCAAGTATAATTTTGGTATTCTCTTGTTTAGTGATATCCCAACAAGCATATGTCATCATGAAGCAAATCCACAACAATAAGTGTGGTATACTATCCTCTTCTGCTAGGATCAATTTATTCACAGCATGGAAACAATTTGATGTTGCAATGTTAATTGAATGATAATATTAACATGAAAACGCAGTACACTCTTCTACCCACATTGTTGCTGAAACTAACCTCTTGTGTTGCTATAAATCCTTGGAAAACTTCTAATCCTTGGGATAGATATTCAAACAACTCTTTGTTCCCTTTCAAATTCACTCTCCACAACCTTATCTTGGCTACGATGTTTCTAGGGTGAAGCTCTGGTGGAAATCATCAAAACTTTTCTTCCCGATTTCCACTCAACTTGTAGTGGTGGAAATAATTCTTGGTGCTACATGGAATGCATGACATCATTCTTTTCTTTAGGTGGCTGAGTTTCTTGTTGTATTTGGGAAGCCTTCTTTCCATTATTAATTTAAAAGATATTATCTCATGGGATGTGGCTTGCTTCTCCCAATATGATGCCTCAAGATAACCTCTCTTCCCACTTAATGAGTATGCATGTAAATACTAACAATTGGAAATGATATAGCCTTTCTTATTGAGGTATTTACAAACAGAGGAGGTCTTACGTAACACATACCTCTTGGTATTATTCTTCTACTTCCAGAAAATGTACTTGCCACTTCTTCTAAGTGTTGTTATAGAATGATTCTTTGAAATTATCTCACAATTTCCTTGATGCAATCCTTCATGAGAAGGATAAAGTGGTAGTGAGTTTCCATATTCATTCATTTTTTATATTTCTTCTAATGAGTAGGCCAATTCTACAATGTCTTTCACCTTCAAAAAATTGATCTTAGTGGTCAAGGAATTTTCCTATGTGCCACTACAACCTAGGAATCCATGTTTAACCCTCATTTCAACTACAGTGGGTAATATGATACCTTTACTTCTCCTACATATCCCTTGTCCATCATATCTCATTTACCTTAAAAAGTTTGAACCAATTCCTCTTGTATGCTTCTGAAAATCAACAAACATTCTTAGGAAAGGTCTTAAGAAGGTGAACTTACCATGCTAGTCTTTGTCATGGTGTTGGATTCTATAGTCACAATGGAAATTCTATTTGCTTACTTGTGCTCTTGCGTGACTACTTTTAGCTTTACAAATGATTCTTCCTTCTCTACCAACCCTTAGTGCAACCGAGTCATCATCTAATTGAGCCTCTTCACCTTCTGACTATTTGTATAAATTGTTATTCTTGATGTTGATTATTTAGCAATGGAAAGAGTCTTGTTGTTGTCTCGAGGTTATTCTCCATATATATTGTTCTCTTGTCAAACATCTAGACCATATCTTCCATGTCATATTATCTTATTGAAGCTATACATTGATGGCTACATGTCTTCTAAACTTTATATTTTTTCTTTGCAAATGTTGAGTTTTCTTTCTATTCAAAGTTCTAGCAGCTACACCATACTCAAGGATTAAATTGCCATGGTACCATATGATTTTTAAGTGATGGACTTATAACTCACTCACTTCACCAAAATGGATACTCTACGGAATTAATTTGGTCTTTTTTCTCAGTATTATATAGAGATATTTGTCTTTCAGAATTTTCATACAAGACAAGATTTAGGAAATAGGATTAGAGGAGAGAGGCACTCCTAGCATTAATATTAAGTCCTGATTCCAACGGAGTTGATGTTTCATCAATCCAAGCCATGGTGATTATTTTATGGCCCATCTAAACTCTCCTCGCAAAAGCTTTCAGGGACACATGGCAAATCCCTATCAGGGGCATAGAATTCGATCCGAGTAGCATAATTTAGTTGTGTCAGCTCCCACACATGTGTATAGGCATTGTGGATGTGTTCACGATGGCCACGCATGCCCGAGAGCCTTCGGATGAGAAATGCCTCACTTGAGAAAAATTGGAATGGGCTTCACTGAGCAAAACCCTTGATCTAGAGATGGTACATTAGCACCATTTTCAGACATTTGAGGCATGGTATGGGGGATCCCCTAGCTGAAACCCGGTGTCCCGAATCCATCAGAATCAACAGATTCATGACTGAAGTCACAGTTTTTGTGCTACGGGCATTTTTTCCAGGCACCCCATGGCCATTCAGGGACACATTAAGGATTTTCTCCAGGGGCATGGAACCCAAACTGGCAAGTGGACTTGGATTCCTTCAGCTCTCACATGTGTGTATGGCCATTATGGACATGTTTATGATAGCCATGCATTCCCGGTAGGCTTCAGATGAGAAATGCCCCCCTTGAGCGAAATTGGAATGGCCTTCACTGAGCAAAACTATAGCTCTGGATATGGCACATTAGCACCATTTTCGAGCATTGGAGGCATGGTGTGGGGGGGACCTAGTTGAAAAATGGCACCCCGAATCCATCAGAATTGACAAATTCATGATCGAGTCATGGTTTTGGTGCTACGGGCATTTTTTCTGGACACCCCGTGGCCATTCAATGACACTTTGAGGATTTGCTCTAGGGGCATGGAACCCAAACTGATGGGCGTATTAGGGTTCAGTCATCTCCCACACGTGTGTATGGTCACTGTGGATGTGTTCACGATGGCCATGCATGCTTGAGAGATTTCGAATGAGAAATGTACCCATTGAGAGCAATTTGAATGGCCTTCATTGAGGAAAACCCTAGCTCTGTAGATGGCACATTAGCACCATTCCGAGTGTTGGAGGCATGGTATGGGGGGTCCCCTAGTGGAAACCCGATGTCCCAAACCCATCGAAATCAATGGATTCACTACCAGAGTCGTGGTGTTGGTGCTATGGGAATTTTTGCCAGGCACCCCGTGGCCATTCAGGGACACTTTGAGGATTTGATCTGGGGGCATGGAACCCAAACCGATGAGCGGAATTGGATTTCGTCGGCTCCCACATGTTCGTATGGCCATTGTGGATGTGGTCATGATGGCCATGCATGCTCGGAATCCTTCGAATGAGAAATGCCCCCCTTGAGTGAAATCGGAATGGCCTTCACTGAGCAAAACCCTAGCTCCGGAGATGGCACATTAGCATCATTTTAGGGCATTGGAGGCATGGTGTGGAGGTTCCCCTAGCTGAAATCCGGCATCTCGAATCCATTGGAATTAACGGATTCACGATCCAATTCACGGTTTTGGTGCTACGGGAATTTTGTCCAAGCACCCTGTGGCTAGGGTTTTACCCCTAGCTTGTGCAAATGAGCACCTACTAAGGAGAATGGACTCCTTAGTAGCAGTTCAGTAAATGTAAATAATTAAGTTAAAACAGAAATTAAATTACTTCTAAAACATGCATGAAACATAAACATCAACTTTAAAGAATGGCTTTTTTGTATTGATATTACCTTCAATGTAAAGGTTTGATGAAGCCCTTTGCAATGTCCGAGAGGATGCTCCAAGCTTCAATATGCTCCTTCTCCTTCTCCAATGGTGGGAATGGGCCAAAAGTGGCTCTCAAGGTGAAAGTAGTTCAATGGTGAACTAGGGTTTCGAGAGAGATTTTGGCAGAGTAAGGGTGCTTGTGATTGTGGATGTGGAATAAGGGATCTCCATCACCTATTTATAGTTTTTTGGTGGTGGAGTGCTGACCCATGGTTTTGGGAAACACATGGTTTTGTGCAGCTGTATATGGTTTTTTCCTCCTTTTCCTCATTATTTTATATTTTTTATTCCCTTTTTAGGGGATTTTTACTATTTTTGAGGAATTTTGGATATTTTTGGAGGAAAAAAGCGGTTTTTTTATCCTTTTTTTAGGCTATTTTGAGGGTTTTGTGGCCTTTTGGAGGCATTTTAGGCCTTTTGGAGGCTTTTAATGGGATTTTTTGGGATTTTAAGGGAAATATGGTAGGAAAATGGACAAATGAGCCATATAATGTGGTAGATGAGGTAGTGAACACTTTTTGGGTGTTAACAGATTGCCCCCTGATGTGCGAGGGCAGGAGCTCATCGTATGGCCGATGGACATCATAAGTCATGAATGGTTTTCCTGGGGAGTGGAGAGAAGAGAAGAAACAAACTGAAGCCTAGAACAATGATCCCGAACAATTGCAAGAACTAAAAGTACATAACCTCAATAATGGATGAGGAATCATCTGATCATATGGACGAGGCGGGCATTCCCATGCTCGTATCAGGATATAACATAACAATAACAATGGGGTCCAAAAATGGGGACCTGAAATATACATGACCTCAAATACTGAATGAGGAATAATCTCAATATATGGACGAGGCGGGCATACCCATGCTCGTATCAAGATACATAAACATAACTGTAAGGCCCGAAGAGAGGGACCTGAAAGATACATAGAGAACCACTGTGTACATCATAAGGGTCCAGAGGGGACACAAATCTGGGACATACTGCTGGGCTGACCATGTCTGTGCTGAAGAGATGATACACTGGAATAATCAACAGTGCTACTGAATGTGGGACCAAAGGAACTAATGAGCTGCTGGATCAGAGTGACAAGGGGTACACTCGCAATGGTACACTGAACTAGAACTGATCTGGGTACTCAAGGAAGCATGTAACTGGATGGCTTCCGAATACAAACGCCAACGCAGCCCGGACATCCACGGGAACATACAACTGGGCGTTCCGAAATGACTCACCAATGTGCTAGAGTCGGGGGAAATCCGGGGTCTTCGACTAAAAACTGATGGGATATAATCCTACGTGATCCTCAACGATGCGATCAAGGTGCTGAAGTCGAGCATGTGAGGAACAACCACTCGGAGAGGCAATGATGACTCCTCTCAGAATGGTCTGTAGGCACTTACCACAGATGGTGATAAGTCCAAGGCGTAGGGACCTCTGGGCCTATCCTATGGAATAGAGGGGCTGTCGTCGACAGAGGGAGACCTGCAACTATCAAGGCAATGATGTTTCCTTGACAGGAGTGCGAGGTGAAGAACCGAAATGTGATAGTACTGGTGGCAGGACTGACAAACTGTGGGGGGACAACTGGGCAAGTAGAGTGGGTGGACTCAAACTTCCTTTGTTCAGAGTATGATAATGGAAATGATCTGGCAGCATATGAAACTGACTGAGGGGAAAGGGATCATAGCTGTAATGGATCTGGGAGGGTAACTAGGCTGAGGGAGACTCAAGCTGGTGTAAAATGGCAGGAGACTGCAGAATACTCTGAACAAAGGCGACCTGATTGGGGGTGCTGCCGAGGTGATCGATCATAGTGCCAGGAGGCACGGGAGGAGACTTCTTCATGGGTTAATGAACTAGAAGAAGTGTGTGTAAAATGGTACTATCGTGTAGATTTTACGAGCCCAGGACAATTCATGCTCGTGGTTGCTTTCAATTTTAAGGAGTCTGAAAGCGATAAGAAGACTCTGAAATGATGGAATGGTACTGTCGTGTGGATTTTCCGAGCCCAGGACAGTGCATGCTCGTGGTTGCTTTGAATTTTAGAGAGTCTGAAAGCAAGTAAGAAGACTCCAGGGGGTTGCTTTTTCGTAGATGTAGTCTCCAGGGCCCAAAGAAGCATAAAAGGATGCAATGAAGAACTCTTCTAGCCGGTGTGACTAGAGTATTCCTTTTTCGTAATTAGTCTACCAGGTCCGGAAAAGGGTTAAACTTATACCAGATAGACGCCCTTTCAGGTACTTTAACGAGCATGAAAGGAAGCAAGATTGCTCGACGATCTTTTCATTCTTTTAGGAGTCAGAAAAGAGCTTAACGGAAACTCCCTAAGTGCCTTTTTCGTAAAGGAGTTGTCCGGCCCGAAAAAGGGACAAAATTATACCGAACAAAAGGAATGGCCGGGCAAGGAGGAAGTGTTCAATCAAGGATCAGTAAGGATGATCAAGGGCGAGGGTAGTGGGGAACACTGGTGGGCCTCCTTGCAGGGTAGATGAAATGGTGGAAAAATAACGAGATATTTGCAGTATGACAGGAGTGAATGGCTCATGTAAAAATGTGGAACAATCCGATAGCGACCGATGTGGCACGCAAACCGAGGCAGCAAGGTGTTGGGACACAATGTTAAAATTGTACCAAGTGAGAGCGAGAAATGGTCTCAAGCATCATCACGAGCTCGGAAAAATGAATCCGGCGATATAAAGGATGTCAAAAATGGGTAACGGTCGATGTGGCACGCAAACCGAGGTGATGGGGGCATTTTGGAAAAATGCCCGAAAAATAGGGGGGTGAGAGCGAGAAATGATCTCAAGCATCACCACCAGCTCGGAAAAATGAATCCGATGATATAAAACATGTGAAAAATGGAGAACGGCCGATGTGGCACGCAAACCGAGGCGACTAGTGGCGTCTGGACACAATGTTGATATTGTTCCTGGTGAGAGCGAGAAATGATCTCAAGCATCATCACGGGAAAGGAAAAATGAATCTGGCGGTGCAAATGGTGCGAAAAAACGGAGGTCATAAGGACTGCGGAATGGTCAAAGGAACTAACTAGGTTAAAAAATGGTTGCAAATAAAGGGGAGCCCACCAAGCTAAGGATGCAGTGGTGGGGAGAAATGATGACCCGTGGGGGAAGAATACTAGGTGTATCAAATCAAATCAAATCTACAAGTGATATGTGAGCTCAAAAATGGTTGAGATCACAAGTGTGAAAAAGTGAGCAGGGTTAATGATCTGCCCCCATGCTATGTGCATGGGGTTTGTGATTATGGAACACATATGTGTGGGTTTGAACAATGGGTTCATTGACGTGCTGAGATAGATGTGATGGGGTAGGGTCAAAATGATTGATCATGCCCCCTATCCTAGGGTCGAGGGAATCTATTATGCCCTTTGACTCAGAGGTGTCAAGGTGGTGCTCTATGATGGCGGGGTCAAGACTGGGCACTTCGGTATAGGACCAGGCAAAGACATCACGGAATTCTCTGAAAAGGTTTATATAGTCCTCAATCTCTTGTTTACTGCAGAATGCTCCTAAAGTGATGAGTTCAGGGGCACGTCCTGGGGCAGCGATATCAACTTGGATGACAGGTGAGATGTTGGCCATGTTACCTTCCTCGAAGGCATCAGGAGCAGGAATAGGGTCCTTGAACCAGTCGACCTTGGTGGGGAGGAAATCTTTGGATTCAACTGTGAATTGGGTAGCTGTGCTAGAGGAGGATTCTTCTGGGATGAAGTAGGAACAATGATGCATATCATCCCAGGGATAATCCGGGGCGGTAAGGGCCTCAAGAATCTCCTCATCGGTACGAAAAGTTTGTGTCGTCAAATCGGTTGACAAGGGAATGGTAGTGGAAGAGATCATGTAAATGGTGTTAACCTCTCCTGAAGGTGAAGAGTCTGGGGGGTAGATCTCCTCAATGGTAGGTGGTGCCGTCTCAAGATCGAGATTGTTCATCTCATAGAGAGCCGCTCTGTAATCCGGGAGATCGGGACAATGATGTGAATAATGCCCGTAAATACCACATATGGCGCAGGGGTGGTTGGTACGTAGGGACTTATCTTTAGGCTTCGGAGTGGGATTTAGTTCGATAGTTGGGATGTTAGGGTCATCGTCGAGCATTTGCATGTGCTTCTGTAATGCTGGTAACTGTGGGCATTGGTGGGTTGCATGGCCCAACTCGTTGCACAGCGAGCATTTGGGAGGAGCACGAAATGTTGGAGGGTTTTTTACTGTCTTGGGAGGTTGTACAGCAGTGTAAGGTTGTGGACCTCTGCCCCCAGTGGGTTTGGGAGTAGGAGGGGGAGTTGTGGAGGACGAAGGGGTAGAGACACCAGGAGGTGGCTGAGAGGTAGTAGCCATGGGTTGCACCGGTTGGAGGATGATGTCTGGTGTCGGTGGGCGAACGGGAGGCGAAAGATACCATACGGGTAATCCCAAAGTCAACCCAGGGAGGCTAAGGGTAGCCATGACCGGGGCGCTTACTACTCCCGATGGAGGAACTAGGAAGGGGATTGTATGGATAGGTGTAACACCAATGTGGCTAGGTACCAATGGTGGTTTAGGCAACAAGGGTGGTTGATTGTTAGGTGGTTGGTTGTCGTGGGACAAGGTACATAAGTCAGACACGTCCGTGGGGGCCGAGGGAGGCGGAATAGATTGGAAGGTGGAAGTCATCGGCGCGTCTGAGTAGACTCCAGGCCCCGTAGAGGAAATAAACAAGGTGGTGGCACGAGAAACAGGTTGTTCAACCATGGGGAGAACATTTTCAGGTGCCGCGGGAGCGCTGGGATCATAGTAAGTAAGTTGGTCAATCTTGACCACGCGTCCATCATGGGGGAACATCATGGTATGAAAGACCGAGGAAGCTACCGCCCGCATAGCATACATGTAGCTGCGACCGAGTAAGAGGTTGTAATCAAGCTGGGCATTGATGACCTCGATATCGATGAGGACGGTTTTACCACCTAACTGGACAGGGACATTGGCTAGGAGACCTTGGGGCTGAGCCGAACGTCCGTCGTAGGCGCGTAACGCAGTGGTTGACTGCTGGAGTGTAGGGAATCCCAACTTCTGCCATACAAATGTAGACATAACGCATGTGGAGGCACCCTCATCGATGATGCATCGATGGATGACAAGATTCCGAACGGAAACAGAAACTTGGAATGCTAAGGTGGAAGGCAGGCGTGGTTCGGACTGGTCCAAATCAAATGCCATCAAATTCGAATCATTTGGGTCAATCCCCCCAATGGCGGAGAGTAAAGTCTTGCGCTGGGAAGGGCAGTTCTTCAAGACTTCTAATGCAGACATGGCTGCGGGAGATTGGGCTAGGTCGTCTACAATGTTGTAGTTTGACGCAGCACGTGCATTGGGGTTGTTGTTGATACGGCGAAGTGGGAAACGAGCTACTTTGGGAGCGCCATCGACCGGCGGGGGAGGGATACGTAACGCTTGATCAGTGGGATGAGCGTTAGCGGTTTAATCAGTGGGAAGGGCTTCAGAGGTGGAGCCATATTGGTTCCGACGGGTCTGTAGGTTGACATCATTGGAAGACATCATCAACAAGTGATGGGTACCTGAGTCAAACATGGGTTGATCAGGAGCGGCGTATGTGATCTGTTGTTGTTGGGGTTGCATGTTAGCTTGAGGGGCCAACGACTGAGTTTTCACCATGCCTTGGGTTTGTAAGGGGTTTTGCAGCACCAAAGGTTGCTGCTGAGGTTGTGGGGGGTTGGGCGGTGCTTGAGGAGCCACATGCCCTTGGCGATGGGCATCGTCAACCCAGAGCTGCCGAGCTCGCTCTAAATGTGGGCAAGTATGTGTGTAGTGGCCATAGACCCCGCAAATAGAACAAGGGTGGTTCGTTTGCAAATTGGGGTTTTTAGCCTGCTTGGGCGGGCGATCAGGGTTTTGATTAGCGGGGGCTGCATTGTTGTTGTCGGGGGGATTCACCGGTTGACCAGCTTGGTCTGCGGGTTGGTTGTTCCCTCGATTACAGCCCTTGCCGCGGTTCTGTTGGCCCTGGTTACGTTGGTTGTTCTGGTTTTGCTGTGGGTTTTGCTGGGCGTAAACTTGCCCTTGGGCAGCAGGTGGATTTTGAGGTTGCGCAGGTGCTGGAGCAGGCTGCGGTGGATGATATGCAGGTTGAGGCTGAGCAGGTGCAGCAACCTGAGGGGGTTGCTGATATGGCTGCGGAGCGGGTTATGGGTGTGCCGCAGGGGCTGCCTGTGGCGGATAATAAGCGGGTTGGGCTTGTGAAGGCGCAGGAGCTGGGGCAGCCTGCTGATGGTAGTAAGGCTGAGGTGCGACTGGGGGAGCATAAGCGAGAGTCGCATAACCGAAGCACTGAGGTGGACATGAGGGTCCATGGTGATGTGTCATGGGAGCATACGAGTTGGTTGCTCCAGACTGTGAGGTAGCCTGCGAAAGGTCGGGGCCAGAGGTAGGACGTGCAATAGAAAATGGTTGAGGATGCGAAGAAACATGACCGATGATGCCGTCTGCATCGTGGGATGCCCCCGACGCATCGTGATGGGAGGACTCGCCGCGAGGGGCGTCAGGTATAATGGTATAAAGGTAACCCGACTGGGCGTAAATGAGGTCGAACTGCTGTTCCTTAAGGATGGCCTCTTCTTCAGACTGGGGTCTTTCTGAAGCTACATCCTTAGCGATAACAGGAAGAAGGGACTTGAGGAACCAATCTAGGAAGATACGGTCGTCTAGTTTGATCTTGCATAAGCTACGGCGTCGACGCCACTCATGGATGTGGTCCGTGATATGGGTAGCCGTGTTTTGTCGACAAGATAGAAGGATCTCAACGCCCGCGTCATAGCGGACAGGCAACTGGAAGAACTGCAGGAATGTCAAGGCAAGGGAAGCAAAGGTGGCATGGGTCCCATGAGGCTGCTCAATATACCACTTGGCTGCAGTGCCAGTGAAGGTGCGCTGTAAGAGACGGAGGCAAACAGAGTCATCCACTATGGAGTTGGAGGAACACCATAGGTGGAAAGACATGATATGGTTTTGTGGGTCCTCACCTGCCTTACCCTCAAACTTAGGGATGTCCGAGGGAATCTTGGAAGGCATATGAGGCCATGTAGGGTCGTGTCGAATAGGGTTGTTGGTCAATCTGGCGAGGTCAGGTAGGTTGAGGCTAGCCATGAATGGAAAACTGGAAGAAGGATGTGACACAGTAGTGGGTTGGACCAAGTTGGGGCCAATGCCCCCAAGTGGAGGGACAGGATTTGGGATGGTGCCCCCAAGTGGGGGGACTAAGGTGGTGGAGGATGGTCCAGCACCACCATGGGTTGTGTGAGCCACTGATGTAGTGGTGGTATGTAGGCCAGCTACGGGAATAGGAATGGTAACCGGGATGGTGGATGTGGCCCCCATCGAGGGCATTCCTAGAGCAGGTGTGGTAACTGGTGTAGTGGTGGATGTGCCACCAATGGTCCCTATCACAAACGGAGTGGAAGTCGTGCCAGCCATGGGGCTAGTAGGGCCAGTGTAAATAGGGTTCTTAGACTCTTCTTCAGAATCAGAGGTAAAGTAAGGAGCGTCAATATCTGGAGACGGAGTCCTATGTCGCTGACGAGTGGAGTCAAGTGACAAGGCTCTAGATCTGTGATGAGTGGTATCAACGGATAATGATCGGAATCTATGACGTGTGGTGTCAAGAGAACCGTGCTGTGGGGGCTCGCCCCTGAGGCACCGAGAATGTCTCGGGGACTCAATGGTGACGGATGGTGTCAAATCTCTGTGGGTTGAGGTGAGTAGAAAAACAGCTCAAAAAATCCTAATGCAACCGAGTGTGCAGAAGGAGAGCTCAAAAAAAAGGCACTCAGGCCAACAACCAACTCAAAACACCCACTGCAACAGCTGTGCTACAATAGGTGGAGTATCAACAAAGATGGTCAGAATACCAACAAGCAGCAGGTTTCCTAAAAAGAAAAAATGGTGGACTCACTAGACCAAAGGGAGGTAAAGGAGCATGCAAACACCTAACTAAAAGTATTCTGACTTAACTAAACATATCCTCTGCAAGGTGATGAAATCCAAGTCAGACAATATGAGTAGGAAAGCCAAGTGGCTATGATATCCCCCTACCGGGAGGGACACTGGGTAGTCAATCCTAGAAGAATTGCAACTAAGATACCCCGTTCATGACACGTCCAGAAAGGTGAATCTGCCGTTTAGTTCGTTGACCGCAATACCCCTATACAGGGATATCCCGCGAACCGCGAAAGGTAGCCCTTCGGTTACTGAATGGAGTGCGGTATTCCACTCAGGCCTCCGGAACCAGTCTCCCGACTTCAACCCTCCTAAGGGAGAGGCCCTCTGATAAACTGGTCGTGACCGTGCCAAAAAGTACTAGGGGATTTTGGTTCCCTATTTGGACAACAACTATGTCTCAAGTGAAAGTAACCGAGGGGTGTTATTGGAAGCCTATCCCCCCGATCCTACCTAACTACAATGATTTTTTTGTGTTCCCCAAGTGGCGTTAGAATGTTGGTTCGGTTAGGTACTTTTTAAGGCTCACTTGATTTATGTGACAGAGTGTGTGCTCGTGAGGTTATGAACCCAAAATAGAAGTGCCACAAGGGGGGCAACTTCTAACTATCAATAATGCTGAAATTGAAACTTTTAACTTGCAAAATTTTCTGAATTAAAAATACTGAAATTTTTAAAAAGATTTTGTAAAGGGAACAGAAATTATGTTGCAGAAAGGCTGTAAGGAAGTGAGCTGCAGGTAAGACAGGGGGCTGTTCAGATGCAGAAAATATTGCAGCAAAAGGGGCTGGGCTCAAAACAGGAAAAATGCAGAAATCAGACCGCGGGTCTGTGGCGAAACAGAACAGGCAGACCGCGGGTTTGAGGGAAACAGTGGCGGTCAGGTCGCGGCTTTCGGGCCAACAGACGCAGTCGGGACGCAGAAAATAGGGAAAAAGACGCAGTCGGGTCGTGGCAAAAGGGCTAACAGACACAGTCGGGATGCCCGAAAGAGGCAGATAGCCGCAGTCGGGACGCAGGAAAATGGCCGAGAGGCGCAGTCAGATCGCGGCAAATAGGCTGATTAGCCACGGTCGGATCGCAGGTAACAGACTTGAATCCGCCGGCAGGGCGTCGGAAGCAGTCTGAGAGCCGCGGTCGGATCGCAGGTAAAGGCCTGAAAGGCGCGGTCGGGACGCGACTGCAGAGAGAAAAGACGCGGTATGCGACGGCCGAAAAGAAAAAATTAAAAACGAAACCAGAAATTCAAAATCTAGGGGAGTCGCCAAAACTGTGGCTAGGGTATTACCCCTAGCTTGTGCAAATGAGCACCTACTAAGGAGAATGGACTCCTTAGTAGCAGTTCAGTAAATGTAAATAATTAAGTTAAAACAGAAATTAAGTTACTTCTAAAACATGCATGAAACATAAACATCAACTTTAAAGAATGGCTTTTTTGTATTGATATTACCTTCAATGTGAAGGTTTGATGAAGCCCTTTGCAATGTCCGAGAGGATGCTCCAAGCTTCAATATGCTCCTTCTCCTTCTCCAATGGTGGGAATGGGCCAAAAGTGGCTCTCAAGGTGAAAGTAGTTCAATGGTGAACTAGGGTTTCGAGAGAGATTTTGGCAGAGTAAGGGTGCTTGTGATTGTGGATGTGGAATAAGGGATCTCCATCACCTATTTATAGTTTTTTGGTGGTGGAGTGCTGACCCATGGTTTTGGGAAACACATGGTTTTGTGCAGCTGTATAGGGTTTTTTCCTCCGTTTCCTCATTATTTTATATTTTTTATTCCCTTTTTAGGGGATTTTTGCTATTTTTGAGGAATTTTGGATATTTTTGGAGGAAAAAGCGGTTTTTTAGCCTTTTTTAGGCTATTTTGAGGGTTTTGTGGCCTTTTGGAGGCATTTTAGGCCTTTTGGAGGCATTTTAGGCCTTTTGGAGGCTTTTTAATGGGATTTTTTGGGATTTTAAGGGAAATATGGTAGGAAAATGGACAAATGAGCCATATAATGTGGTAGATGAGGTAGTGAACACTTTTTGGGTGTTAACACACCCCGTGGCCATTTAGGGACACTTTGAGGATTTTCTCCTGGGGTATGGAACCCAAACCAGAGAGAGGACTTGGATTCTTTTAGCTCCCACATGTGCATATGGACATTGTAGACGTGCTTAAGATGGGAATTCACACCCAGGATCCTTCAGATGAGAAACGGCCCCCTTGAGAGAAATTGGAATGGCCTTCATTGAGCAAAACCCTAGCTCCATAGATGGAACATTAGCACCATTTTTGGGCGTTGGAGGCACGGTGTGGGGGGTCCCCTAGTTAAAAACCGACGTCCCGAATCCATCTGAATGACGGCTTCGTGATCGGATTCACGGTATTTGTGCTACAAGCATTTTTTCCAAGCACCCCGTGACCATTCAGGGACACTTTGAGGATTTGCTCCAGGGGCATGGAACCTAAACCGACGAGCGGACTTGGATTCTTTCAGCTAGCACAGGTACGTATGTCCATTGTGGACATTCTCAGGATGGACACACTCTCCCGGGGCCATATTGTTTATGATAAATGATTCTATAAGAGACAAGTAAGTCTTAGTTTGCATAAAATAAGGTTGGTTTCCCTTTTTTTATTGTTAGAAGAATTTGTATGCATTAATAACTGAGTTTGGAAGGCTGATTTGAAGTGACATATGGAATTAAATGTTAAAATACATATATCGGTGGCACTTTCATTCTTTAAAGACATTGAGTCCTCTATACTTGGATGATTTTGATTTGTTTATGAGTATGTTAATTTTCTTATGTGATGTGTGTATATTGGATGTGAATTTGCTTGATGTTTGTATGTTGGATGTGTATCTTGGATGTTGTGTGTATCTGTGTATGTGTGTATGTGAATTTGCTCGATGTGTGTATGTTGTATGAGAACACAATTACACTAAAAAATACTATTATTACATTCTTAGTGTACCCCCATAGAACATGTAGTATAAATCCTTGTATGGAGACCAATTCAAATACAAGCGACTCATATTGAGGTCACTTGGTGTCTAGAAATAACATCTGTATGTATGTGATAAATTTTCCATAACATGTGTGTATATTCGATGTGAATTTGCTTGATGTTGTATGTGAATTTGCTCGATGTGTGTATGTTGTATGTGAACACAATTTACTCTAAAAAATACTATTATTACATTCTCAGTGTACCCCCATAGAACATGTAGTATAAATCCTTGTATGGAGACCCATTCAAATACAAGGGACTCATATTGAGGTCACTTGGTGTCTAGAAATAACATCTATATGTATGTGATAAATTTTCCATAACATTTTTATTGAAGATAAAATAATGTATGAAAAAATGTAATCAAAGACAAAGTCATATAGACAAGTGCAGATCCATCTATTGATATGCAAAATGATCCAATCATGTACACTTTTTGGAAAAATGGAACATCGTTCCCAGTGTCTATATAATGACAACTCGTTCCCTATACAAAATATGGAAACTAGTGCCCAAAATGCCACATCGTGGCTAGTGTACATAGGAGGGTCTCTCAATCCTCCTACCCACCCTCGATGCTCCCAAGTGCATCTCCAAAATCAATCTTCCGCTTCTTCCTGCTAGAGGAAGCTGGGTCCTTCTGGAAACTTGGACCATGTCCCCTTGGACCCTGAAATGACAACAATAATATGTCAACTTTTCCTGGAAATTATACAAGTATAAAACACAGTTTAGAAATAAAAATAGTTTTCAAAGCTTAAATAACTCACCGCAGGAGAGACTGTAATTCATGAGGGGGTTTCTCTCCTCCATGCTCCAAGTCTCTCAACAATGCCACCCTGCAACATTTAGAAAAATTAGATAAATGATGAAATTATATGCCTATAATAATTTTCATTAAAATTGAATGAGATTTTCATAAACTATCTCACCGTGAACACAACTAACTAGTCTTCAGGGTTGGCGGATTGAGCAGTCGGCTGGACAACCTACTCCAATGTAGGGTAAATGGTATAGGGGTGGATGTAGCCACATTAACGGTGGACACACCATTGGGGGGGGCAGTGGAAGAAGGAGAGGTGGAATAAGGAAGTGAGGACTGGCATGGGCGAAGTGGAGATGCATGTTTAGGGCGATAAAGCCCAACTGGCTGTAATATGTATGGGGCCATCGTGGAATGGGAAGCGAGAGTGGTGGGGGAATGTGGGGGGGGAGAGGTTTGTGTTGCAATGGGGGGATGGGTGAATGTGGATGGGTGGTATATCGTGGTTGGATGGGGGATGGTGGAAACATGGGAAGCTGTAAGGGAGGTGGTGGAAGGGTTGGGGTGGGGTGATGGAATGAAGGATATAAAACGGAAGGGGGAGATGGATGGAAGTGTGTTGCTGGATTGGAGGGGGCGGATGGATGAAAGTCAGTGGGGAGGTATGCATGGAAGGGGGCATGTATGCCAGGGGCTGCAACTAACATATACGGTGGCCGAAAGGATGGGGAGGGAGGGATAGTGTCACTTGTAGGACAAGGTGCTCGCACCTGCATACACATTTATAACCTCATATTTTAATATAAAAAATATAAATATACATAGAAAATTCATCATATTTGAAATTAAATTTATACTTTAATACACATGATACTTGCACATGTGGAGATATATTGATCCCCGGTGGGGATGACTGGTCACTGGAGCCTATGGACACCTATGTGAACACTACAATATTTAGATTGAATTTATAAGAACAGTAGTAAAAATATTAAACACAATGAAAATGAGAATGGTGGTGGTGAATGTTGTTGGGTAATTAAGAGGATGGGAATACTTTTTTTTGGTTTGTTTCTTTGTTAAGAATTGGACAATGACATGATTATTTTAACTGGCAATGTTGGTTTGTGGATGGAAACTTGAACTCTTGTTTTTTAGGCAATCCTTTTTTGGTTTATTGTCTAGATGATCTTAGTGGAGACTTAGGCAATTTATTTGCAATTTAGGTTATTTCTCTAAGCACCCTTTCTCTTGTGTGTTATGTTGGTACTATGGAAGAAAACAACCAACATGATGAGTGTGTTCATTGTGGATTTACAGAGCTTCACAATGTCTTGAGGCTCTTTTCACCACAGATGAACACCTTACAAGAGGTAATTTTGCATACTAATCAAAGTATATGTAGTCAACGTGAAGCCCAATTGGACAGGATTTTGGATATGGAAAAGAGAATGACAACACAGAGTGAAAGGTTAGAGAATTTGGATACAGATTTAGAAATGCCTTGTAACATTTGGTTGAAACTATAAATCTTCAATTGACCACCCTATAGTTTCCATAGGTTCAGTGAATGGTATTCATCCAAAAGACTTTGCAGTTCAATGGGATCTTGGTGATTATGAAGACATAGAATAAGCACAAGTAGCATCATAAATGAAAGAAGTTGAAAATGGAGAAGCAAAGGATGCCTAAAGTGAACATGAACACATGTCTAGTTTTTGAAAAATTGGAGAATCTGTGTGGAAGATTGAACCTCGACGTTTTGAGCTGAGTAGAACAACCCATCTTCAGGAGATACCAAAGGGTCTCAATTTTAATAGTAGGTTAAAGGCTGTGTTTTGCAGGAAAATTTCCTAATTGTGAGGAGAAGACACTACCAACTTGGGTGGGGTGACAGGTAAATACATTCATTGTATTGCATCTAGTTACTACAAATGGAAAGAGATCGAAATATCAAAAGAAGTACCTTTTTATCAATGGCTAGTCCTAGCTTTCGCTTGATCCTCCGCTATGATGAACCTGTAACACAAAGTAAACCTTCCTCGGTGTATCTTGACTGCAATATATATGATGAAATTGAAAACAATTAAACATCAACTACAATCATATATTAAACCAAATGAACACACAATCCAATAGACATTCGATTTGGGACAGGAAGGGAATTTCCACCTTTTTATTGTCAAAGAAACGTAAATCAGTACAAATATACCTAATCGGTAAAGATGCTTCTACAACCGAGTCCTAGGCTCCTACTCTTCACAATGACTTCGGAATTCCTCCAGCGTAACAATAGTTAAACCATTCCTTCTAGGTCCCTCTCTCATGGATCCTACTTGTATTTATGGGACAAGGAGACCTTGTTGTCTGTTCTTTTGCTTCGTTGCTCTGAGCTGGAAGTTGTATTTCCATCCCTTGATGTTTAAAGGTTTCATTATGTATCTTTTCCAACTTGTTTTTTAACTGCATGTTATCATTTTGACACTTTTTAATCAATTCTACTTGCGATTTTCTGTCATCTTTATACTTCTTAAGTTGTTCCTTAAGATATTTGTTATGACTTTTGATGCAGCTATTTTCTTCCTACTTGTCCAGAAGTTTTCCTTCAATGTCTTCCTTATATTGTTCTGTCTTTCGACTATTTTTCAACTTCTTAATTTTTGTGACTAGTGTCTTGTTATGATTTCTTAATTTGAAAATCTCTTCAGAATTGTGGGATAATGCTTTATTACTCTTTGCGATCTTTGACTTATGAGACTTTTTAGACTCATCATTTTGTTGTTGAAGAACTTTTATCTGTTGTCGATACTGGTCGACCATTGATTCTTGATCCTCTAATTTGTTTTGTATCTGCGCCAGTTCTTCATTCTTGTTGCAAACGACTTTGTTCAAGCGTATTATTTCTGCTTTGTAATCGTTTATTTCTTTCTTTATATCTTGATTTTTCAATCTCTGATTGAAATCATTTTCATTTTTTAATTCCTCAATTTCTATAGATAATCTCTCAATATGGTTTTTTAGATAATGATTCTCTTGTTCTATTAATCTCTTAGACATATCCCACTTCATCATGTCAAATGCTTCTTTTAGTTCGGACTGCAATTCTGCTTTAAAATTCACCATAATTCCTGGCCTGGGACGATAACTTGGTCTTCTTGACTTGGTCTTCTTTGTTGATAGTGCGTCTCTACTTCTTGATAAGTCTTACTTGACTTTGACTTCTTCAACCATAAATGATTGTCCTCAACTTTGATTTCTTAGGTGATAAGTGTTCTTCGACTTCTTTGACAATAAAGAGTCTTGCTTGGACTTTTGATTTTTATCAGTCTTGGCTTGTCTTTTAATGTCTTCTTTGGATTGAATATGTTTTGTTCTCCAAACAATTCTTTTTCAAAAGAATTTTTGTTTTTTTTATAATAATTATTATTATTAAAATTTAATAATAATATTACTATTACTATTTTTTTTTCTTGAAATGTTATATAGTATAACAATAGATTTTTTTTTCAATAGTAATAACTATTGTTAATTCTAAGAATTAATGGCCAAATATATATATATATATATATATATATATATAATAATAATATTAATAATTGAAATTAATATTATATATTTTTATTTTCTATAATAAAAATTATTTATTATTATATTGTATTTTTTTTTGTTTGACCTAATTTGAATTAGGGTTTATGGAGTGAAAGGGGTGGCGAACGGATGGGAGCTGAGCATGAGATGGTGGTGGGATGATGGAAGTAAGTGGAGTGAATAATTGGCTGAGTGGAGGACGAAGGAGGGATCGACTAGGAGTTGATGTGTGAAGTTGTGGTGGCAGTGCACACGGGAGGAGGTGTGGGGGAAGAGGTGTGAGTAGGTGGTGGCGAAAGTAGATGGAGGGGTTGCAGTGGAGTGTAGAGAGGGAGGCACAGGTGGAGTGAGGGTGTGGAAGGGCGGAGAGGGATGGAAGGGAGTGGAAGCATGTGGGGGTGGTGTGGGGCAGCAGGTGGAAGTGCTGCGTGGGAGGAGCTGGGAATTGATGGAGCGCGGTGGTGGAGGGAATGGAGATGGAGATGGTCACAAGGAGTAGAGGCAAGGAACTAGGTAGGGAGTAGCAGGGAGGGGAAAGGAAGCATGCGGGTGGCATCTGTTGGAGTGTGGATATGTAGAGGTAAGGGTGGGCTACAGCTTCGAAGAGGTAAAGGGAATGGAGAGGGGATCATGCAGCTAGAGGAGGCGGTGTTGTGCAGTGGAGGGACCAGGCGATCAAGCCTGAGCAGCATGAGCTTGCTGGGAGTAGGAGTATGGAGAAGGGAGTTGAGTGTGGATGGATGCTGCGGTGGGTGAACGTGGAGAGAAGGGGAGGATGCAGTTGTGGCGTGGGAATGGTTGATTGGAGAATGGAGTGGAGGAGAGATGAAGTACACGTTGAGGGAGCAAGGTAAAAATTTTGCAGCTTAGGGAAACCCTGAATTCCTCAGACAAGGTCTAAATTTGATGACCATCGGTCGGATCAAGCAACTAGCACTCTGATACCAATGAAATATCCATAGTTGGATATCCTATTTAAATAAGGATGAAACCATAATTTATGAAATAAACCACATATCAGTAGATATAAAAATGATATATAAATTGATAGATTGATAAGATAAGATAAATATACAATTGTTGGCCCGCTTTTATAGTAGCTTGGGCATTGCCTACTTGAGGAGACGCATCCTCTCATTAACTATTACTCCTACTTATTATTAACAATTATGTATTATTAATTATTTGTTACACGTCATAAATGAAAGAAGCTTAAAATGGAGAAGCAAAGCATGCCTAAAGTGAACATGAACACATGTCTAGTTTTTGAAAAATTGGAGAATATGTGTGGAAGATTGAACCTCGACGTTTCGGGATGAATAGCACAACCCATGTTCAAGAGATACCAAAGAGTCTCAATTTTAACAGTAGGTCAAAGGCTATGTTGTGCAAGAAAATTTCCTTATTGTGAGGAGAAGACACTACCAACTTGGGTGGGGTGACATGTAAATACATTCATTGTATTGCACTAGTTACTACAAATGGAAAGAGATTGAGATATCGAAAGAAGTACCTTTTTATCAATGGTTGGTCCTAGCTTTCGCTTGATCCTCCGCTATGGTGAACCTACAACACAAAGTAAACCTTCCTCAGTGTATCTTGACTGTAATAAATATGATGAAATTGAAAACAATTAAACATCAACTACAATCATATATTAAACCAAATGCACATACAATCCCATAGACATTCGATTTGGGATAGGAAGGGCATTTCCACCTTTTTATTGTCAAAGAAACATAAATCAGTACAAATATACTTGATCAGTCAAGATGCTTCTACAACCAAGTCTTGGGATCCTACTCTTCATAATGACTTGGGAATTCCTCCAGCGTAACAGTAGTTAAACCATTCCTTCTAGGTCCCTCTCTCATGGATCCTCCTTGTATTTATGGGACAAGGTAGGTAGTTGGAATCGAGAGGTGGTTGAATTAGGAGGTTGAGGAAGTTGTAGAACAAAATTCAACTAATCCAAATTGATAATCTTAAAATATTTTTTGACTTCATCTTAAGATGTGCACGGGTTTCATACAGCCAGAGTAGCGCACAGTATGTAACTTTTGTGCTTTACAACAAGCATTTGCAACATTTTTAAGGTGTGCGCTGGTTGTCTTTGAGTAAAGCAGGGCACATGTTGGTGAAGAATGTTGGTTTACTATGTAAAGAGTAGCGCACATGTCATTAAATTAGTATATAAAGCAATATTTTTAGTTGAGGAGTGTATTTCCAGCAATAACTCCTCCAGGTCAACCTAGCTCTTCAATCCATGGTTTCCTTTTGTGTGATTGATAGAGCAATGTGATCAAGGATGGAGAAGTGCAGATTTGACCTATAACAGATGCCCCCTAATGTGTGAGGTCAAAGGGAAATGATGGCCAAAATACATTACAATTCCAAATCATAGGAGGAGCAAGAAACCGCAGAACCAAGTCACAAAAGTACCTGAAACAACGATCAAAGGCCAGTGAGAAATTACAATCTTGACATCATATAGATGTGTAGCATGATACAACATGATCTTCGATACATAAATAGGAGATGTATATATAGCATGGCAACTGAAATACAAGCATGGATCCATGTCAAAATGAGAGATCATAGCCATAACAAGAAACTGGATGTATGTCTCATGAAGAGCAAAAATGAGTGAGGCTTATTATTGTGCAGCTTGGGTGATAACATAAATATGGTGATGCTATCAGGGTCCCAAGGTCTTCATCCAAACAACCCAAGGTACAAATTCTAACCATGTGAATAAATGAGCTGAGGTCGAACATGGGGGTATCGTTTGATTATCGGTCATTGATGTATATTGTTAACAAATGCAAGGACCTTCGTCGATAATGATAATGGGGTCCAAGGTACCTAGTACGTTCCAATCAAGTGTGAATAAGTGGACTTGAAGTCGAACACCTGAGGAACCCGTTGAATAAGAGACATTGATGTAATCCCATTATTCAACAATGAGGGAAACTACCACTGATGACTACAATCCCTAAGGTACTAACCGAAACTCTAAACTTCGTTCCCATAACATAATGAGTTAAAGTCAATGGGAAGAAATTTGTTGGAAGGGAGGCATTAATGCATCCTCCATCATCCAACATGAGGAACACTCACAAGTTTGAGTTGATGTGGAGTAGGACAAGTAACAAGATGAAACAAACTGACACCAGGATGGCTGACACATGAAGTCAAGGTAAACTGCAGAATGACTGACACAGGTTGTATCCTTGAACAATGAGCATGACACAAAGTGACTTAGGCCATTTTCAACATGAGGGGAAAGTGATATAAATCTGCAATGTAGGAGGCATTAATAGAACCTCCATATGGTTGGAAGAATAACCAACCGGGGGAGTAAAAACTCAAAGATCGGGTTCACCCTAAGGTAAAAAACTAAAACCCAACTGAAATGATAGACTCAAATAGGTGCTGTATTCCAGGACATGACTAACTTAACTGCCATTGAAACTGAAAAAATGTGATATACCCTTCTCATTCCTTATTCTTTTTGGTAAAAGAATGTCCTTCTTGTTGTTTTAATGAGTCCAAGAAAGAAAACTCAATAAGTCCAACCACGTGAAATTTTAACGAGCCCATGGAAGGAAGACTCAGGACCTTCTTCATTGTTTTGAGAGATAGACGAATACTCTATAATATTAATCTCTGCATTTTAATATTGAGCCGAGATTTGTTCTTACTCGTTGGTGTTTTCAATTTTAAGGAGTCTAAAAAACTTAAACAATAACTCCATACACCTACCCGTGGATTTTAATATCGAGACTGGGTTGGTATATGCTCGTCGGTGTTTTCCTATTTATAGAGTCTGAAAAACTTAAACAATCCTCTATATACCCTCTCATGGATTTCACATCGAGCCCGAGTAGGTGAGTGCTTGCTTAGTGTTTTCATGTTTTGAGAGCCTGAAAACCCTAAAGAAGGCTCCAAAAGTCTTTTTTTCGTATAGTTAGTCTCCTCCTCCGAAAAAGTGTAAAATGATGAGAGAAGAACTCTTCTAGCCACATATAACTGGAGTATACATTTTTTGTAAATGATCCACAGAGGTAGAGAAAAGGGGTGAACTTATACCTAAGTGGATGTCACTTCAAATCCTTTAATGATTCTTAAATGAAAACTATACTAGACAATCTTGTCATATTTAAAGAGTCTAACAAGAGTGTGAAAGAACTCTATAAAGATCTTTTTCGTAAAGTTTTAACAAGCGCGAAAAAGTAAACTCGTGACCTTCTTACTGTTTTAAATGAGCTCAAAGGAGATATGGAAGAATGCTCATAAATTCCTTACTATTTTTAACGAGCTCGAAGTGAAGGTGGAAGAATGCTTGTTGCCCCCTTACTGTTTTTAACGAGCTAGAAGTGAAGGTGGAAGAATGCTCGTAGGTGGATCAATGTCCAAATGAATGGCAGACTGCATTATAGACTCTAGGAAAAATTCATCAAAGAGAAGTATATTATCCCAGATGGAACACATATCTAAACATTCAGATGGAGTCATCACCTGGTCAATTGCTAGGACCCAATCCCTATAAGGTAAGCATTAATTCAGAGGCTTCTTCTCAATAGAAATTAGACTCAAGGAACAATATGCCACATAATTTGATTGTGACATGGTAGTGGCTACTGGCGAGGGATATACTTGTTCTATAGTTGGGTAATGAGAGGGATCAACAAATATAAGCTGATCGATAGTGACGATGATTTCGTTGTAAGGAAAATGCATCACATGAAAGAGTGTAGACATGAAGAACTTGTAACAATTAATTAATGAGAATACGCGAGATAACAGAAATAACAGAACTCATAATCACTTTTATTGAGCACAGGCCACTTCGAGGGGGAAACCTCCTTTGACCAAGCTCAATACAAATAACTTCACAGTACCTTCATTGGTCTCAACACAAACTTATATACTAATTCTAGGTGCCAATACCATGGGTCAATACCATGTGTCAATACAAACCATGGGCCAATACAAACTATTGATCAACAATTACTATGGGACGACTTACAAAGCATATGCGTCCAACAACAATAATACAAACTATGGATCAACAAATACTACGGAATGACTTACACAGCATATGTATCCAACAACAATATACTAACAAAGTAAATAGAAGGGTTGACATGGGTTCCTAACATCCCCTCTCCCTTAGAAAAAGCTTTGTCCTCAAAGCTTTAGATGTGGAAATTGATGCAGAATCTGAAGGAGTGGTTCCTCTCTAGCATCCTCAAGTTGCATTTCAGGCCACTTACGCCTTTTGAGTTTCAAGGAGGGTTTCTTGGAAGGCTATAGACGAAGAAGAACCATATAAGCTGTGTGAAAAGTGCACTCAGAATGGTGCTGATCGGCTTGTTGTTTCAGTCGAATTCTTTCCATGTGAAGATTGTCTTGCAGAATGAGAAGAATCTGATCATGGTTTTGAAAAACCGAGTCAATTTCCTGAACTAGGGAGTTGCTGAGGGTGTATGGAAGAAGAACTGGCGGTGCATGTCCATAGACTGCTTCATCTGGTGTCCTTTTAGATGTTTTATTGTACTACTGGAGCACTTCCAGGAAATCCATAGAAATAGTTGTCCAAATCTATGTAGGGATGGGAAAGGGTTCGAGCAGTCTCGAATGGAGTGTCATTTCACCCTTGCTGACCTGGCAAGTATCACAGTCAATCCACATCTGTTGAATTGTCATTTTCATTCCCTTCCAAAAGAAGTTACATTGTTCCTGGTCATACATTTTGAGGAACCCAGAGTGCCCTACCGATGAAGAAGCATGGAGTTCATAGAAGAGATAGCCCTGTTGAATAGAATGCAACCAATTTGAAAAAAGTAGAGAAATAGCTATAAGAGGATATAGGTCATCAAATGTGTGAGAAGAATCATCTTCCACCATATTTTCCTTACCCTTCTTGTAAGTGATCACATAGGCGTAACCCATGAGTTGGATAACCCATTTCAGGTGTGGCATTGGGGAGGATACCGATTGTTCGAAGAAATGTCCCAGACTCTAGAGATCAGTCTTGATGTAGGAATGATTCCCTAATAGGTATGGTTGCCACTTCTATACTACATGCAAAATAGCCAGCATTTCCTGTTGAGATGTAGATGCGGCTAAAGTCTTACCGGAAAGGTCTCTTAAAGGCGACAAGCCCATTGGTTTAGCAAAGACACCTGCATATCTATCCAAGGAAGTAGGGGAGACCATTGATGTGTGCATCTGAATGGAATGGAGTTGAGTGATGACACCATGTGAATTCTTCTTAAGGATATTTTCCAGGCGATGTGAACTGATTATGCGGAGAGGCTCTTATTGTAAGCCCTTCAATTTGTGTTGTTTCCCATTGACTGAAAATTGCATCCAAAGTTCAGCAAAATCCCATAAGATGGGGCCAAGTGTGCATAACCATTGAACACCCAAAACCACATCACATCCTCCTAGGGACAAGGAAAACATGTCAGAGCACTGGTTATAATCTTCCAGAGAGATATGCACATTGTGACACTTCCCCTTGCATGGTAAGGTGCCCCCATTGGCATCCATGACTTAAAAGTTGGAGCAAGGATGGACAAAATAATTAGCGTGTTTGGTGATTCGAGGGTCAATGAAGTTATGAGTGCTACCAGAATCAATGAGTATTGTAAGAGGAAGCTTCTTGAAGTAACCCCTGACCCGCATTGTTTGGGGGCTAGTGACGCAAGATAAATGATGGAGAGATATCTATGGTTGGTTATCCTGAGATGGGGGTTCAATAGGAGGCTCTTGAATGTCGACCTGATCATCCATTGTATATGGAGCTTCTTCACCAATTTTAGAGGTAGGCAGAGAATCCATATCCAAGAGATAGAGCTTTTGTTGAACACATCTATGTCCCTAAGTGAATTTCTCAACACAATTATAACAAAGCCCTTTTTCTCTGTGTGCTTGCATCTCTATTTCAGAGAAATCCCTGATAGGAGTTGGTCGAGGAGTTGGCGGGATGGGAGGTCGTTGAGAACCCATATTTTAGAAGGGAACAAAAGTGCATTTGGAGCGTTGTTGGGATGCAATCTTGTCTTCTACCAGCTTAGCCAACCCTAGGGTTTCCATCATTGTGTTGGGACATAACATTTTGACCTCTGAGCGGATTTCATCCTTAAGACCACTGATAAAACAACTCCTGTAGAATTCGTCAGACAATCCTTCTGTGTGATTGGCTAGTTTCTCAAATTCTATCTGATACTCTCGCACAGTGCCAATTTGATGAAGTTTAGTGAGTGCTCATCTGAAGTCATCAAAAGCATTAGGACCAAATTGTTGCAAAAGGAGTTGGCAAAAATCTGTCCATTTTGGCTTGTCATGAGCCTTGATGTACCAACGATACCATTGAAGGGCCTCTTGTTCCAAATGAAAGGATGCAAGTGGAACTTTTTGGAAATCAAAAGTATTATGTAGACTAAAATACTATTCTACACAATAGATCCATCCAGTTGGATCAATACCATTGAAGCGATGAAATTCAAGCTTCGGACCATGGAAATTTCTGGAAGAAGATGTTAGGAACCCGTGTCAACCCTTCTCTTTACTATGTTAGTATATTGTTGTTGGACGCATATGCTTCGTAAGTTGTCTCGTAGTATTTGTTGACCCATAGTTTATATTAGCCCATAGTATTGACCCATAGTATTGGACGCATATGCTTTGTAATTCATCCCGTAGTATTATATGTCGCATGGTTTTAACCCATAGTATTGGGCATAGACTTAGTATATAAGTGTGTGTTGAGGTCATTGAAGGCACCATGAAGTTAATTGTATTGAGCTTGCTCAAAGGAGGTTTCCCCCTCAAAGTGGCCCATGATCAATATAAAAGTGATTCTGAGTTCTATTATTTCTTATATATTGTGTATTTGCATTAATTAATTATTGCAGGTTCATCACATTTGGTATCAGAGCACTTTCTTGGGCTCATTGGGTGGAATTTCTGCCAATTTTTTTTTTTGCTTCTGTTGCAAATTCGGATCTGGGGATAATCCCTATCCACTTAACTGTGGGAAGTACTTGGGCATAAGCCCTAAAACTCATTGTGAGGAGTACCATAGGAACCCCAAAGTAGTTGGCCCATTGAGAGGACCTTCCAACGAAAAGGGAAATGACCCCTACCTAATTGACTAGTTCCCACCCGTGAGGTAAACCAAGAGATGTCGTTTGTGGCAAAGCGGTTATCAGTTTTACCTGAGCCGTGGAGTGAGGGGTACTGTCCCAATACGCAAGCCGTTAGATAGCATTGGTGGTCGAGTGAATTCCCTGAATCGATAGGAAGCCACACATACCTGGGGTCCATATCTATTTTCAACTGAACTGTTGTCGATCACTTCTGCTCCAGATCCAGCCGCTTCAGATCTATTCTGGAAGTCATTCCATATCCAGTCGCCGTTTCAGATCCAGCCGTTTTCGATCCCTTCTGCGTCGTTGCAGATCCATCTATTGCAAATCCCTTCTGCATCGTTGTTGCCGATCCATTTCTGGAAAAAAATAAAAAATAAAAAATAAAATAAAAATAATTTTTTTTTGTTTTTTGACCATGTCTCCCTTGTTTCAACTCTGTTTTCCCTAAAAATTCACTGGCATCCCTGCAATCCCATTCTGCATATTTCATTCCTGAATACCCTATCCCAAATTCCACTTCCCAAGACCAGAAATCCCACATTTGTCTATTTTTAGGGTTTGCCATAACTCCTTCAATTTTCACCCAAACGCCTTCAAATTTTGCCACCGTGTTCCTTTCCTAATTCTGCTTCATTTTCCCTCTCTACCAAATTTTCTTATTCTTTCACCTCGCTTCTAAAATCCCCATTTTTTGCTTTCCTAACCATCAAAAAGTGTCTAAAACCTAGTCAAACCCAAATGACCCATCCGATTTTTTCCCAAATCCAAATCTTCCTTTACTAAATAAGCTTTTGTTTAATTTTTTCTATCCATTCCCCACCACCCCCCCCACGAAAAAAAAAAAAAACTCTTGGTTGTGGTTGTCACTCGCACAGGAGAAAAAACCATGGAGGAAGCACTTGCAGCCATCCAAACCAAACTTCAATATTTGGATGACAAATTTCTCAGGCTCCATCTTCAGCATTCAGCCATGAACAATAACCGACAGCCAGAATCTTTTGCAGCCACCGAGTTCTCTTCTTCCACCAATTTTCGTGGGTTGAAGCTTGATTTTCCTCCCTTCAATGGTACTGATCCAACTGGATGGATATACCGAGTAGAACAATATTTTAGTCTACCTAATACTTTTGATGTCCAAAAAGTTCCACTTGCATCCTTTCATTTGGAAAAGGAAGCCCTTCAATGGTACAGTTTGTACATCAAAGCTCATCTCGAGCCAAACTAGACAGATTTTTGCCAACTCATTTTGCCACGATTTGGTCCTAGTTCTTTTGATTACTTCACAGGAGCACTCACTAAACTGCACCAAAATGGCACAGTGAGAGAGTATCAAACAAAATTTGAGAAACTAGCCAATCACACAGATGGATTGTCTGATGAATTCTACAGGATTTGTTTTATCAGTGGTCTCAAGGATGAAATCCACTCAAAGGTCAAAATGTTATGTCCCAACATAATGATGGAAGTCCTAGGGTTGGCTAAGCTGGTCGAGGACAAGATCGCAGCTCAACAACGCTCTAAACCCACCTTTGTTCTGTTCAGAAATATGGCTTTCCAATTACCTCCCATCACGCCTGCTCCTCAACCAACTCCTATCAAGCATTTGTCTGAAATAGAGATGCAGGAACGCTGAGAAAAAGGGCTTTGTTATAATTGTGAAGAGAAATTCACTCGGGGACATAGATGTGTTCAACAAAAGCTCTATCTCTTGGATGTGGATTCTCTACCTGCCTCTGAACTTGGTGAAGAATCTCTAGATACAGTCGATGATCAGGTTGACATTCAACACCTTCCTCTTGACACCCCATCTCAGGGCAACCCACCCGAGATCTCTCTCCATGCAGTAACTGGCATCACCACCCCACAAACAATGCGAGTCAGGGGATAATTCAAGAAGCTCCCTCTTACCATACTCATTGATTCTGGTTGCACTCATAACTTCATTGACCCTCAGATTGCCAAACAGGCTGATTGTTTTGTCCATCCTTACTCCAACTTTGAAGTCATGGTTGCCAATGGGGGCACCTTACCTTGCAGGGGGAAGTGGGACAATGTGCGTATCTCTATGGAAGATTATAACCTACGCTCTGACATGTTTGCCTTGTCCTTAGGCGGATGTGATGTGGTTTTGGGCATTCAATGGTTACACGCACTTGGCCCCATCTTATGGGATTTTGTGGAACTTTAGATGCAGTTTTCAATCAATGGGGCACAACACAAATTAATGGGCTTACACCCAGGGTCTCTCCACATCATCAGTTCACATCGCCTAGAAAAAATCCTTAAGAAGAATTCACATGGTGTCATCGCTCAGCTCCATTCCATTCAGATGCACCCATCAATGATCTCCACTACTTCCTTGGATAGATATGCAGGTGTCTTTGCTGAACCAATGAGCTTGCCACCTTCAAGAGACCTTTATGGTAAGAATTTAGTCGCATCTACCTCTCAGCAGGAACTGATGGCTATTTTGCATGTAGTACAGAAGTGGCAACCATACCTATTAGGGAATTATTTTTGCATCAAGACTGATCTCTAGAGTCTGAGAAATTTTCTGGAACAATGGGTCTCCTACCCAACACACCTGAAATGGGTTATCCAACTCATGGGTTATCCCTATGCGATCACTTACAAGAAGGGTAAGGAAAATATGGTGGCAGATGATCCTTCTCACACAATTGATAACCTAGTTTCTCTTACAGCTCTTTCTCTGCTTATTCCAAATTGGTTGCAATATGTTCGACAGGGCTATTTCTTCTATGAACTCCATGCTTCTTTATCAGCAGGGCACTCTAGGTTCTTCAAAATGTATGACCGGGAACAATGTAACTTCTTTTGGTAGGGACTAAAAATGACAATTCAAAATATGGTGGCTGACTGTGATACTTTCTAGGTCAACAAGGGTGAAACGACACTCCTTTCGGGATTGCTCAAACCCTTTCCCATCCCTACACAGCTTTGGCCAAATATTTCTATGGATTTCCTAATAGCGCTGTGGTGGTACAATACCACATCTCAAAGGACACCATATGAAGTAGTCTATGGACAAACACCGCCAGTTCTTCTTCCATACACCCTTAGCAGCTCCCCAGTTCAGGAAATTGACTTGGTTCTTCGCAACCACGATTAGATTCTTCTCATTCTGCAGGACAATCTTCACATGGACATAATTCACCTGAAACAACAAACCGAGCAACACCGTTCTGAGCGCATTCTACACGCAGCTGATAGGGTTCTTCTTCATCTAAATCCTTCCAAGAAATCCTCCCTAACACTCCAAAGGTGTCAGTGGCCCCAAATGCAACCTGAGGATGCTACCGGGGAACCACTCCTTCATATTCTATAGCAATTTCTCCAACCAAATCTTTGAGGACAAAGCTTTTTCTAAGGGAGAGGGGATGTCAGGAACCCGTGTCCACCCTTCTCTTTACTATTTTAGTATATTGTTGTTGGACGCATATGCTTCGTAAGTTGTCCCGTAGTATTTGTTGACCCATAGTTTATATTAGCCCATAGTATTGACCCATAGTATTAGACGCATATGCTTTGTAAGTCGTCTCGTAGTATTATATGTCCCATGGTTTTGACCCATAGTATTGGGCATAGACTTAGTATATAAGTGTGTGTTGAGGTGATTGAAGGCATCATGAAGTTAATTGTATTGAGCTTGCTCAAAGGAGGTTGCCCCCTCGAAGTGGCCCGTGATCAATATAAAAGTGATTCTGAGTTCTATTATTTCTGATATCTTGTGTATTTGCATTAATTAATTATTGCAGGTTCTTCACAGAAGAGAACCCATTGTCTGATGAAGACTCGGACTGTCGTTTGTTGTTCATGGCAGAATGCCATCCAGATCTTGGAGTTTGGTTTGGATGGCTGCAAGTGCTTCCTCCATGGTTTTTGCTCCTTTGTGGGTGACAACCATAACCAAGAGTTTTTTTGTTTGTTTTTTTGGAATGGATATGAAACACAAACAAAAGCTTATTTAGTAAAGGGAAATTTGGATTTGGGAAAAACTCAGATGGGTAATGGGGGTTTCACTAGGTTTTGAACAATTTGGAATGGATAGGGAAGCATAAAATGAGGATTTCAAAAGCAAGGTGAAAGAATCGAAAAAAAATTCAGAGAGGGACAAAGAAGCAGAAATAGGGAATGGACATGGTGCCAAAATTTGAGGGCGATTGGGTGAAAATAGAAGGAGTTATGGAAAACCCTAAAAATAGACTGATGTGGGATTTCTGGCTTTAGGAAGTGAAATTTGGGATAGGGCCCTCAGGAATGAAATATGCAGACTGGGATTGCAGGCGTGTCAGTGAATTTTCAGGGAAAATAAAGTTAAAACAAGGGAAATATGGTGAAAAAACATATTTTTTTATTATTTTTATTTTATTTTTAGAATGGACCTGAAACGACTTTTGGAATGGATCAGAAACGGCGGGATCTAGAATGGCTCAGAATGGATCGAAAATGGTTGGATTAGAATCGGCTTTCGGAATGGATCTGCAACGGCGTGGAAGTGATCGGCAACAGATGGATCTGTAATGGTGCGGAAATGATTGGCAACAGTTCAACTGAAAATAGATATGGACCCCAGGTATGTTCGGCTTCCTATCGGCTTAGGGGGATTCACTCGGCCACCAATGATGTCTGACGGCTTGCATATTGGGGAAGTACCCCTCACTCCACGGCTCAGGTAAAACTGATAACCGCTTTGCCACAAACGACAGCACTTGGTTTACCTCATGGGTGGGAACTAGTTAATCAGGTAGGGGTTGTTTCCCTTTTAGCTGGCAGGTCTTCTCAATGGGCCAACTACTTCGGGGTTCCTATGGTACTCTTCACAATGAGTTTTAGGGATTATTCCCAAGTACTTCCCACAATTAGGCGGATAGGGATTATTCCCATATCCGAAGGTGCAACAGATGCGAAAAAAAAATTTGGCAGAAATTTCACCCAGCGAGCCCAAGAAAGTTCTTTGATACCAGATGTGAAGAACCTACAACAATTAATTAATGAGAATATGCGAGATAACAGAAATAAAAAAACTCAGAATCGCTTTTATTGATCCCAAGCCACTTCGAGGGGGCAACCTCCTTTGAGAAAGCTCAATACAAATAACTTCATAGTACCTTCATTGGTCTCAACACAAACTTATATACTAATTCTAGATGCCAATACCATGGGTCAATACCATGTGTCAATACAAACCATGGGCCAATACAAACTATGGATCAACAATTACTATAGGGCAACTTACAAAGCATATGCGTCCAACAACAACAATACAAACTATGGATCAATAAATACTACAGGACGACTTACAAAGCATATGCGTCCAACAACAATATACTGACAATGTAAATAGAAGGGTTGACATGGGTTCCTAACATATACTTGGTCTATAGTTGGGTAATAAGAGGGATCGACAAATATAAGCTGATCGATAGTGACAATGCTTTCATTGTGAGGAAAATGCATCACATGAAAGAGCGTAGACACCACAGCCTGCATAGCATATAGGTAATCATGGCCGAGGATCATATCAAAATCCATAGGGTCCTTTAAAACCATAAAATCAACTAAGACTGTTTTTCCACCCAAAGTAACGGGTACTTGAGGGAGGAATCCCACTCGTTCACTAGGTCTTTTATCGAAATTGAACGGGCAATTAACAGTTGGAACAAGGTTAGGAAAACCTAAATCTCTCCAAGCATAAGGGGATAAGATACTAACAGAGGCTCCTTCATCTACCATACATCGATGAACCGCATGGTTGTCGATATCAAGATTTATCTGAAAAGGTGTAGCAGAAGGAAGGCAAGGCCCAGTTAGACTAATCCAATCAAAGGAAATGATCCCAGAGCTTGGTAGGGGTTCACTCGGCATAGATGAAGTGCCCCCATTTTCAAAAACATCTGAAATGGTAAAGCAGAAGACTTCAAGGACAGGTGCATCAGTCTCTAAAGGACTGATGGGATCAGTCAAAGATTGTATCGATTCGATCACTTCACTCTCCAAAGGAAGAGTGTAGTTGGCCAAAGATTGCATTGGTTCAACCACTTCATCAACCAAAGGTTGATCAGGCTGTTGGGAATCTATAGAAAATTTAGGAGTAGAGGATCCTTCAGACATGGACCACACTCTCTGCACCTCTGGAATAGTAGGGCACAGGTGAGTAGGGTGATCTCCCTTACAAAGTTTACAATGGAACTTTGGATTGCGTCTTATAAACTGAGACTCCTTTACAACAACAGTATTCTCAGCATGACAAGCAATGGCTGACATCTTGCCCCCAGCATGACTTCCAATGGTTGGTTGCTCAGAAAAAGAAGACTTTTGAACTATGGACCACACTCTTTGCACTTCTAGAAGTACATGGCACAAATAGGTCAGGTGGTCTCCCTCACAAAACTTACAAGGGAACTTAAGCTTTTGTTTATTAGGTTTACCGACAATGTCAACTTTTTCAGCATGACTTGCAGTGGCTGATTCAGTGTCTCCAGTATGACTCACAGTAACTGGTGACTTGTCATTAATATGACTAGCAGTAATCAATGACGTGTCCTCAACATGAGAAACAGTGGTTGGAGACATGATTTCAGTATGATTTGCAGTGACTGAAACTTTGCTCCCAGCATGACCTCTAGAGGCTGGGTAGGTTGTCCCAACATGACTTTCATAGGCTGGGTTGGTGCCCCCAACATGACTTCCAGAGGCTAGGTGACTAGGTTCAGAATGATTTATAGTGACTGAATGAGTTCTCCCAACATGACCGCCAGAGGTTGGGTATGTTCCCCCAGCATGACTTCTAGAGGTTGGGTGGCTTCCCCCAGCATGACTTCCAAAGGATGGGTGGGTGGGTTTAGTATGATTTACAGTGACTGAAATGTTTCCCCCAACATGACCTCTATAGGTTGGATGGGTGCCCCCAGCATGACTTCCAAAGGCTGGGTGGTTTCCCCCTTGCTTTGGCATCTTCTTCCTATTCTTCCTCTGTCTATTCCTTTTAGACTGTTGGTTACTAGTATTACTAATTTCACCAGACAAGGTAGAAGGAGGAGGAGAAGATGTTACTGATGAAGCAAACATAGGGTTATGATTCTCTTGATGTGTAGTGCTTACTTGAGAAGCATCAGGAACATGCAAGGTGTTTGGAGTGGAAAACAACCAAACCAGTATCCCGATAGTGAATCCCAGAATATTTAAGGTGTCCATTAAGGGAGTACCAATGTTCCCAATAAATGGAAAAGCACAAGGAGCCCCTTGAATAGGGGTATCTTGATTGGTGTTCACTGGGATGTTATCCATCGTTTCCGACTCAATGGGCCAGAAATCTCTAAGGATAACTAAAAACAATCAACACAAAGAGCACACCACTAAAAATTTCCTACGGTGATCAAAACCAGACAAACAAGGCAAATACTCTCAGAAGCAAGTCTGGGATGATGAGGGCCCAGAACAAACTAATAGAGTATCAACGATCAGTTACGCGATGTCTAATGGAGGTCATCTGGGTGCAAGCGTTTGAATAACCAAACTTCCCTCCCAGGATTACTGCCAAAGGGTTACCTTCCACGTTTGCCTAAGGTGAAATGGAAATGTCCTTCCACTCTACCTGTGTAGATCCCTATGGTTATGATACTAAGGATACCACCAATACGAAATAACCTGGGGGGATAGTCGTCAGCCTAGTCGAAATGCATGGGCAGGGTAGCAAATCCCGAAATCCAAAAGCACTAGTGGACCCCCGTACGTGAGTCAACTATGGTTTATGGTTGATGGGAAAGTGAGGGGGTATCCTCAACAACTACAATAGCCCATGGCCTCGTCCTTAACTCTGGTTTGAGTAGAGCATCCCAAGACAATTTGATAGAGGTGGATTTAGCTAATAGATAGTCGTACTACGATTGTTGAGTAATGAGGCCGATTTCGGGTGGTTTAAGGTGATTTAAACCCGAAATCCTAGCCTAAGCTAATTGATGATGTGTATACCCAAAACAAAAAATGTTGCTAGTTAATTTTATTAAGATTTCTTTTTAAGGGCTAATTTTACTCAATAAGAACAATGCATTGTGTGGAATAGTTTTGACAGAATGAAAAGTGCGTAAAGAGATAATGCATTCAAATTCACAAAAACTCTTTTCTTTTCATTTATATTCTTTCAAAAACTGAAACTAGGCAATCCTAAATCAAAGTTCTTTTTTATTTTCTTTTTAAATTTCAAAGTAAAGCAAACTATGCTACTTCACAACAATGATAAATCTTACTACTAAGCTACCGAATTCACTTTTTGTCTTTTCTCATAATTGCAAAAGAAAAAGAAATTGGAAAGGAGTAAGTAAGACCTAACACAAAGTGGGAGTAAGGAAAGATAACCTAATGGCTCAAAACAATCAAATAAAAAAGACTCGAGAAAGACTCCACCTACCAAGTTGTTTCCAGAGGAAAAAACTCTAAGCTTGGAACAAAGTGTAAAAGAAGCAAGGAAAAGTGATGCCCAAATGGAAAGACAAACCTAAAAGTCTACTCCAAAGCACCAAAACCCTAAGAAAACACTTCTCCAAACAAAGGAGTAGGTAAGAAAACAAAAAAGTGACCTTACCAATACACGGACTCAAAAGAAAAGCAAACTAGAAAGCTATAACTCGCTTGGACTAAACTGAAAGGATAAACAACAGGTATCTAGACCAAACAAACTTTCAAAGCCACCCTAAGGACTCAAAATTGGGGTCAAACCCTAAACAAAAGGACAATACACAGTAAAAGAGTGTTGATGTTGCCATAGAAAACAAATGTTAAGAATGCAAGTCTGTATGACTGCAACAAGCATCTAGGGAAAGAAAATGTGCATCTATGTCTAACAGAGAGTAGTGCACAGCCTTCAAAAGAGTTAAAAACAGTAAAGACACCTTAAACAAGTACTCAAGCAAGAAAAGGAAAACTAAAGGACTTCAGAGAGGCAAACAAGACTCAAAAGAGACATACAAGTCTCGGGGGTCAGTTAGGGATACAAATCAAAAGGCTGGAAGTGAACCCAAACAACTGGAAATCAAACCCTAACAGAGAATTGAAAGTTACAAGAAAATGCACTGCTGTGTAGTACAGAAACTAGCGCACACTAGGAAAGATGTGATACTGTGCAGTGGACAAAGCAGCGTTCATCAGACAAAATGTGCTACTATAAGTAGGGTAAACCAGTGCACAAGGATCATAAGAAAACAAAAAATATTTGCAGCAGTGGACTGATATGAGTCTAGATAGTTAGAACAGACAACAATGACCTATAAGGCCTTTCAGAGAACAAATAGATTGAAATAGACTGGAAAAAAAACCTAACAAGGTCTCCTAGAGCAGAAAAACAACCGGTTACTTCCCAAGCAGACTCTCTAGTCTGTTGTGTAGGAAAAATACCTTATAGTGAGGAGAAGACACTACTAGCTTGGGTGGGGTGACAGGTAAATACATTCATTGTATTGCATCTAGTTACTACAAATGGAAAGAGATCGAGATATTGAAAGAAGTACCTTTTTTATTGACGGCTGGTCCTAGCTTTCGCTTGATCCTTCGCTATGATGAACTTGCAACACAAAGTAAACCTTCCTCAGCGTATCTTGAATGCAATAAATATGATGAAATTGAAAACAATTAAACATCAACTACAATCAAATATTAAACCAAATGAACATACAATCCAATAGACATTCAATTTGGGACAGAAAGGGTATTTCCACCGTTTTATTGTCAAAGAAACATAAATTAGTACAAATATACCTGATTGGTCAAGATGCTTCTGCAACTGAGTCCTGGGCTCCTTCCCTTCACAATGACTTAGGAATTCCTCCAGCGTAACAGTAGTTAAAGCATTCCTTCTAGGTCCCTCTCTCATGGATCCTCCTTGTATTTATGGGACAAGTTAGGCAATTGGATTCGAGAGGTGGTTGAATTGGGAGGTTGGGGAAGTTGCAGAACCAACTTCAACTAATCTCAATTCGTAATCTTAATATATTTTTTCATTTCATCTTAAGATGTGCGCGGGTTTCATACAACTAGAGTAGCGCACAGTATGAAACTTTTGTGCTTTGCAACAAGCATTTGCAACATTTTTAAGGTGTGTGTTGGTTGTCCTTGAGTAAAGCAGTGCACATATTGGTGAAGAACGACGGTTTACTATGCAAAGAGTAATGTACATGTCATGAAATCAGTAGACAAAGTAATATTTTCAGCTAAAGAGGGTAGTTCCAGCAATAAGTCATCCAGGTCAACCTAGCTCTTCAATCCATGGTGTCCTTTTGTGTAATCGACAGAGAAATGTGATCATGGATGGAGAAGTACAAATTTGACCTATAACAATATGTGTTGTATATTATACACTAATGTTATTGCATTGTTTGTAAATATAAATACAATGCCCCCAAGATGTTGACCACCAGAGCGCTATTTGCCACATAATAGTAGAAATACTACTTTACAAGATGACGATCATGATGATCATGCTATTAAAGATCAAGTTCTTAATGATCCTATGGACGATGATGACGTTATCGATACTAATGGTGAATATGAGATAAATAGATTGATCCAAGATACATTTTTTCCATTGGAAGAGGACAACCTCAATGATATTCATGATGTTCCTCTACTCAAGAAGTCTCGGGAACCTCTTTATGAAGGCTCAACAACCAATATTCTATCTGCTATATTGTTGTTGGTGAACTTGAAGGTTTTGAATGGTTTATCAAACACTTGTTTCACACAACTCCTAAGGTATGTAAAGTTGACTATTTTCCTCTATTTTTAGTGTTAATTAATTCTTAAATTAGGGATATGAAATATTTATGGCGTATATTGTTTACATTTCATTTTTTGTCAATGTTGCAGATTGTTGGGTGAATTTCTATTACCACCATCAAATAATCTACCATGTACAAGTCGAGAGGTATTCTTGTTTATGAAGGAAATTGGAGTGGAGTATCAATATATTGATGCATGTCCTAATGATTATATTATATATTATGGACAATATGCATCAGAAAACAAATGCCCACAATATGAAATTAGTAGATATCGAACTGATCGAGCAACAAAAGAGGTCCCTCGCAAAGTTCTTCATTATATTCCCATAATTCCACATCTCCAATGACTATTCAAGTGCCAAAGTATAGCACAGTTTATGGATTACCATGCGAAGAACATAAGTGAAGATGGTGTTCTTTGAATGCCTGCAGATGGTTCTGCATTGAAGAACATCAAAGAAAAATGGACAATTTTTAAAGATGAACCTCATAATGTTAGACTTTCATTGGCAGTTGATGGTTTCAATCCATTTGGTGAGCTTCGTTCTACTTACTCAGTGTCGCTTATTTTCGTCATAAACAATACCTCCTTGGATGATGATTAAGAGAGAGCACATAATGTTGGCAATGATTATTCCAGGTATTTTTTTGAAAGTAATTATATTAATTCATTAAGTTATTTGTTTAATTGTTGCATGAGAACACCTTTTCTATATTGGGATGGATAACTAAATAGAAATATTGTATGTTTATTGATCAATTAGGTAATTACCAAGTTAAAGATATGAATGTATATATTGAGCCTCTTATCGATCAGCTATTGAAGTTATGGGATGGAATCACTATGTATGACATCTCCAGACCAATAGGGAAGAAACAATTTCAGTTCCATGGAATACTTGCATGGACAATTCATGATGCTCCTGGGTTAACACATTTTTGTGGTATGTAAGTTTATGTTGCACATCGTTAAAATTATATGTTTTTAAGGTGAAAAACATGCATTTTTTTTTAAATTGATAATATTTTGATGCTATAAAATTAATACATATATCTCATAGGTCTTCAAACAAAGGGAAAATTTGCATGTCCAGTATGTGTTACGAGGATAAAATCTTGTCGTTCAGGAAGTTTAGCAAATGAGGTGTTCGATGAGTACAGGCACTTCCTCCCTAAGAACCATAGGTACTGAACTATCAAAAAAACAAAATTCAATGGTAAAGAAGAGAATGGAAGGAAACCATGAAGAATGAAACCTCACCTATGGAAGTTGGAATATAACAGAAATCGTCAAGGTATGCAAATTGTATATGTAGCATATAATATGTTCACGTAATATTATGATTTTGATATTTTTACTGAATTTTCTCTACCATGGGTGTCATGAATTATTGTAAATGTGTTTTTGTTTATGTTTAATGAATGTATTTAAGGCATGAATGGGATTCCATGAAGAATGAAGAGTTATCCCATGCAATTCAGTAGGTTTCCTTACTATGAGCACCTACAAATAGCTCATTTGTTTGATACAATGCATATTAGGAAGAATGTAACAGAAATGATATGGCAGACATTAGATGGAAGGTCTAACAAAGATAAAATTGGAAAAAAATTTAGTGACATTGCAGAATCCAATCACGCATTGCAAAGTGTAATTATTTTCAATGCCGAAAATGGGTACCGAAATATTAGTCTTCCATGGTTATTTACGGAGCAACAAAGCAATGCTATAAAAGAGGTCATTCAGAAAATAAGGTTTCCGATGGGGTTTTCGTCAATCATACAAAATATCTTAACCAAAAAAGGTGATTTTGGCAGTGTTAAAACTCATGATTAGCATATATTCATTAAGCTAATTATTTACGTATATAATTTCCAATAAGTAAATATTTTTAGTAATTGTTCTCTCCTATTTGCAAACATTAGATAATGATTTGCTTTTTTCTACAGTATGTTCTACCTCTGGCTCTCCTAGATAGCTTTGACAACAACATAAAACAAGTTATATATGATCTTGGTAAATACATGAGGTAAGTAACAATTTTATATGCATGAAAAATGTTCGTTCTTTTTGTTGCATTGCTTATTGACATATTGTGTTTTACAGTTTGGAACTTCATTATATATGCATTAATCTGGTTGATCATTGTTATTTTCTTGCATCTTCTATATGTGGATTTAATATAAAGAAATCCTTAAAGAATATATTAGGTATTGGAAGAGAGAAATTCCTCGTCTAATGTGTGAAATGCAAAACTATTTACCTCCAGCATTTTTCAATGCACAAGAACACTATCTAATACACCAAGTTGAGGAGATTGAATTGTGTGGACCTGTAAACTCAAGGTCAATGTGGATGGTGGAAAGGAATTTGAAGTCCTTGAAGGCTTTTGTTAGACAAACAGCACGTCTTGAGGGTATTATGGTGCAAGGCTATATGCTATATGAATCCATGGTGTACATTAGTCAGTATCTTCCAAATTTAGCAAAAAATATCAATCTGCCCCACATTTGGCATGTCGACTCCATCAAGAAATTTGAAGGGGAGGTTCTATTGGGGAAAGGTAGAATGAGGAAAGTGAAAGGTAATTGAATGGTGTACATTTAATTTATTATACAATTAATTTTTCAATTTATGTAATTTTTAATATTCCATCAATATTTTAAGGTAAACTTAATTGCCTTTAATGATAGCTAATTTACAATTCTTAATTGTTATTTTTTCATATAGTTGGTCGTGTGTGGGATGAAATACATTTATACATTGCAAATAATCTTGATTGGATGGAGGAATGGATTGAACGATGTACATAATACTATGCTACCTTATCAAGGGAAGGGGTTAGTAAAATGATTAAAACAATGCATTGTCATCGAGAAGAATATCCCAGAGAACTTACGCAAAGGGAAATTGATTTAACATGATGTTTCAAAGATAAAAAGGTAAGTATATTTACGCTTCTCATTTTTTTCGTTGTTTCCCATTGTATCAAAATATTTCTCTTGTTTATGTCTTCTTATATATTTATTTATCGAGTCGGGCATGATGCAACTGATACATCAAAATGCTATTTGGTGCAATGGTCGTGTATTTCACATCAAAAATTCGGATGATAAGAGGAAAAAATTTGATTGTGGAATAACTGCAGTTTTTCAAGTCACTCATATGTTTCCTATAGAAGTGATAGGTGTCCAGAAGTATCTGAAAATAGGTACTATGGTTATTTGGAAGATATACTTGAGTCTGAATTTAATTCCTTTAAAGTAGTTATGTTTGAGGTCAAATGGTACAGGCTACGAATGAATGAACGTGATCCCGAAATAACTTTTATTAAGCATGCAAATGGATTTACCATGGTTAACACAAAGGCACTTGAACCAGGTAGAGAGCCTTATGTTCTTCCAAGTCAATGTGAGCAGGTCTTTTACTCAGAGGTTCCAGGTAAAGCAGGTTGGTCATAGATTGTTAGATATGATTCAAGAGGAAGACCGGTCAAGTATAATGCAAAGCAAGAAGATAATGTTGAAGAAGAAGGTGATGCAGATTAGGAGTAGTTGGTCACCAATTTAGATGTGCCATATGAAGAATCCGATCAAGAATTTGATCATCCAACTGATGTAGTATATATTGAAATTGACATTAATGATATTGATGATGAATATCTAACCGATAATGACATTGATCATGATCTTGATATGAGCGATCTTTTCAATGATAGTGATTCTAAACCAGATGATGATACAGATGTTGAGTTAGACGAAGAAGAATCCGAATTACATTGTAGCAATGTTGGAATCTAGGAGGTATGTGAGAACATATTTTTCCATAATGTATTATGTTTATGACTACTTAGTTATGTTTAAACCATCTTCGCCATCATCATCGACATCACCATCATCACAATCTTCATCATCATCAACATCTTCGTCATGATCATCATCTTCATCACCACCACCACCACCATCATCATCTTCATCATCATCATCTTTGTCATCATCTTCATCATCATCATCTTCATCACCACCACCACCACCATCATCTTCATCAACATCATTTTCTTAGTGTTTTTTCCATTCTCCTGTATGTTGTCATATGTTGTAATTAGAAACATTTCTTCTTAAGTATGGCAAAAAACACTTTTTTTTACATAGATTTTGTTGGGTTATGGGGATTTGAGAGTGATGTGAGGGGGGGGGGGGAGGGGCCATAAGACCTTCCACCTTCACCTGGTTGGCCCTATTCAGTAAATAATATTAAATTATTCTCGAAACAAAAAGAAGCTCAGTAAGGCAATGCACAGTTATCATGCTAACCCAAATGGCATGCTTGATCATGTACTGCATGGGGCCAACGTTGAAATTTTTTAAATTTCGGCTTGCTCGGACTGAAATGTGGCATGCTTAGACTAGACATATGCATTGACGGTGTGGGAGGGTTTCCAGAATCAAACATGATTGACACTAACAATTTGAGCATCAAAAACCATACCTATGTTTTGTAAATCCACTATGTTTTGTGTAAATCATAATGTATGTCTTGTTTTTAAAAATTATATATTAAACCATCTTGTATGTTCCTTTTTTAAATTAAATATTGAATCATAAATTAATATTATTTTAACCGACCATGTACTATAAATTGATTTCATTTGATGAATACATATGTTGAATTTGGCTTAAATCCTTTTATACCAAATCATGTCTTGAGCTCTATTTCTTAACAAAGTGGACTTAACATGGATAATATCTACTTAACAAAAAAAAACTAGAAACATTAAAATGAGGTTGATCGATCCGACACGCATTTTCCTATTAAAACGAAGGTCACATGAGTGACGAAGGGATTAAGAGTGCTTAGAAGGATGAAGCCCGTGGTTCTGAAGATGAATTAAGCATAGAGGATTTAGGGGCAAGAATTGAGGATAATTGTTGAGTATTAAATAATTGAGGTACAAAGTTTATGAGTTTAGGGTCAAGGGTTAATGGTCATTCATTTGGCTTATCCTCCCACCCAATATAAATTATTTCAATTAAGCATTTTGATGCTCAAATTTTATCCCCTAGACTTAAATATCATCGATTCCTTCAACTCTTCTCATACCAATGTTCTAATTCCACTCTTTAATTGTACATGTACCACTTCTCTCAATGCTCTCTAACATACAATATTTTTCAAACTATTTGAAAGCTTGCTACTTTTAAATATTATTGCTCTTAAAAAACAAGTATCAAGGATAGTAACTGCTCCAGAAAAATAATATTTTCGGTCTCTAAGTTGTGTAACACCTTTAAACCACATTGGCAAGGCACACAAAAACACTTGCAAGTATTGTACAACACTTATCAAGAGTTATCCTTGTTAAAGACAAATGTTAGTAAAATGAACTTAAAATGAAAGAGGTTAATTAATGGAGCGTCTTATTTTCTATGTAGGTCCAAACTATTTAGCATCTAAGTGAATCTATAAACTTGCTCCATGATTTCAAGTTTTATTTAACTAATAAGGTTATTTTTTCCAACAAACTATCCCTTTTCAACAATTGTAGTGTTTGGCGAGTATGAGTACATTCAAATATCTCTTCTCATGATTTCATTTGTTTCATGGATTTAAGAAAATGAGATTTACCTTGGTTGAAGTTTTGCTCGCAAGTATGCAACATGGATTCTCATATGTAGTCTTATTGATCCCATCTTGACTCAACATCAATGGCATTTGATAGAGAGTGGTAATTTGTCACTCCACTAAATGAACATGCATCAATCATCGAAATGGATGTCACTATGCCCATAAAATCTAGGGCCTCCAACTGTATATTAGACTTTGTCAAAGACTAGATGAGATCCCTAGAGTGAATATTCCCTTTCTATGGCCTATGAAAAAGTGTAATTGCTTATTGGCATGTGTCCAAATCACAATCCCTTGGAAAATCAATTTAAGAGTAATGCACTTCTCATTTGAAACGCATAGTCTTGTGCTATGTTTGTGGTAAGGAATAATTGGATTTCATTTTCCATCAACGAATATTGAGATTTATTTTTTCCAAGTTGGTCATTGGATTCTATTGACACCATGGTCATATGGAGTGATCATGTGCCTGGTTTGTTTTAACTTAACATATTTGGTTTTCCTTCATGGTCAACTTTGATTTTAATTTTAATTTATATTTAAAAATACAAAATTGATCATTTTAAAGTATTTTTTATGATAATATTTTTTTTATAAAACTAAAATCAAAGTACTATGTGACAAAAGGATGTAAAAAGGTTTTAACAAAAAATATAAGAGTCATACTTGAATTTTGTAAAAGCAAAAAGAAAGAATTGAAGTAGAGATAGAATATTATGATGGTTGTTATTTAAACCCTGTATAAATATATACATGTACAATGTAATTCGATGAGATCATTAGTGCCTAAATAATGTTACCTAATGGGATGGTATTGTTATTATGGGACAGTATCCACATATCTTCAAATTGAGCTCCCACTAGAAATATTTAGATGGTCACGTGATAGCTTAATTAGTATGCATACCATATACATTATAAAGTCGTTTTTAACATGTTGTGTGAATTTGCACCTAGGAAATTTATTTATATAATATATACACATTAATCTATGTAACATATACCTTTATATATCCACTAGATAGACTTCAACTTCATCATCCAACTTTGTGATTCCAATAACATTTAGGATTTTCTTCTTTTTCCAAGTATAGCTATCTTCATGACACTTAGGAGTTTATTCTTGCATATGGTTTTTTCCTTTGAAGGGCCTCTTACCCTTGTATTCAACTCTACATGTTAAGGATTATAATACTAATTTTATTTGTTAGAGGAAGGTGGTGTGTTCATTTACTCGATTGTTTAGGGCGTTCACATCCTAAACCAAACCATAGAATTTTTTGTGTTCCTTGGGGAAATATGGTTTTGTTTGGAATCCATTATTTTTTTCATAAGCTTTCTAACTAGGAAATTCCATGGTTCTTATACCCCTATTTATTTATATCTTTTGAAGTCTTGAAGTGTTATAGACTTAGAATGAAGTTGAGCTACAATTGCATGCAATTGATTCCCTTCTTTGTGTATTTTCCTATTAGTATAGGGTAGATAGAATTGAACAATATTAATTGCAAAAATAATATAAATTATTGATTTTCAAGTTAACTAAAGTTTTCCTAAGCCCCATTCATACTTTTATTTATTAAATTTATTTTACCTAAGTTTTACTAGAATTCCTCTCTACTTTAAAATGACATGTGATAGTATTTTACCTTTCATTTCCATCCATATAAGAGCTGCAATTTTTGGTAATATTTCTAGAATTCATATTTCCTTTGTTGCAGGGTCTTTTGATAATTGTTCTTCCTCCTTCATAGTTTGGATATATCCATGTTTTACTAAATAAATCTTCATTGATTTGAGTTCCAATAGAGAGTCTTCCTACTCATCATAACTCATTAATCTAAACCTTAATTCTTACTTCATGGTGTGAAATTCCTCTGCTTGCATTTCAGTGGGCCACAGTAAAGGTTCATTCCACACATTTCAATGAGGGTTCCACCTGAGATTGACATAGGAGTTTGAAGTGAGAATTCATTCATTTTGGACCATCCTTTAGTTACACTATCCTCTTTGATTCTTTTCAAAGAATGAAAAATATGTAAAGGGTTGATGGCTTGTGCATGCATCTTTCCAAAATCTGGCATTGTTTCCATTGTTTATATGCAAAAAGACATGTTTGTCACTTCCTTGGATTTAATAAGCCTATTCCAGATACTAGATACCCTAGGCTTATTTACATGTCCTATAAGATATAGAGTCTCTATTTCCCAGATATTTTTATTGAGAATATTACTCTAAAGGTGTAACTAGGTTGAAAAATCTACATCAAACCTTTGCATTGAACACTTTATTAACAAGTTATGGTCTTATAAGGCCCACTCATCCTGATCATTTAGGAATGGTGTCTTTCTTCCTACTCATAAGGTTTTATTTCATTTCATTTGAGGGACCTTGACATAAGAATTTCTTGAGAATTCTTTCTTATCCATCAGCATTGAGGCAGGTTCCATTAGATTAGAGATTTGGTACAAGGGATAGTAGAGAGTATAGAGTGTATTATACCTTTCAAAGAGTGATACTTGTTAGTCCAGGGCACCAATATGATATTGATTTTATCAAATATATTTCCTCAATCTCTCCTTCTATGTTGGTTACTTTTGTTGGTAATATGGCAGTACAGGTTGTCATTGATGGCAGATAGATGTGATGACATAAACATATGTGATGAGACCAGATGACAGAGTGATGTGGTAACAACAAATAGAAGAGAGACAAAAGCAAATGTGGCCTTATGTCCATGGTTAAGAAGACTTCTAAACCTCAAATGATGGCAATTTACCTTTCAAAGTTAACAAAGATATTCTGGATGCCAAAAAGTCATTTGTATCATGTTTATGCATTGTACAAGCTCTATAACCTTCAGAAAAGCCACAATAAAAATTTGGCACATAAATATTTGCAGCTAATGGAATCATCTGTATTAGTGGTTGCGATTTCTATTATGCCCTACAATCATAAACAAGGGGCTCGCCATTTTGAACTGAAGAATGCGTATAAAAGGGGTTCGAGAATGGCCAATCTTTTTGGGATTTAGTTTGGATTCTAATAAGCACACCAAATAAATATGATGCCCTGTCTTGGAAATGGAATTAATGCAAACTAGTTCAGCAAATCAGTCTTTTCATTGTGGATGAACTACTTTTAGAAATGGCACAAAAGGTGGTCCAATATCGGAGGTAATTGTATCTAGAAGGTTTAAATACGTGTGGTTCTGTACAATGATGAGAACATAGTCTCATTTGTTACATTAAACGAAGTCACAAGATTATTGCAGCTGCTGCATCACAACCTCTTCGTGATGACGATGATGATGGTTTTGACGTTTGAGAGCTAAATATACCTGTGGAGCCATCTCAACTCCAACGTGGGAATGTCTACCAATCACTGCACCTTCGAGGTGAGTTCTAGGAGATATGATGAATAAATATGAAGGCCATGGCACATGCAGGGAAAAGGATCCACTGGTCTGATCAGAAAAACTAATTTGCAGAAGCAAAGACTCAACAGTCGTTGGATCGAACGATGGACAGTGGAGATTAAACTTCACTCAAAATTTTAGTCCCAGATTGGTCGCGGAAGTTGATTTATATGTGTTTATATAGCCTGACCTTCCCTATGGTTATAGATGCGTAGAGAAAAGGTTATGATGGGCGCTCTGGGTGCTTGGACTCCATGAGAAGTCACCATCCCAGAGCCCAAGATGACCTGTCAGGCCCCCTAACCTTTTGGTGAACATGGCATTGAAGAAGACGCGGCATTGAGATGGACAGAGAGGTGAACGTGGCATTGAAGCAAATGTATGGACAGTGATGTGTCAGCCACCCTAACCTTTTGGCGAACATGGAATTCAGATGGATAGTGACGTGTCAAGATCAGATTGCTTCACAATCAAAGCTCCCGTACAAGCAAAACCATTCTTCGTGAGTGTGATACAGACTAGGACCTTAAATTAAGGTCATGTGTGAATATGTTGAGAGCTAAGTGCTAAAGAATGGGTTGTTCATTAGTTTTAGTTGGCAGAACTTGCAATGACAAAGAGATTGCTATATATATATATTGGTAACTTTGGTATAATGCCAATGTTGGAAGATTTCCAAGTTCAAATTTTTATGAATAAACATTTTCCTGTTGACACTACTGTTCTTGTCGAAGTTTTTGGTATACTGCCAATTGTGGAGGCTTGCCAAATCTAGTTAAAAACCTTCACAACACAAACACAAAGACAGTGACTCCGATAACATCACATTATTTGATGAAATTCCTTGTGTGATAACTACAATTCATAGCTGATATTAAAATAATAATTTAGATGCTTAAATCCTAAAGGTATCGATTTAAGGAAGAATTGTGATGTTTGTTAATATGTGTATTACACATTAACACAGTCATTAGATTTGAGATGTAGATCGAAGATATGTGATGATACGAAGAGGTGTGTGAACAAATGTGATGATTGATGAAATGATATGTTGAAGATATGTATACAAATGTTGAGATACGATGATGAAGAATGTGACTGCAGTTGATATATTGAATATCGAAAATAGAAGAAGGAGAGCAGCAATCCAAGAAGTAAATGAATAATTAATAAGGATGGCAGGGTGGTGCTAGGGCAGGTTGGTGCCTGCAAAGGGGAGTAGGTGCTCCTTGTCAGTCATAGCTGACTAAATAGGGGGTTGTAGCCTCCTACCAGTTGGTGCTAGTGAACAAGGGTGTGGGCGCATCCTGATCGGTTGGTGCTGATCTAAAAGAAGAAACATCTTCTTCTATTGTATATTGTAAAAACAATTTTGCAGTTAATAGAAATGAGTTTGTGGTTTTCCCTATTGGGTTCCACGATAAATATTTGAGTCAAAATTTGTTTGTTACATTATCATATCATAAAGTGAAATATATTGTTTATTAAATTGTCTCACTAATTCACCCCCCCCTCTTAGTGACAAGACCTGATTCATCAACTTTCTAGGGGGGAACCAAGGTACCTGGCAGGGAGGTATTCTTCCTTAAAACCAAGAATGTCAATAATTTTCCTCTTGCATCAATCCACATTAATAAAGAAAGCATTAAATTTTTTCCGTGCTAATTCTCTAAACTGAAGAATCCTCAAAGAGAGATGATTTTATCAATGCGCTTATTTTATTAGTGCAATTATCAGCCTCTCTAATGTTATTCGACGTGTAATGCAAAGGGTGTGGTGGGGGCTCTAGGTGCTTGGAATCCACAAGAAGTCACCATTCCGGAGACCGAGATGACCTGTCAGACCCCTCACCCCTTTGGAAAACATGACAACATAAGGATTTTTATTGTTTTTTACAATAATAAAAGTTAATATTATTTATATTAACACACGTGGGTAGTTTGGTTAGTTTGAAAATACAAAATATATAATTTTTTTTTTTTTTTTGTATTAATAAAATGTTGTTATTTGATTAGTAAAATATACAAAATATAAACTAATTCAATTAATATAGTAGAACCAAATCTTAAAATTGGATTTATGAACTAAACCTATAATGTTTTACTACCACATAAGAGGTAAAAGGTGATGCTAAGAAAATTGTTTTATTGGGAAGGTTAATTAAGGTGCTTGTTATAAGCAATAAAACATACTATTATGTGTGTAGTTGGATTCAATGTCAATTTGTATGCTTTTAATGTTGGAAAATGTGTAACATATACTAAACATCTTAGTAATTTTATAAGTATTTTGGCCTTATAATTGTATTTAAATTGGCCTTGAAATCTCTAATTGGATGAAATCCTTTCTTGGTAACTACTAGCCATACAAAGGAAAAATTATTAGTTCAATATATTTCCAATGGACCTAAGGGGATTACTCCCAACATGGAAATCCCACATGGAGCACTCTACATTACAATGATGTACATGTGTAAAAATAGGATTTATATAACCCCCAAAGTGAAATTCCATCCAAGTCATGATCTTGGACTCAATACCCCTCCTTGGAGATGGTGCACTCTCCAACAAAATGTTAGTTGAATTCACCCTCTCCTACAATGATCCACTATCCATATGTCCCCATGTATTATTTTACTTCTCTAACCATGTCCACATGTCCTCACATGTGCCCAATTCTACTATCATGTGTACCAATGTGGTCACAAAGGTCAATTGCTTCTCCTCAACATATGTGTTCAGTTCCATCACTAACCTCCATGAAGTATTCTCTTCAACACAAGCATCCTTATATCAAGTATCCAGCCTCCAAGATATAATATATCACATGGTCCCTATATCTAAGGGATAATCATCCTCATATCAAGTATCCAACATCCAAGGTATATACCACATGGTTTGAAGCTCCAAGGGCCAAAATACCTCCTCCAAGTACCCAAGGCTTCTCCTTCTATGTAGACACCTCAATTGACCAAACGATCAACCCCCCCATTGTGTGACCCAATGAATTAATCAACATGTCAATATATTAGTCAACATGTCAATAAGGGTAACTACCTCGTAGGTAATGACATCATGTTAACACTCTAACCAATATAAAGAATCCACCCAAACTGAGTTATCCAAATGTCAATGAGTCATAACTAAGAGGCTGGGAGACATAGTTCCCTCCTAGTAAGGTGAATATTTATGGAGTAACCCCAAAAGATAACATCATTTACGTATGCAAATGAAAGAAATTGTTGCCAAAGTATATTTCCCTCTTCAATCATGAGCATATAGGAAACTTCCACTATGCTTCCATCTCTAAATCACTTTCTACAAATTGAGTGTGGAGGATGTTTGAAATAAGGTCTTTGGTATATGAATATATAGGAAATATATACACTAAGTTTTGATGGATGAATGGTTTAGAAGCCCCATAAAAAATTCCATGGTGTATCTACAATTTGGAAGGATTTGGTTGTTTCTTTTCCCTTGGTGAAAATTGGCTAATTTGGAAAACAGTAAAGGGTTCCAAATTTTAGGTGGGATTGGCCCCATGGGTTGGATGTGAAGTAAACTTTAGACTACCTATTCATATGATTTTACATCTATAAGCTAGAGGAATTGTCACTCTATCACAGGTGACTACCTACAACAACGCAAGTATTTGGCAATAGGATTGGATGTTTGGAAGGGATTTGGGGTTCAATTATGAATATAATGAAATATAGGATATTTATCTTGATAATATTTAGATAAGAATAATAAGAAGAGAGAATTAGGATGACTATCTCCTTTCTTCAAAACATCCAAATGGGTTTTACACACCAAAGGTTGGATATAAGACTTTAATTGAGCATGATGACCTAGAACAATCGAAATTGTGGTGGAAGGAGATATGAAAATTTAAATGTCCTTCTAAATCCCTACTATTCATGTGGATGTTTATTAATAGAAAATTCCCGACTTGGGACATTATTCAAAAGAAGAATTTTGCACGTCTAGGGAGGTGTAATATTTGTTAGAATCAAGAGGAGACCAATTTTCAGTTGATCATGAGTTGTCCATATGCTCGATAGGTCTAGTCCCACATAACAAGACTCACCGGTATGGAAGGTACATGGACTAGATATTCCTTTGAAGAAGGACTAAACAAGTGGAGTGAACATGCATGGACAAAAAACCTAAGAGCTCTGCCACTTATTATGGAATGGGGCATATGGTTGGATAGAAATTCATTAATATTTGGTGACAAAATGGTACACCCTTTGGGTGTTGTAGTACACGTAATAAATATAACAAGTTATTTTAAGCAACAAAGAACTATTAAAACTTTGAGATCAATCAAGGAAGAGACTATTGACAAAATTAGGGCTTGGGCCTATTTTGATGTAGCCTCCCAAATGGAACCTAAAATAAGAGGTTTTGGAGGGATATTATATATATTAGAGACTTAGTATGTTGGTTTGAAAGTGGGGATTGGTTATTCCACGACAATAATCAAATGGATAAAGGGAGAATATATGATGAGGAACTTCCATTTACAACCTCTATTGGATGAGACAATTAACATGGAAAACACTTCAATAACTTATCTTTCAATCACATTTTCTGAGAGAGAAAGTAGGAGGTAGATGCTTTCTCTAAGGAAGCTCTTCACCTTGATCAAGGAATTGGTTTATTATGGAGTTAATGGATGGTGCAAGCTATAAATTTTAACATGCTTCTTTTCTATAGTTTTTAAGCTCGTTATCATGGCTACTTTTTGGGACAATCTCAATTACTTCCATTTTCCTTTTAAATGTGGTATATTAGAGTCCTTTGGGTACCTATAGGGTAGTTATAAATACATACAACATATATGGTGGTTAGATAGTTGTATCCTGTAGCCAATAATTTTTTGGGATATGAGGATAAACTTGATATTATATATGGCACTCTGTTGTCTCCTATTTTGGGCATGTCAAGGAAGTTTTGTTTACTTGAATTATTTTAAACCATCTATATAATGTGATATTTTTAAGCTCAAAGGAATAAAATTACAAATTTATTCTTGGAAAAAAAATTGCTTAAATATCATTATTTGTTCTAAGACTAGGAAAATTTTAGTTTATGTAATAATTAAGCTCTCCAATCCTCCCTTTAACAAATGACAACACTAAATTGGTTCAGCGTGCTCTCAAAGGTCTAATATTTTTTTTCAAAACTAGAAGAATCTAAGTCTATATAACAAATAACCTCTACCATCAGGGAACTAAATTTCACCATGTCCTCGTAAGCTACCAACCAATAATCATTTAAAATCCTTTGTTTCATAGGCACCCCCCAATTTTATTGGATTTTCCCTACCTAATCCATTCATTGCTGCCAAGAGCCATGTTAGACGGAGGCTAATTGAGAGAGTTGAGAGCATCAAGAGCACAATGCGTGAGGAGCATAGGAGATCGGTGTGCCTAGTGGAGATAGCCATTACATTTTAGAGGAGACCAACGCAACCAATAGACAAACGGAGACAAATAGGGGCCATCCAATGTCTTCGGTAAGGGCATCTGAGCCATGGACACAATTATGGCATTTTGAACCTTCAATTTGTTCAATAACATAGCGAGCACATCATCTGGCCAAGTTGCTTTTGCAATGTATCCAAATGTATTCATAGTTTCCCTTTGAATTCACTCCTTGTGAGCTTTTAACATCTCTAGAAATGAAAAGTAGATTCTCATCCATTCTCTGGAAAGAACAAACTCAATGCCACGATTAGCAATTATGCATCAAAAGTTACCTAAAGGGAACATATTGGAGGAAGACACAAAATTGGAATTCTTTCCATGGAAAACAATGTTTGAAGTCTAGAGTAAAATACCAATAGGAAGTGAGATTCACCTGGAAATTATATCCTCTTCGACAAATCCACATTGAAAAAATCCATAATTTCAAAGATGACATGATATTTTTCCTTTATTCAAATAATGTGATTTAGTTGGATAATGATGCAATTGGATCATCACTAAAATTAATTTTCTCCAAGAAGAGGTCAAGGAACTTGAAATGAATTGGAAATATGATGAGATAAGAGCTTAGATCCTTTCCCTCATATAATATGTGGAAGACATTGGAAGGGATCATAATTCTATTTTACTTCATAATATTGATATCTTCGATGGTGGGTATATAGGACCACACTAAGACTATTAAATATCACATTGGATCAGATCATTACTCAGAATTTTGATCCCATTACATATGTAATTAGTGATGTTTAAACTCTTTATAGTCCCCATATTGAGTTGGTGTAGAACCTCTCTTGTATATTAAAAACATTGAATTTACTTGATATGACATCAAGGGATAAACCACGACAAAGTTCAAGGGAATTGTATATGCCGACAAATTTCAAGGGATAAACCATGACAAAGTTCAAGGTAAATCTGAACCAGAGGAGAAGGAGTTCGAGATCACGCACCAAAAGAGACCACATGCTAGAAGAGGAGGAGACCCACATACGACTGCAGGAGAGAGAGAGAGACATTGTGCTTTTTGCCTAGAGGAGACCCAAATACTTCTTCGTTGTAGCACCACTAGACTACTACAGACCTTGAGGCACCTATTGAGTGAACCAACTGATTGAAAACATTAATAAAACGACGCCTTGATGTTATATTGAGTATATTCATGACTACGACTGATTGTGAATCAATAAAATAATGATATATGTGTATCTGGATAGTTGATGTAAATGAATGATTACATGTTGTTTAACGATTAACTTTGATTATGAAAAATGTACATGTGAATGATCCTTAATGAAATAGCAAATTTATGAATCATAGTATGATAATTGAGGACAATACTACTAATATATGTTTGTGAGAAATGTCTGTAGCAACAGGTGAAACGGTTCACCAATGGACACACAAGGGAATTGAAGGGTTGTATTGTACGGATAAATCACACACAGGGAGAGCGACGACGATGTCGACTTCTAATGGAATACCATGCATGAGAAGATAAGAACTGATCGGCTTGGTCAATAGGAAAGTGTGAGGGCGTACAAGGTGGGCCACGATGGAGCTGGTCATGTACGAGTTGGGGGGCATGCAGTGAGAACGGACACACTCCTCGGCGCCATTAGTCCCTAATAGTGTGTAGACGGAGGATAGAAGGTACTGGCTCCTGAAATCCCTACATGAAGTTCCCGCAAGTCAAAATGAAAGGATGGTGACAGAAGGGCCTGACAATGCGGTACCCTGCCGAGAACGGAAAGAGTGGATGCAAGGACCCAACGATGTGGTACCTTGTCGAGAAATGGAAACGATTGATGACTGGACCTAATGGAGTGGTTCCATGTAGGGGAAATTAGTTAAGGAACGAGGAGTCCCAACAGCATGGCACCGGGATACTAGTCAAAACGATTATTAACTTAATGGCCTAAAAATGTATAAATTGCACCTAGTGCATTTACTTAGGAAACTGCATTTTTAGTACTTTTAACATTAGAAATGGTTATTTATGCATTTGCACATGAAAGAATATTTTTGAGTATTTAAAAATATTAAAAATATTTATTTAGGAGCAAAATGGAATCCTAGGCATGGTCACCTAGTCAACTCCACCTACATCACAAATCTAAGAGTTAAGTGAAATATCTTGGGGACAAACACGAGCAAACTTATTAATGTTACTGCATCTCCTAGAGAAATTGACACATGGATGGGTGAGTATTATTAAATTAGAAATTTAATAAAATATATATTTATGCATGAAGCGACATGTGTCGCATGGAATTTTCCTTTAAAAGGAAGGCATTGGGAATGGGTAAGGCACCCAAATCCTGGATGGCTATTGTAATATTGGATTAGTTTATGACTTGCTGCTATTGAGGGTTTGGATGGAAATTTTGGTGGGTGGGGGGGGGGATCCTAAGCTGAGTTTCTTGATTATTGTGTGTGACAACCCAAAGCTCGAGGGCAGCCATGCGACTGAAAGCATGAGCCTATGGTTGGGTGGCGAAGCTAACGGCTGCTTCTCCTACCGTTAAACATGATTTGCTAGAGGTATCCTACAGAAGACACGGATGGCAATGGACCAGCTGGATCGGTTTGACAGGAGGACCCCAAAGGAGGGGCCCTACATACACCCAGTTCCGCACCTAGAGGCGATCGAGACCACCGGAAAGGAGACCAAGATGTCTTTAGTAAGTTCAAACATCAACGAAAATACTTAATCTTTGAAAATTGCTTATCTACAGAGAAATGCATTGCACAGACTAGGGCCAGTTGGGAATGATTTAATTCCTTATCTACAGAGCACAATGATCTCTTTTTTCTAAGTGTTTGGGGGTTTGGAAATGCATTGTGTGAACTAGGGTTTCAAATTTCATACCTGGATTCATTTGAACCACACTAGTTGAGGGAATAACAACATTACCTTCTCTGGCCACTCCTAGATACCTATTCATTTATTCAATCTTCATAGCTTACGTGAAGTCCTCTCGCTGGGTGGTCCACTTTTATTGCATCAATGGTAGTCTCGTTAAGGGAAGAAGACCCTGAATTAACCACTCCTTATGTTCAGTGGATTGTGTAAGATATTATGTTGATCAGTTTAATGAAGCATTGATTGTACTCTTAGGTACTCTTGCCAATTATTTGTTTGATATCCTTCAGCTCAGTGCAACTTGTTTTCTTTGAGTTTGGCCTCTTAATCCCCCAAGGAGGTTTTCATTGTTATAATTTATTTATTCCAGGGAATACCAACCATAAAACGTATTTTATAGTAATATTCTAAGGTTCAATGGTGCTTGTGAAAGGGTTTCTCCCTTAGGTTTTTTTGTAGCGTGATGTAGCTGGAAGATAAAGAAGCTATAAGTGTAGGTGACATAGTGACCTCACTAAAAACCTCCAAATTTAATTGCTTGAGTAAATATTTGAGAAAATCATCGCTGGAAAATGGTTTCTGATATAACCTCAATCAATGTTATTAGCCATTAGTGGGGTTATTTCCTCATCAATGGTACGAATTTTAACAAAACCATTTTTTGTAGGGAAAAATACCTATCTAGAAAGGTTGATCCCTCAATGCGTTTAAGTTCACCAATATATTTTACTAAATCCCTTGTCTACCCTTGACAAAGATATCACATGCATTTTGCTAATAAGCAAGAAAAACTTCATATAGGTACCTGGATACTGATGTTTGTCCCTCGCTCTTTAAGTTGATGCCTCTCTCTTTAATTCCTACTCTAAACACTCAACTCATACACCTGCACACACAGAAACAAGAAACACCTTTCTCATTGATCAAGTATATGAGTGTTCATTACAACACTAGCATGCTTTATAAAGAACATCGTTTACCATTTAGACCATAAATCACCATCCAAGATTCATAATAAAGTAAACAATGATAATAGATGAACACATGAATTTGGTTGGGGGAAAAAAGGTATATTTATTAAATTGCATGAACAAAGTATAGTCGTTTAAGATACTTGTTTATCACATACAATACTTCCTTCTCCATTCAATTTATAATTTAAATTTAAAACTTTGGTCTCAGACATAGAAACAATTACAACCTCAATTCGATTAAGCATGCTCAGTCCAATACCTACACTCATAGCATTCTACCAGTCCGGTCAGGTCAACCCAGCTACTGGAAAAAAAGGAAAGAAATTACAAAATCCTATAGCCTCTGCATGCTAACTATTTTTTGGAGTTTAGTGCAGGATTGGGGAGAATTTATTGCCTGTCAAAAGCACTTATATACAACTGTAAGTCATCTTTCACAATGTTGGTTGTCACTGTCTAAGGAGAGGTCAACCTTTCCTTCTATTTTTGCCACATAAACTCCATAGTATTCCTTCAACTGGGTGCTTTCAACTTAGGAAAGTGTTTTTAACCAAACCTTAACTCCATTCTTCTGTAGAAGTCTTTTCTCATTAAATCAAGGTGTTGCTTGCTTTATCTACATGGCCTCCTTTTAGACTAGTTCTCCCTCCAAACAACCACTTATAACTTCCACAGAAACTACTCTCTTCACTGTATATGGGTGACTATTCTGTGGCAGATTTGGATGCATACGAGGTGATAAATATCAGACCATATGTATACTCCCATCCCCACGTAGACTTGTCTCTAAATGCTATCCTTCATTATTTACAAATTTAGACTCCTAGAAACTTGAAACTTTTATCACAGGCATGCCGCATGGAGGATGTATGGGCGGTTTGTGTAAAATCAACAACAAATTTTAGTATTAAAGGGAGTCAAAACTACCTCTATCCTCAACAAACTAGTCCAAACCTTTGTAGAATGCTATAAGGGTGAGTCCATATCATCTATCATCTGTTGTTTCCTCATCATTTCCATGTTGTCTGAGAGAGTGTACTTGTCAACTAGGGTAGAGGGTGAACTTATCATCTATCAAAAATCAACTTCATCATTTGACTTTAATCCTATGCTATCTGCATATTAGTCGAGAATGAAACTCATTGGCAAGGTGGCATGGCGTGTTTGTTAAGTTTCCTGACCCAAGATAAAAGGAAAGATCTTTAAGGTGAGCAAAATTAGAAGAGAAAATAACAACATATATCCCATTTTAATTTATTTTAATTTTCTCACAGCCTCTTTCAAAGCACAATACTTGAAGGTCAACATAAATGATAGAAACAATAACAAAGAAAATCTTCTTCAATGCTATAATTGTCTAATTCAGATCCTATTCTAGAAAATGACTCTCATGTGCAAAATAGTAAAATGAATTTCATAATCAATTCATAGAGTTATTGTATCATCCCACGGTACTCTTCAAATAAATGTGATTATCTCCTTTGCTATACTTTGTATGGAGATGGATGTCTTGCCTTGATCTGTAGCAGGTTCATGTCTTGGGATTTATCTCATACCATGGATCCTATATGCCTAAGGATGTTAATTTGGATCATATATACTTTACAGGACGAAGCTATAGGCCTGACTGTAAGGAACAATGAAAGGTGGAATGGGCTCCTTTTAAAAGACCTGATTTTTTTTATAATTATATATGTGATTGGCTTACTCTCACTTGTCTTAATGAATATGTGATTGCTTGCTTAATGACTAGACATGATACTTTAATGAATATGTGATTTCTTTCTCTCATAGTTATCAATACATCCTTTGTCTTTATTAAGATAATCTTCTTGGACATATGTTGTATTCTTTGTACATGAACCTACTACATATCAAGCAAGTGAATGGTCACTTGCTATACTTTGTTGTCTTGCCGTGATTTCCTTTATGATCCACCTCATCCATATAACATGAACCCCAAATATAGGAGTCAAGTTACAAGCCCTAGGTGAGTTTGGTAGAATACATACCCCTCATGACTTTAAGAGGGACAATGATGGTTGCATGTCTTAGGAAATTTCAGCAAACTGGACTTCTCTCATTAATTTCAAAGGGAAAAGACTAATATATACCCCTCATGACTTTTAGAAGGATAAACATAGGTGCAAGTCTAGGGCATTTTTAGCAAACCAAGAAACCATCATGAATTTCCAAAAATATAACTCTAAAGCAACTCCCCTGGCAATTTTGGTGAAATAATTATCCTTCACACCTGGCATGTTAGTCTTGTAACTTTGGATTCCACTCTTTGTGGTGCAACTTTGTGGGTTGTTGCATATAAATGCTAACAACACTTCTACCATTCATGGGACTAATATATGCATTATAAATATATCACCTATTTCTCCCTAGGACTAGAAGTGGATGAAATTAAACACCATAAATGCTAAATGTATAATATAATTTTCAGAAAAATACATTCATACATATCAACCGAATCATTTCTTCTAAATGATGGTTTTCTAGTGAACTAGGTCTCAAGTTGGATGTCCATGGAAGGAAATGCAACTTCCAAAAAGTCCATGTGGACTTATTTTGCAATGGGGCCATTTTCAGGATATGGTTAAACCCATTGAGCCAACCCTTGGGGTTATGATAACCCTATTATAGGGTAGAGTTAGGTGTGAGGATTCCAAGAATGCAGAAATGTAGGGAGATAATTATTGGAATCCCAATGCAACCAACCATGATTATCTTTCATGACTATCAAGAAAATCCAAAATATGCTTATAAAACACTTCTATTTGGACAAAGAATAGATAGAGTGATGGGTGGGGTCATTAGTATTTCATTGTGAGAGGAAGTTCCTAATGTTAGGGTGCATAGGCGACCTCAACCAAGTCGTACACAACATGGAGAAGTATTATGTTATAAATGCCTCGAATTCTTCTGAAAAGATTGTCAAACTTGCATATAAATCTACTCGTTGTCCATATATATATAAATAAGTTGTTTAATAAGAGTGTGGAATTGTTTGAGAATATCTGTCAAGCCATAAATTTTTTCTTTTACAACAACTAATAGTATTTGCATTGATATGTAACAAGCTACAATCGAAGTGGTAATTGTAGGTACAACCAAAATAATCAATTTTGCACCTAAATAATGTTTGGATGCAATAAATAATACCCAATTTTAATGATTATAGGTACCACCAAATAGGTAATTGTCGGATCTATCTTCCTCAAGTGAGGAAGATAGACTAGAAGAGGTTGAAAGCGAGATGTCTAATACAAGATCTAATACGTCAAGATCAACTAGAGGTGAAAAGGTAAGGATAAAATTTCGTAGATGCATGGAAATTTTTGTTTCTAAAGGAGGATCATGTGGTTATGATAATGAGTGCATAGGTGACATTGAGTTGCCCCTGAGGTATAGACATCTTGTCAAACGATGGCTACCCAAGGAGCTACCCCAAGTGCACACAGATTTCTTCCTCAATGGGAGGACTTATCGCATTGCTCCATCCTCTTTACATGGATTGGGGATATTTTTCATGGATGGCATAAAGGTGTCATATGGCACTGAAACTGAATTGATGAAGTATGTCAGTCCATGCTACAAATACAATGACTGGTTGTTGTTGGTCCGATATACGCGAAGTATGCAAACTTACAGAGTGGCGGAAAATTATTGTCAACTACTGGACAATAGTCTGAACAAAGGAGAAATTGTGTATATTGATGGAAGGCCAAAAGCTTCGGGAAATATCGCAGGGTTTATAAATAGCACATGACCAGGGTCAACACATAAGCTACCCAATTGCCTATTTGAGGGGAGTGAAGGAAATCGTGTATTCGTATGTGCAACAAAATCAATAGTTGCATGTGAAGAGTTGTTGATCGATTACGGTTTGAATCGAACAGATGCGAGGGTTTCTATTATGGGGGTAATTTTCTTATACAACATTTACCTCAACCTTTGATCGATGACTTGTTATTTTTCTCTTGCATCATGTTTATTTATGTCATGTGATTTTCATAATATACACATGGTTAATTAGATGTCATGCTTTTCATTAATCACATTTAAGAGACATTGTTATATATGTAATTTCCATTTTTAATATGTCTTAATTCTTATATTGTGGCAGGGTGATCGTGGCCATATGCCACAAGTTGACTGTGGAAAGTCACCAATGGTGACGCATGAGGTAAATGTTAGTTTAATAGTACCTAATAGCATCAATGTAATAGTAACCACAATTCATGATTATATTACATTTGTTAACATTTGACATTTTTTTTGCTATTGAGCTCAATATTTAAATATGATATCATTCTTATTGTAGTTTGGCAGGGGGTTTGTACTAAGAGCACACCTACATCTTCTCGACATGTAAAGTTGACTATCATAGTAACAATAAAGTTTTTTTATATCAATCAAGTTTATTATACATGGTTCAATTTTTAGTTATCGATATGAATATGTCTTACTTATTGTATTGTGGTAGGGTGGCCATGGGAAGGCACCAATTCTGTCTCATCAAGTAAATGATAGCGTAATAGTACCTAAACATGATTACAATACTTGTTTTTCTTATTATATGCATTATATATTTTTTACGTGATTTTTTTATTAACGTTCGTAGATCACACCACATCAAGGTGATGATTTGGTCAATGAGGAAGAGATAGATTATTCAATCAACCCAATGGATACTGTGAAACTAGCTTTGAAAAAGTGCAATCGAGACCTTCTTGATCTGATTTTAATCGATCCAATGACTAAAGAAATACAAGCACAAATTGATGAATTGAGGATAAAGATAAAAAAATACAGGGGAAGTGGAATCTTTGAAAGTTTTTACGAACTACATATATTCATTTATGTTATTTTAGTTCTCTTTTTTTATATGTTCTAATCAATTGAAGTTTTATTCTTTAGAATTTTTTGGAGCCAAAAACCATGTATCAAGAATAGGCTGCAGGGGCTGGTATTGGTAGTAGCGATGGTTCAACACATCATCAATCTACCATAACAACGAGGCTATTTTCCTCTCCTATACAACAATGCACTTTAGATGCCACACCCTCCTCATATGTTGGAGGTCAACATGACCCTTCAACCACCACTACTCCATAGGATGATAGAGAGGACGGTGGCATCGAATGTGATACTTGCTATCCTGGCACAATACATGTGGTTAGCAAGGGATCATTTCCCGTTAGCTTCTTGGTGAACGATGACTGTATTCCAATTAAGATATTGAAGATTGCAAGTATTATTTAATTTATTATGTGTTTTTTTCATGTAATTCAAAGCCACAGAACTCAAATTAGTTTTAATTAATGATCATATGTTTTTTGCAAGAAATATTTTTTTTATAAGAACTTGCATGATAAGGCATTGGATATTTTTGGGCCCACCGTTTGTACATGGTGGAATGCCCAAAATTAAAAATTGAAATATGATTTGATGAACCACATGGTCATCTTGTTTGGTGAAACCTTCAACAAAAAAGGTGTCACCGCAGCAGCTGGGTTAAATTTGAAATATGTTAGGGTAGATTATAGGGACAATCTGCAAATTAACCACAAGTATGAGTGTCCTCCAATGGTTCTAGAGAAGGAGTGGAAGGCGCTCATCGAGGATGCAAATGAGAAGGCATTGAGAAAACAAGGAAAGACCAGGCTGATCGGTTCAAGAAGGTATGGCACATATAATTTTTTCAATGAACAATGTTCATTTTTTTTAAACTTTTAAATATATTTAAGTTGTGATATCTAACGTATTTGCAACCTTTGATAGGATCTCCAACACATCTAAAGCAACAAAGGAAATATCGGAAAAGCATGGGCAGCACAAACTAGGCCATGGTGGATATCAGAAGCTAAGGGCATGAATTGTAAGAATCAAACGATCATTATTTGTACCCAACAATTAATTGATTTTTCTAACTGTAATAGACAATTAGTTGGTTTATCACAAGAAATTTACATGGTGTTATGCATTGCAGGGAAATGCTTTTCAAGAGGAAGCCACTGATGAAGACTTGAAGCTCGGCTTCAAGTACGGTTTTCAGCATGTGTTGGAACATTGAAAAATATTGGGGCAAACCTATAACATCCCTCATTTTTACCGTTAATAATGTTATAAATACATATTGTAATTAGGAATGTGGCCCTGGTGAGGAGCTGAAGGCCAAGGCCTTACCAGTGGACCCTAAAAGTATTATTGTAAATTACTCTTAAATGGTAAGTTAAAAACGGACGCAACTAAGCACCACGCAAGTGAAGTCACTAAGAAAAAGGTGAAGGGTAAGATGGCTTTCCAAAATCTAACTGTAGATGGTGGGTATCATCTTAGTGTCGTGGGTACTTGAGGAAGATTGAGTTTACATTTAAAACTCAAAAGTTATAAGTGTCGTCATCATGGGTGGCGAGAAACGGTTACTCGTCGCAATACTTCCATTTAGTTTTAAAAGCACCTTCTGAGTATGAAGATAACTAGGATTAATGATTTTTATGAGCCTAAGGTAAGTCATACATTTATATGGTACCTTGAGAAAGTGGTGAATCCCTAAGTACTTAATTTATTAAGTAATGGGTCTGATTGTTGATGTATATGTAACTTCAGAATGTATTTCATTTATATATTTGTTGTACTCCTATAGAGATGTATTATTCCTCTATACGGAAGTGTCATCATTTGTATTGACAACTGTCGCAAGTGTGTTAACTTACTGATGGGTTGTTAGACCACCTTGTAAGGGGTCAACCCAATATAATGTAATATGAATTTATTGTACCTAGCTAGACAAGTCAGCCCCATAAGGTTATTGGGAAAACAGGACAAGTATAAATAGAGATCAAGAGATCTCTATTTGATCACTTCACAACTCACTCTTCCTTCACTTGGAAAGTGGCGCACATGTGAGGAGGAGGATCAACTGCTAGGAGGAGTATATCTCTATGTACTTTGGTTGTACTATTGCTCTATCTATCTTTGAGGAAGTTCTGGGGTTTTTCACCTTAGGGTTTTCCCCACGAAAACTCTATGTGTCTATTATCTCTCATGCTTTTGATTCTTGTGATGATTGACATGCTTGTTATGATTGATATGCATTGATATACTGTACATGTTATTCTCTCAGTAAAGATCCTAGAGTATATTGAATTAATGCTCAAAATTTAACATGGTATCAGAGCTAACCTATAAAGAAGACATTGTGCAATGACAGAAACTAGGGTTTCTTGTTTATTGGGTTTCTCTCCACAAATTTTGGAAAAGAAGTATACTACATTGACTCTACTCATCAAGGAGAATCTATCTGTCCAATCAAAATTCAATTCTAAGCATTTTCAGTTTTGGCCCTAAAAATTAGGGTTTCCACAAAAATAGGAATTTCTAAAATATGAAGACATAGCTAGAAGCTCCTTGGAAAAATCGAAATTTAGAGCTTTGGATCGAGATTTTTGGCTAAGTAAATCTCCAGAGAACTCAAACCCTAATTAAAGGTCCTCCTAGTGAACCCGGGAAGACTAAAAGGCATTTCTGAAAGGTGAAGCTTTGCAGATCTCAAATTCTGAATACACCAAGTTGATCAGATCATCAAGGCGCATCGTTCTATCCTTTCAAAAAGTTGAAATTCACATTTTGAATTTTTAGGGTTTTTCTGACAAACCCTAATCCGAGACCAGATCCAGTTTTTCAGCAAAGCAATTGGTAAGACCTAAATCTTTTCTATTTCCATTTGAAGTACTCTTTAAGATGTCTCACCACACCAAGCTTGAGGATAAGCTTGAAGGGGATGATAAATTACGATCCTGGAAGTATAGGATTGGGTCAATCCTAGAAGAAAATGAATTGGACTCCTACATCAGCTCTGAGGTACCTATCCTAGAGGATGAAGAGGCTAAGGTTTTGCATAAGAAGAACTTGGTCAAGGCAAAGAGAATCATTGCTATTTCTATCAAAAACCATCTCATACCACATGTGTCGTCTCTAAAGACACCCAAGGAGATGTTTGACTCCTTGACCAAGTTATTTGAAGGGAAGAACATAAATCGGAAGATGACTTTGCGGAATCAATTGAAAGGGGTCAAAATGTTTAATGGAGAGACCATTCAATCTTACTTCTTCAAGGTCTCTCAGATCAAGGAACAACTTGAAGCTGTGGATGAAGTAGTGGACAATGGTGAAGTTGTTATGACCACTCTGAATGGCCTACCTAGGTCATGGGACTCCTTTATTCAAGGAATCTGTGAAAGAAAGAAATTAATCTCTTTCAGTAGGCTGTGGGAGGAATTCTCTCAAGAAGAAGCAAGGCTTGTAGCATGAGAAGAAAATATGGGTAGTGAAGATCAAGCTCTCACAGCTCACGCCAAAAGAAGCAAGCCTAAAAAGGAGCACTCTCAGCAGAAGAGATCCACTCACTATCACCAAAAGAATAAGAAAGATCTAAGGTGCTTCACATGCAATGAGAAGAGTCACTTTGCTTCAGAATGTCCCAAGAACAAAAGGGACAACAACAATAACGACAACTTCAACAAGAAGAAGAAGGGTAACAAAAGAAGGTACCATGCTCATGTTGTTGAAGATGATAAACCTCCAAAGATGAAGGCCAGAGCAGAAAGTGATGATGATGACTCATCAAGTGAAGAAGAGTATGTTCTAATCTCTACTCTCACAGGTACTATCTCTCATGGTTGTAATGATTGGTTAATTGATAGTGGGGCTTCCAAACACATGACTGGGTTTAAAGAATCTTTTGTAAATCTATCTGAACATGAATCACCCCATAAAGTGAAACTTGGGGATGACTATCAATACCCTATCAAAGGAAGTGGCGAAGCCTCCTGCAACCTAGATTCTGGAAATTCTTTGAAGATGAAAGAAGTTCTTTATGTACCTGGGCTCAACAAGATCCTACTCTCCATATCCGCATTGGATGCAAAAGGTATGAGGGTTGCATTTGTAGATGGCCAAGTTCTAATGTGGCCAAAAGGTAAAACTATTGATGATGTAGTAGTGAGCAAGAGGGAGGATTGTATAAATTGAAAGGACAACTTGAACATGCCATGGTACATGATTCCATGGAGCCAAGTGAAATTTGGCATAGAAGACTTGCACATATGCACTACAGAGAATTACCAATTGCAAGTAAGGCTGTAGAAGGTCTTCCTGAAATCAAGACCAAACATGAAGGTGTTTGCAAAGGATATTCAAAAGGAAAGAACATAAAGAAGGAATTTCCAAGCAGTGAAAGCAAGGCAAAAGATATCTTGGAAATCATCCACTCCAATGTATGTGGTCCAATGTCATCCAATTCTCTGAGTGGGTACGTTTACTATGTCTCTTTCATAGATGACTTCTCTAGGAAGACTTGGGTTTACTTCTTGAAGAACAAAGATGAAGTATTTGATAACTTCAAGGAATTCAAAACCTTGATGGAGAACCAAACTGATAAGAAGATCAAAACATTCAGATCCAACAATGGTGGAGAATTCACCTCAGGTGACTTCAAGAAGCTATGCAGTTATTCAGGGATTAAGAGGGAGTTGACTGCTCCTTACAATCCACAACAGAATGGAGTTGCAGAAAGAAAGAATAGAACAATCATGGAAGTAGCAAGGTCAATGCTACATGACCAGGATCTACCTATGCATCTATGGGCAGAAACAGCTAGAACAACTGTATATGTGCAGAATAGAACACCCCACAAGATATTGGACAACAAGACACCAAAAGAGGTCTTCTCTGGTAAGAAACCTGAAGTCAGCCATCTCAGAATATTTGGTTGTCCAATATACACTCAAGTCCCAAAGGAAAAGAGGACCAAGATGGATCCTTCAAGAAAGAAGGGTATCTTTGTGGGTTACAGTGAAAGCTCGAAGGCTTACAGAATATACTTTCCAAGGTTCAAGAATATTGATGTCAGCAGGGATGTGACATTTAATGAAAACTTGGCATTCATCAAATCAAGAAAGACACCTGTTGAAGATTATGAAGAACCTAAGGAAACTAGATTTGAAGACACTACTATGGTTGAAGCAAATCCAAATGCAGATCGTGAAATTGAAGATCCGCAAGAACCTGTAAATCCACCCCGTGAGAATAAATCTCACAAGAGGAAACCTACATGGGCTAGAGAGCTCATTCAAGATGCATAAAGATATGGCATTCAAGAAAAAGAACACACAGGAAAGAAGAGAACTAGATCACATACCAGCTATGTTGCTTAACTCTGTGATATCATGAACAAAGAACCTTCCAGTTATGAAGAAGCAACATAAAAGAAAGAATGGAAGGATGTCATGGTTGAAGAATACCAATCAATAATGAAGAATGATGTTTGGGATGTTGTACCAAGACCTGAAGGGTAGTCTATTGTGACTTCCAAATGGATCTACAAGATCAAGCATGCTACAGATGGCAGCATAGAGAAATACAAGGCAAGATTCGTAGCTCGTGGCTTCTCTCAAAAAGAGGGAATTGACTATGAAGAAAATTTTGCTCCTGTACCCAGGTACACTTCCATTAGATCAGTACTTGCTCTGGCTGTAGCGATGAAATGGAAGATACACCAGATGGATGTCAAGACTACTTTCTTGAATGGTGTAGTTGAAGAGGAAGTGTATGTGGAGCACCCACTCTGTTTTGAAACACATGACAGGGAGTCATATGTGTGCAGATTGAAGAAAGCCTTGTATGGCTTGAAGCAAGCTCCTAGGACTTGGTATAATAGAATGGATAGTTTCCTATCTAGTTTGGGCTTTACCAAGAGTAAAGTGGAGTCCAATCTTTACTTCAAGGTTGAGGAAGGAAATCCTGTGATACTTCTCCTATATGTGGATGACCTATTTGTGACAGGAGATGATAGACTAATTGCCGATACAAAGAGAAAGCTTGTTGTCGAGTTTGATATGAAGGAATTGGGGATGATGCACTATTTCCTAGGTATGGAGGTGTGGCCGAGTGCAGATGGGATCTTCCTTGGACAAGGGAAGTATACAGTAGATATCTTGAAGAGGTTGGGGATGATGGATTGCAAGGCCATGGCTACACCTATGGCATCGAACCTGAAGCTTCTATGTGATGCTTCATCTGAGCTAGTTGATGTCTCTATGTATCGTCAAATGATTGGGTCCTTGATGTACCTGACGAATACGAGACCAGATATTTTCTTTGCAGTGAACACATTGAGCCAATTCCTGACTGATCCGAGGAGTGTTCACCTGGTTGTTGTAAAGCATATTCTGAGGTGCCTGAAGGGTACAGTTGATTATGGGCTCAAGTATGATAGGTAATGTTGATTCAGACAGGAAGGCAGTGCTGTAGATAGGAAGAGCACATCTGGGTGTTGCTTCAGTATGGGATCAGGTGTGATCTCTTGGTTTAGTAGGAAGTAGTCCTGCATAGCACTAAGTATAGCCGAGGCAGAGTATGTTGTAGCCTGTTCGGCTAGTTGTGAGGTAGTATGGCTTTGGAAGCTACTGCAAGAGTTATTTGATCTCTTGATGGAGACTACTGGTATCTTTTGTGACAACTAGAGTTGTGTGAAGCTGTCTGAGAACCCAGTGTTCCATGATAGGTCAAAACACATAGAGATCAAATATCACTATACCAAGGATATGGTGCAAAGAGGAGCAGTGAAGCTCTTGTATGTTGCGACGGACAAGCAGATTGCAGATGTGCTGACGAAACCACTAGTCAGACTGAAGTTTGAGTACTTCAGAGAGAGGCTTGGTGTTCTTTAGATTGATGACACTTTGAGGAAGAAGTGATGGATACATTTGCAGGAGCCATTCCGAGCATGGTGACAGGAGGATCCTTCCATTGCTGTGGATGTAAGCGCTGGATGATGAGCATAAATACGATGTTTGAGTTTCTGCTGGATATGATTAGTTGGATCATTTATGTATGTATGCATCACGTTGGATGTTGGATATGATCAGTTGGATCATTTATGTATGTATGCATCATGTTGGATGCTGGATATGATCAGTTGGATAATTTATGTATGTACGCATCATGTTGGATGTTGGATATGATTAGTTGGATCATTTGTATGTATTTTTGTATATGCATCATGTTGGATGCTTGGACAATGTATCTGTATATGTATCAAGTGGATACATTGTATGAGCAGGTAGATCATGTATGTTGATATGTATCGGGTATGATCAGGTGGATCATGTAATTGTATATGTATCAGGTGGATACATTGTATTATCAAGTAGATCATGTATGATGATATTTATCGGGTAGATACTGTGTATGCATCAGGTGGATGCATTGTATGATCAGGATGATCATGGATTGTTGATGTATATGTAACTTCGGAATGTATTCATCTATGTATTTCATATATATTTATTGTATCCTTATAAGAGATGTGTTATTCCTCTATAAGGAAGTGTCGTCATGTGGATTGACAAGTGTCGCAAGTGTGTGTACTTACCGATGGGTTATTAGACCACCATGTGTGGGGTCGGACCTGAAATATATATTATATTGTGGATGTATCTAGATAGACAAGTCATCCCCATAGTGTAATTGGGCAAATAGGTTAAGTATAAATAGAGATCGGGAGATCTCTATTTGGATCATTCGAAAAGACACACTTCTCTCACTCAGAAAGTGGCGCACTAGTGAGGAGGAGGATCATCTTCTCTAGGAGACTATCTCAAGTGTATTTTTGTTGTACTTTGGTTGAGCCATTTCTCTCTCTATCTCTGAGGAAGTTGTGGGGTTTTTCACCTTAGGTTTTTCCCCACGGAAACTCTGTGTCTCTTGTCTCTCATGCTTTTGATTCTTGTGATGCTTGTCATGCTTATTGTGATTGTTATGCATTGATATACTGTATATGTTATTCTCTCAGTAAAGATCTAAGAGTATTGTGAATTAATGCTCAAATTTTAACATGGTATCAGAGCTAGCCTGAGAAGAAGACATTTTGCAGTGACAGAAACTTGAGTTTCTTGTTTATTGGGTTTCTCTCCACATTTTTTGGAAAATAAGTATAGTAGATTGACTCTACTCATCAAGGATAATCTATCTGTCCAATCAGAATTCAATTCTGAGCATTTTCAGATTTGGCCCTAAAAATTAGGGTTTACACAAAAATAGGAATTTCTTACATATGAAGACATACCTAGATGCTCATTGCAAAAATCGAATTTTAGAGCTTTGGATCGAGATTTTTGGCTAGGTAGATCTCTGGGAAACTCAAACCCTAATTCAGGGCTCTCCCTAGAGAACCCGAGAGGACAAAAAGGAAAATCTGAAGGGTAAAGCTTTGCTGATCTCATATTCTGAATACACCAGGATGATCAGCTCATCAAGGCGCATCTTTCTATCATTTCAGAAAGTTGAAATTCACATTTTGAATTTTTAGGGTTTTTTCGACAAACCCTAATCCAGGACCAGATCCAGTTTTCAGCATTTCAAGTGGTAAGATCTAAATCTTTTCTATTTCCATTTGAAGTACTCTTTAAGATGTCTCACCACACCAAGCTTGAGGATAAGCTTGAAGGGGCTGATAACTTCTGATCTTGGAAGTATAGAATTGGGTTAATCCTGGAAGAGAATGAGTTGGACTCGTATATAAAAGAAGACATCCCTATCCCAGAGGATGAAGAGGCTAAGGTATTGCATAAGAAGAACTTGGTCAAGGAAAAGATAATCATTGTTGATTCTATCAAAGACCATCTCATACCCCATGTGTCTTCTCTAAAGACACCCAAAGCTATGTTTGACTCTTTGACCAAGCTATTTGAAGGGAAGAACATAAATCGGAAGATGACTCTACAGAATAAATTGAAAGGGGTCAATATGTTAAATGGAGAATCCATTCAATCTTACTTCTCCAAGGTCTCTCAGATCAAGGAACAAATTGAAGCTGTGGATGAAGTAGTGGATAATGGTGAAGTTGTTATGACCACTCTGAATGGCCTTCCTAGGTCATGGGACTCCTTTATTCAAGGAATATGTGCAAGAAAGAAATTGATCTCTTTCAGTAAACTATGGGAAGAATTCTCTCAAGAAGAAGCTAGGCTTGTATCCCATGAAGAAAAGATGGGAGGTGAAGATCAAGCTCTCACAACTCACACTAAGAAGGGAAAGTTCAAGAGGGATCCATCCCATCACAAGAAGAAATATTCTCATCATTTTCACAAAGACAAGAAAGATCTAAGGTGTTTCACTTGTAATGAGAAGGGTCACTTTGCTTAAGAATGTCCCAAGAACAATAGGGACAACTGCAACAACAACAACTCCAGCAAGAAGAAGAACTGTAAAAAAAGAAGGTACCATGCTCATGCTGCCGAAGATGATGAACCTCCAAAGAAGAAGGCTAGGGCAGAAAGTGATGATAGTAATGATGACTCATCAAGTTAATAAGAGTATGTTCTAATCTCTGCTCTCATAGGTACTATCTCCCATGGTTGTAATGATTGGTTAATTGATAGTGGGGATTCCAAACACATGACTGGGTTTAAAGAATCCTTTGTAATTCTGTCTGAACATGAATCATCTCATAAAGTGAAACTTGGGGATGATTATCAATATCCCATCAAAGGAAGTGGTGAAGCCTCCTACAACCTAGATTCTGGAAAATCTTTGAAGATGAAAGAAGTCCTTTATGTACCTGGGCTCAAGAAGAACTTACTCTCCATCTCTGCATTGGATGCAAAAGGTATGAGGGTTGCATTTGTGGATGGCCAAGTCCTAATGTGGCCAAAGGGAAAGACCATAGATGATGCACTGGTGATTGGAGAGCAAGAGGGAGGTTTGTATAAATTGAAAGAACAACCTGAACATGCCATGGTGACATAAAGACAAAGATTCATCCATATTCATGGATGACATAGAGGTAAGTATAATTTGTTTTTACAAAAGTTGACTAATGAGTTATGCAGGTCATTGAAGAGAACAAGAACACATTGCTCGACATAACTAGCAAATATGGTGACTAGGTATGTGTTTCTTATATCATTATATAAGTATGCATGACATGATTGATGATGTTTATTCATGAAGTCATAGGTTTGAATAATCATGGGTATATGCATATTACGTGTCTTACTTTATTTAATGTTATGACTAACCAGAAGAGTCATAGGTTTGAGTAATCACTGGTTTAGACATGTTATGACTAACCATAAGAGTCCTATATAAACCTTGAATGTTAATGCTTATTATTTCTGTTTGAAATGATCATGACTATACATGCTTGATATTATCGTGTGTTGATAGTATTGAGAATATACTAATGAATGTATGATTTTGTAAGAGATCACAAGGATAACACAATGATGATACTAACAAGCATGCATAGGGATCGAGAATGAATATAAGTTCAAGAATAGGTAATCTAGGAAGCAAAGATCAAGAGGGAGCACACTCCAGTGGTTTCTGCAAGGATGCAGATATTCAGAGGGAGTTGACCATCTCTCTACATTCCACAACAAAAAGGTGTAGAAGAAGCTACTTCAGATTAGGACTCCAGTAGCTCCTGCAAGGAAGCAAAGGCTCAGAGGGAGTCCATCCAACAAACAAAAAAAATAAGCATTTTAATTATCATTTCTTACATATTTGTTTGTTTAAATAAAATTGTTCAATGATGTATATACTCATGTTCCTAGACTTAGGATATTTATTATGCAGATTAGAATGATTGCATTAATGAACAGGATACTACTAATATGCATGTGATGGGTAAGTGGCCTATGGAATTGTACAACATTCCATTGCTACTTATCTAGAATGAAACCTCTTTGCTGACATGTTGGGAGTAGTGCAAACTCTTAACAATGTTCTGGTAGAGACTGGAAGGCATCTAGAAAGTTATGGAACATGGATAAATGTTGTATTGAAGCATTGGCTAAAATAATTGCATGACTGTGTGACATATTTCTTTATGTGTAAGAATTTGTTATGAAAATTATGAGATGTTCCTAATCATGCAATTTGACTTGTTTTGTAGGAAAGATCGTATACCTTCACCTACGAAAGAAGGACTACAACATTTGTTCCAGCAACAAAGATATCTATTAAAAATATTGAAGTTCCCAGGATATGGGAAGAATGCCATGATCTGTCGATCATGAAGATTGATGTTTGGGATGTAGTTCCAAGACCTGAAGGGAATTTTGTTATGACTTCCATATGGATCTATCAGATCAAGCATGCTCCAGATGGCAGCATAGAGAAATATAAAAGCAATGAAATGGAAGATACACTAGATGGATTTCAAGACAACTTTCTTGAATGATGTAATTGAAGAAGAAGTGTATGTGGAGCAGCCACTTGGTTCTAAGACACATGACAGGGAGTCATATATGTGCAGAACTTGGTATGGTAGGATGGACAGTTTCCTATCTAGTTTGGGCTTTACCAAGAGTAAAGCGGATTCCAACCTTTACTACAAGGTTGAGGAAGGGAATCTTGTGATTCTACTTTTGTATGTGGATGACTTATTTGTAACAGGAGATGACATATTGATTGTAGATACTAAGAGGAAGCTTACTGCTGAGTTCGATATGAAAGATTTGGGGATGATGCATTATTTCCTAGGTATGGAGGTGTGGCAGAGTGCAGGTGGGATCTTCCTTGGTCAAGGAAAGTACACAGTAGATATCCTAAAGAGATTCAGGATGATGGATTGCAAGGCCATGGCCACACCTATGGAATCGAATCTGAAGCTTCTATGTGATGCTTCATCTGAGCTAGTTGATGTCTCTATGCATCGTCAGATGATTGGGTCCTTGATGTACCAAACGAACACGAGACCATATATTTGCTTTGCAATGAACACATTGAGCCAGTTCTTGACGGATCTGAGGAGTGTTCACCTGGTTGCTGTAAAGCATGTCCGAAGGTACCTAAAAGGTACAGTGGATTATGGGCTCAAGTATGAAGCGAATCAAAAGTTTAACCTGCAGGGTTATGTTGATTCAGATTGGGTTGGCAGTGCTGCAGATAGAAAGAGCACATCTGGGTGTTGCTTCAGTATGGGATCAGGTGTGATTTCTTGGTTTAGCAGGAAGCAGTCTTGCATAGCACTAAGTACAGCTGAGGCAGAGTATGTTGCAGCCTATTCAGCTAGTTGTGAGGCAGTATGGCTACGAAAGCTACTGTCTGAGTTATTTGATCTCCCATTGGATGTTACTTGTATCTTTTGTGATAACCAAAGTTGTGTAAAGCTATCTGAGAACCCAGTGTTTCATGACAGGTCGAAACACATAGAGATCAAATATCACTATATCAGGGATATGGTGCAGAGAGGAGCTGTGAAGCTCCTGTATGTTGTGACAGACGAGCAGATTGCAGATGTGCTGACGAAGCCACTAGCCAGGGTGAAGTTCGAGTACTTGAGGGAGAGGCTTGGTGTTCTTCAGATCGACAACACTTTGAGGAAGAAGTGATTGACACATTTGTTGAAGCCATTCCAAGCATGTTGGAAGGAGGATCCTTCACATGGCTGTGGATGAAGTGCTGGGTGACGAGCATCAGGACGATGCTCCAGTTACTGCTCTGTATATGTATCATGTTGGATGTTGGATATGATCAGTTGGATCATTTATATTTATGTGTGTGTATGCATCATGTTGGATGCTGGATATGATCGGTTGGATCATTTGTATGTATTTGTATATGCGTCATGTTGGATGCTAGATATGATCGGTTGGATCATTTGTATGTACTTGTATATGCATCATGTTGGATGCTTGGACCATGTATCTGTATATGTATCAGGTGGATACATTGCATGATCAAGTAGATCATGTATGTGTATATGTATCATGTATTTGTATTTGTATCAGGTGGATACACTGTATGATTAGATGGATCATGTATGATGATATGTATCAGGTAGATACTTGGTGTGCATCAGGTGGATGCATTGTATGATCAGGTTGATCATGATGATGAGCTTCAGGATATTGCTCCAGATGATATGTACCAGGATGGTACAAGTGAAGATGATTAGTATGATCATGGGAATCAGGATGATGTCTCGTACGATGATGATCCATTGGATCATGAGTATCAGGTTGATACTTGGAGGTCAGAGATGATATGTGGTAGGTTGCGCAAATTCCATGTAATCAGTCCTGGGAGATCTTGCCGGTCGTGCTGCGGCACATAAATGTTCCTAGGGTACTCTTTCCGGTATTGATATGTAGTATGTAATCAGTCCTTAGATATCCGATAGGTTGAGCTGTGTGCTCGTAATCAGTCCTGGGATGAGGTATTACTACAGAGACATGTAATGAGTCCTGGAGATCCAATAGGTTGAGATGTGTGCTCGTAATTAGTCCTGGGATGCTTTTTAGAGATCTTGCTGTTCGTGTTGCAGCACATCAATGTTTCTAGGATTCTCTTTAAAGGTTTTGTCTATCCACATGTAATCAGTCCCGAAGATCTGAGAGGTTGAGCTGTGTGCTTGTAATAAGTCCTGGGATGCTCTTTAGAGATCTTGCCGGTCTTGCTGCGGCACATAAATGTTCCTGGGATGCTCTTTAAAGGTATTATGGAGGAGATGCATGTAATCAGTCCCGGGAGATCTTGTCGGTCGTTCTTAGGCACATAAATGTTCCTGGGATACTCTTTCCAGTATTGCATCCGCACATAAAATTAGTCCTCAGAGGCCACCTCTATCAGACCATTCGCACAGATGATGAAGACCTGCAGGTGGTGGGCCTACATCCAGTATGAAAAAGAACTGACTCTGTAGAACTTCCTATGACGAGTAGAGTCAGATATTGGTTGAGATAGCAGCAACAGTGACGATGATGATGACGATGATCCCGAGAAGAAGACTTATCTAGCAGAACTGTGTCGAGAAAGACCTTCCTAGTTAAGAGGGAGTGTTGATGTATATGTAACTTCGGAATGTATTTCATCTATGTATTTCATATATATTTATTGTACCCTTATAAGAGATGTGTTATTCCTCTATAAGGAAGTGTCGTCATGTGGATTGACAAGTGTTGCAAGTGTGTGTACTTGCCGATGGGTTATTAGACCACCGTGTGTGGGGTTGACCCTGAAATATATATTATATTGTGGATGTAACTATATAGACAAGTCGGACCCATAGTGTAACTAGGCAAACAGGTTAAGTAAAAATAGAGATTGGGAGATCTCTATTTGGATCATTCGGAAAGACACACTTCTCTCACTCAGAAAGTGGCGCACTAGTGAGGAGGAGGATCATCTTCTCTAGGAGACTATCTCAAGTGTATTTTGGTTGTACTTTGGTTGATCCATTACTCTCTCTATCTCTGAGGAAGTTGTGGGGTTTTTCACCTTAGGGTTTTCCCCACGGAAACTCTGTGTCTCTTGTCTCTCATGCTTTTGATTCTTGTGATGCTTGTCATGCTTATTGTGATTGTTATGCATTGATATACTTTATATGTTATTCTCTCAGTAAATATCCAAGAGTATTGTGAATTAATGCTCAAATTTTAACATGGATTACAAGCTTCAGGATGTTGCTCCAGATGACATGCATCATGACGATGCAGCGATGATGATCAAGGCGATCATGTGTACATCAGGATGATGTATGGTGAGTATCAGGATGATACTCTGTGGCTGTAGAACAGGTTGTGCAGATGAGCATGTCTGGGAGATCCTATAGGTTAGAGTTGTGTACCCATAACAGCTTGGGATTCTCTTTCGAGACATTGCTCTAGGAGGACATATGTTATCACCCTAGGAGATCCTTCAGGTCAGAGTTGTGTACCTGTAACATCCTAGGATTCTCTTTCAAGGTTTTTTCCTATGGCATATAATAGAACCCTGAGAGATCCTTCAGGTTGGAGTTGTGTACCCGTAACATCCTGCTATGCTCTTTCAAGGTTTTTCCATGACCACATGTAATTTGTTCCCTGGGAGATCCTTCAGGTCGGAGTTGTGTACCCGTAGCATCCTAGGATGCTCTTGCGAGGTTTTGTGGTGACCACATGTAATTTGTGCCCTAGGAGATCCTACAGGTTGGAGTTGTGTACCTGTAACATCCTAGGATGCTCTTTCGAGGTTTTGTGGTGGGGTCACATGTAATAGCACCCTGGGAGATCCTACAGGTCGGAGTTGTGTACCTGTAACATCCTAGGATGCTCTTTCGAGATTTTGTGATGCATGTAATAAGTCCTAAGGATTCCACAGTATGGCCAGTGATGATGAAGACCTGCAGGTGGTGGGCCTACATCCAGTATGAAAAAGGACTGGCTCTGTAGAACTTCCTATGACGAGTAGATTCAGAGATTGGTTGAAATAGCAGTAGTGATGACGACGATGATTCGAGGTCGTTGCATCGATGACGATGATCCAGAGAAGAAGACTGTGCTAGCAGATCTATGTCGAGAAATACCTTCCTAGTTAAGAGGGAGTGTTGATGTATATGTAACTTCGGAATGTATTTCATTTATATATTTGTTGTACTCCTATAGAGATGTATTATTCCTCTATACGAAAGTGTCGTCATTTGTATTGACAAGTGTCGCGAGTGTGTTAACTTTCCGATGGGTTATTAGACCACCTTGTAAGGGGTCGGCCCGATATAATGTAATGTGAAGTTATTGTACCTAGCTAGAGAAGTTGGCCCCATAAGGTTATTGGGAAAATATGACAAGTATAAATAGAGATCGAGAGATCTCTATTTGATCACTTCCAAACTCACTCTTCCTTCACTTGGAAAGTGGTACACATGTGAGGAGGAGGATTAGTTGCTAGGAGGAGTCTATCTCTGTGTACTTTGGTTGTATTATTTCTCTATCTATCTCTGAGGAAGTTGTGGGGTTTTTCCCCTTAGGGTTTTCCCCACGGAAACTCTGTGTGTCTATTGTCTCTCATGCTTTTGATTCTTGTGATGATTGACATGCTTGTTATGATTACTATGCATTGATATATTGTACATGTTATTCTCTTAGTAAAGATCCTAAAGTATATTGAATTAATGCTCAAAATTTAACACTAATAAGCTTAGCTTACTATACTCAATTATAGGCTAAACTATGAGATATCATTATAAGTGACTATAATGTGATAGTATTATTGGAGTATAAGTTAGTACCATATATGTTTTTTACATATCTTATATATACATATAAGTGTATAAATATACATTTATATTCTATTACATTGTGGAAAAGAAAGGGGCGTAACCTCTCTAACTAGTATCTGGAATGTATTATTTAAAGTTCATTTAGGCATGGAAATTAAGGGCAATAGGGTTGGCTAAGATGTTAGATAACTAAATTTATAAACGTTTAAGGTATGGTATTTTTGTAATTCTAATCTACTGAGTTTCTATTAAAGAATATGGTTTTCTTTAGTACTACATGTCGATTTCTTGGATATGACGTTGATTAAAAAATATTTATATACATTAGAGTAAAGGATGTTACCTTATTCAAAATATTGAGTAGCATGACTAAAGTGAAGGTTAGTCTTATTATTTCATGTTATAAACTCTTGTATAAGAGAATATACAAAGGTCATAGTTTAAAGTGAAGATTAGACTTCTTGTTATTGTTCAACATAATATATTTATGTTATAAACTCTAGGCATTATAAAAATGTTATAAAGTGAAGGTTATATTTTTTATTAACAATGTATTTATGTTATAAACTTTTAGGAAAAGAAAATATTTTTAGAGATTATAACTCATAGGTAAATATTTGACCTAGAGAGGCATCGATGTTAACAAAATACATTTTGGATATGTTGTTAAACATAAAGGAGTATTTCATAGGTGGATTTGTTCCCCTAAAAGTAAATGTATATTCTTTTAGTGCGCTACGTGGTAGGGGCTAAGAAAGTATAAAGATATTGTTGCAACAACCATGTTGTTGGATGTAATCCCTTGATTTGAAGAATAATAAAGCAACATAGCTTTGTGGACATTGCGCAAGATGAGGGTGAACCATGGTAAAAAAGTGTCCATGGTATGTGTATTATAATGCATGTTGTTAATGTGTACTTTATGCTTTTACTTATTGAACACTATGATGCTTTTGTTATTATGCTAATCAAAGTTGAAGTATGTGTATATTGTGTCAAATTGCCTTGTTATGATAAAATATATTTCTTGAATTTGATATTCTCATGTAATATAATATATGATGATTTTGTTTAAACACATCACTATTGAATAAGTCTTTTCATTGAAATCATGTTTATGTTTGATAAGAAAATAAATTGAGTGACCATCTTGGGTGGCATATTTCGCTTATAGTTATTATAAGGGTCATATATGGAATTATAGATGTGCTACCTCTATTTTGTTGTCTCAAGTAAGATGGAAGGAGATAACTAAATGTAAGTGTAATTGATCTTGTAAGGTTTGATACATTTATGCATGGTTGAATATTTTATCTCATATGTATAAAGTTTGTGGAGATAAGTATCCATTGCGAAAAATTTATCCTGAAAATTTTGCTAAATTACGGATATGAAATTTTGGGTTTGTGACAAATGGTATTAGAGCGAGGTTACAAACACTAGGGCCTATTCGGCTCAACATGAAATAAGTAATTATGAAAGATAATGAAGTTGTTCTTGTTTTGTTTTGACACATGAACTAGACTGGATGAGGGAGGATTGTTAACGAAGTTAAGCTTCATTTTCTCCAAATGAGTAAAGATAAGTATTTCTCGTCATTGTTTCCTTACAAAATTTGTGAGCCAGGTATGATTTTTAGCTTAACTTGAGTTGTCCCATGCTAGATACAAGATATAGATGCTCACATTATTACATGGCATTGTTAAGGAAAATAATATTTTGATTTCATTATATGTGAAAAGAGGATATGATATTTACATAAAGTATAGATAGTTAGTTTATTTAATATAGGTGATGTACTCCATTAAGATCTATAATAGGAGTACATATGTAATACGTTACTCGATGTTATAAATGATTTCCATGCTTAAAAGAATGAATTCACTACCTTATCAAAGAAATTGGTTTTTGTTATACAAAGATACAATCAATGTTGGCATGTAAAGCACATCCTAGGACATCGCCATAAGGAATCAAACTAGTTGAAAGATACACTGGATGAAAACTATTTCATATAAAGGATGAGTCGATACGGATGTTGTTCTATGTCCCTTCAAAGATTGATGTAACTGATTTTTGTATCATGATTACTTAAAAAGTTTAGGGCATCATAATATTTTGTGTTGGTTGTTGATTCATAAGTATATATCATTTGGTAATACTAGCCTAAGAAATAGAGAAGATATGGAAGGCTATGAAAAAACGTGTTAGTAACTTAAAAAAAACAAAGGTTTTGATAAATTTCTAAAAACATGCAGATTAAATTAGATAGATAGTTGTTACGATAGAAATTGTGTAGAGCTTGCATTCATATAGATTATAGAAGATGACTGGGTAAAATAACTTGTCATAGTTACATGCATTGCTTGAAATAAAAATTGGTCCTCAAAGAATCAATCGATAAAATGAACATCGTTTTACTTAGGTTTTGGTATTATGTCTATTACCGGATATTGTTGGTTTCCTTTTTATTCTCTTCCATGGATCCAATAGTATGAAGCTAGCTAAGTAATTCTTACTCTTAAGTAAAGATAGCAGGAATGAATTTGACATATTAGGTTACTCATGAAAGGTGTGAATGAATTTATGTGGTAAGATGACTAGTATGTTTGAATATTACTTGTTTCATATATGAAAAATCATCTTTTTATTTCTTAACATAAATTGTGTTTTCAGTTTAGAATTTCCTCTCGTTATTAGACTTGTAAGTATAAGCTTAAAGGTGTATCATTGTATGGAAATTGCAAGAACTATTCTTGGGAGTTTATGATTATTGGAGAGAAATATGAATCTAAATATATCTTCATTAGGTTTTGCTATATCTTTAAAACAAAGATTGATATGTACCAAGTTAAAAGATCTTATTAAAAGTAGAGATTTTGATTATAAGAATAGAAAAATCCTAAAAGCTTGTTATGGTTGATTGATTATAGGATATTTTCAAGAAGTAGCGAAAGGGTAGCAAACAGGTATCTTTAGATTATGAGTCTCAAATTGAAATGAATCCTTATATGACTTAAATTATGATACTAATATTATTGTTTGTGAGTAGATTGGACCTCAGATTCACAATATGAATATTGAAGAATTTATAAACATACATTAGGGTGAATTGAAAATAATACACAAGTTATTGAAAGGGGATGTGTGAAAAGCTATGGGACTAATATGTTCGATTGTTGAGCTATTGAAGCAAATAATTTTTTTCTTTTATACTAACATTTCAGGAAGTGATCTTAACGACGACTGATGTCAAGATCAAAGAAGAATGATGATTATAAAACTTATATAGAAAAGTTGAGTTATAACACTCAAGAGTAAGTAATGATTTACTTACATTTTATTTTGGATTACAGGATTTTATGAATCATGATCGGTGATAAAACTTATGATTAATGATGTGTAATCATCAAAATGCATAGAATCTGATAAGCAAATGAGTGAATATATTTGTTGTTATTATGATGCATGTGGCATAGAGAACGATTGTTATTATGAGAAGGTTTAAATTGTGTATCTAAACATAACAGAAAGGAGGTTCCTACATTCATTTTCTAGCCATTGCAAGAGGTAACTTCCCTAAAAATAAATATGTGGTCAGGTTCCCCACGGAAGTGGAACAAAGCGGGTGGCTCGTTGAATGTTATACTGACCCATAATACCTAAGCAATCTTTATATCCATCAAATTTAGTAGGTAGCTCATTATTTTTTATTCATTGTGGCAATTCCTAAACCAGAAAGTGGAGGAATGCACAAGAGATTCAATGAGGGGAATGGATATGGAGTGAATGGTAGAGATAGTATGAAATCTAAACTAGTTCAGCCACATTGTTGAGTTCAATATTGCCAAAGGAAAAAGAATTACTATTGAGTACAATAAGAAATTATCATACTACTATTATATAAAATATCACTACTGAGTTTATAGAAAATGTTTCTAATAAAAGTTTTATTTGCAAGTTTTATTTATAAGTTTTAACTCAAGGACGAGTTGTGTGTTCAGCAAAGGAGTGCTGAAAACTCAGGAGAGAGTTTGATGATCAACAAGGTGTTGTTGAAATATTGTGTTATGACGTAACCAATATTGAATGATTTGTATTGTGGTCTAATAGATTTCTTTATGCTAGAGTAAGCAAATATGCCCTCACAGATGAGGATGAATGATAAATGATTAACATTTATTGTTTGAAATTTTGTATACTTATGTGTACTGGAAAATATTTTCAGATCTTGTATGATCTGTACAGATGTACAAGTTGTGAAAAGAAATACGAATCACAAAGATGCATGAAGATCATGTGAGTTTTTTGAAAGATGATCAAATTACCAAAGAAGAGATGACAAGTATGATGACTCAAGAAGAGTAGACAAATTGCTGAAGAAGACTGAACACCGAGGACTGTGTTATTCTTAAGGGGAGGAGTATGTAACATCCCTAATTTTTACCCTTAATAATGTTATAAATACATATTGTAATTAGGAATGTGGCCCTCGTGAGGATCTCAAGGCCAAGGCCCCACCAGTGAACCCTGAAAGTGTTGTTGTGAATTACTCTTAAATGGTAAGTTAAAAACGGATGCAACTAAGCGCCACACAAGTGAAGTCACTATGAAAAAGGTGAAGGGTAAGATGGATTTCCAAAATCTAACTGTAGATGGTGGGTATAATAATAGTGCCATGGGTACTTGAGGAAGACTGAGTTTACAAGTAAAACTCAAAATTTATAAGTGTCGTCATGGGTGGCGAGAAATGGTTACTGATCGCAATACTTCCATTTAGTTTTAAAAGCACCTTCTGAGTATGAAGATAACTAGGATTAATGATTTTTATGGGCCTAAGGTAAGTCGTACATTTATATGGTACCATGAGAAAGTGGTGAATCCCTAAGTACTAAATTTATTAAGTAATGGGTCTGATAAGATTAGCTTACTATACTCAATTATAGACTAAACTATGAGATATCATTATAAGTGACTATAATGTGATAGTATTATTGGAGTATAAGTTAGTATCATATTTGTTTTATACATATCTTATATATACATGTAAGTGTATAAATATACATTTATATTCTATTACATTGTGGAAAAGAAAGGGGCGTAACCTCTCTAACTAATATCTAGAATGTAATATTTAAAGTTCATTTAGGCATGGAAATTAAAGGCAATAGTCCCTAAAGATAAGATATGTATATTAAAGATATACATTTATAGTTATAAAGGGGCCACTTTATATACATAAATTTTCTTTTCTTTATAAGAGGCCAAGGGAGAATATGTTTCCCTTCTATATATATATATTATAAGTATGGAAATTGTGCATATTTTTATACAAGGCATCGATAAAACCTTATCAAAATTGTGATTTAAGATAATTTATATTTTGGAAGAGAATAGAAGACCTCTCATCCACAAAAAGGGATGTTTGTATTTCATTTATATATATGGGAAGATGTATATATATAATTATTATAGTTCTCTCAACAAGAGCGTCGAGCCCGTAAAGGGACACTCCATGTGGAAGAGGTTCTGAATCTTAATGGTTGTGGTCTACCTTGTTATAGTATGAACACACTCTCTAAGGAAAAAACAAAATGAATTACATTATTGGTAAGTGAAGTTTACGGTAGTTGAGAAAACCATGGAGAATGGTTCCCTGGATGGGTAAGGGCGCAATGGCTCTTGGCCACTTCATAGAAACCCTAATGCCATTTGTGCTGAGCAAGACACCACATGGGTTGGGTCTCCTTCGGTGGTTCATGAAAGGAACATCGAGCCTCATAGATAGGTGGCCATCGAGAGGAGGACAGGAAGATATATTCTTGATACCATGCCATTAGATAGTAGGAAAGGTATGTCGATAACGTTGCCATCGATATGAGAAGAGAAATATCTTGGGGAAAAGAGATTTCCAGTAACTCGACTTCATCGATCTTTTCTTCATCAATCTCGGTGGTGAACAAGGGTATCATAGCGTGAGCTGAACGAGAATCTACAAAAATCTCAGAGTGTTGAAGAGGAGTAGACGCCTTCACAAGGCTCAGGTACAGGATAACCTGTGTAAACCTTCTGGATATCAGAGCGTGACTTCGGTAAGACTACCTGAACGTTGTATCTCTGTATGCTACATTATTTAATGTTTGATGTTCACCAAGTAAATGATGGGTTAGATTTCTGAAATTGGCACCTTCAATATTGATATGTTGTTCATTAAAATGGAGTTACTAAAGTAGTTGCTGTAGAAGTTGTCGGTAGGTGATATTATGCTAAGATTTCCAGGTTAATCTATTTTCCCTCCAAAAGAGAATGTTATAGCCAAATAAAATTATTGTCCATTATTCTATCCTGCCTTAGAAATGATCTTCGCATAACGTTCGTATTCCTGAAGCTATATTTTGGTAGGGATCTTAGTTATACGATTAGATAGATGCACCTGCGCTATTTTTCCGTTTTCATTTGATAAATTGCCTACAAATAGACACACACTGCTCAGTCTCTTTTTGCATTGGATAAAACATTCCATAAACACAATTTGTATTTTGGTATTTTATGTATAAATAGATTATACATTTGGTGTTATATAATTGTGACACTCGGTGTTATTTTCGCTGGAGTAACCTCTCTAATAAATTTTACCTTAGCGGCCTCTGTATATAGACAGAGTGTAAATCTCTACATCTAGATCAATAGATCTGATCTATGCAATCCTTGTATCGCTGTTTTTTAGTTTTGATCTTTATATATATATATCTTTGTATCTTTTGCCTCAGTATTTGATTTGTCTTCCCGGTGTAAAGAGCTTTTGCTCGACATGTCATAAGAAGATTATTCATTGACCTTTGGGTTTTAAAAATGGTTTACTCTTAATGAAAAATTCTAAATTACCACCATGAACCAATCATTAATTTGATTCTCAAGGTTAAAATTTTAAAAGGGGGTTTCCTAGTATGGAGTTCGACTTCTTTCTATTTTTATTTAACTATCTTTGTTAAGCTGCCATAATTTTCTCTAGGTTCGGGTTAAGATCTTATTACATATAAGTTCAATTTTGAGGTTAAAGCCTTTCCCGACTATTTTACGGATGACGGTGCTCAAGGTATGCTTTTCTTAATGTACTTTCATTATATTAAAGACTTAAATCTTAGGGTTGGCTAAGATGTTAGATAACTAAATTTATAAACGTTTAAGGTATGGTATTTTTGTAATTCTAATCTACTGAGTTTCTATTAAAGAATATGGTTTTCTTTAGTACTACATGTCGATTTCTTGGATATGACGTTGATTAAAAAATATTTATATACATTAGAGTAAAGGATGTTACCTTATTCAAAATTTTGAGTAGCATGACTAAAGTGAAGGTTAGTCTTATTATTTCATGTTATAAACTGTTGTATAAGAGAATATACAAAGGTCATAGTTTAAAGTGAAGATTAGACTTCTTGTTATTGTTGAACATAATATACTTATGTTATAAACTTTAGGCATTATAAAAATGTTATAAAGTGAAGGTTATATTTTTTATTAATAATGTATTTATGTTATAAACTCTTAGGAAAAGAAAATATTTTTAGAGATTATAACTTATAGGTAAATATTTGACCTAGAGAGGCATCGATGTTAACGAAATACATTTTGGATATGTTGTTAAACATAAAGGAGTATTTTATAGGTGGATTTGTTCCCCTAAAAGTAAATGTATATTCTTTTAGTGCGCTACGTGGTAGGGGCTAAGAAAGTATAAAGATATTGTTGCAACAACCATGTTGTTGGATGTAATCTCTTGATTTGAAGAATAATAAAGCAACATAGCTTTGTGGACGTTGCGCAAGATTAGGGTGAACCATGGTAAAAAAGTGTCCATGGTATGTGTATTATAATGCATGTTGTTAATGTGTACTTTATGCTTTTACTTATTGAACACTATGATGCTTTTGTTATTATGCTAATCAAAGTTGAAGTATGTGTATATTGTGTCAAATTGCCTTGTTATGATAAAATATATTTCTTGAATTTGATATTCTCATGTAATATAATATATGATGATTTTGTTTAAACACATCACTATTGAATAAGTCTTTTCATTGAAATCATGTTTATGTTTGATAAGAAAATAAATTGAGTGACCATCTTGGGTGGCATATTTCGCTTATAGTTATTATAAGGGTCATATATGGAATTATAGATGTGATACCTCTATTTTGTTGTCTCAAGTAAGATGGAAGGATATAACTAAATGTCAAGTGTAATTGATCTTGTAAGGTTTGATACATTTATGCATGGCTGAATATTTTATCTCATATGTATAAAGTTTGTGGAGATAAGTATCCATTGCGAAAAATTTATCCTGAAATTTTTGCTAAATTACAGATATGAAATTTTGGGTTCGTGACAAACGGTATCAGAGCCAGGTTACAAACACTAGGGCCTATTGGGATCAACATGAAATAAATAATTATGAAAGCTAATGAAGTTGTTCTTGTTTTGTTTTGATACATGAACTACACTGGACGAGGGAGGATTGTTAACGAAGTTAAGCTTCAATTTCTCCAAATGAGTAAAGATAAGTATTTCTCGTCATTGTTTCCTTACAAAATTTGTGAGTCAGGTATGATTTTCAGCTTAAATCGAGTTGTCCCATGCTAGATACAAGATATAGATGCTCACATTATTACATGGCATTGTTAAGGAAAATAATATTTTGATTTCATTATATGTGAAAAGAGGCTATGATATTTACATAAAGTATAGATAGTTAGTTTATTTAATATAGGTGATGTACTCCATTAAGATCTATAATAGGAGTACATATGTAATACGTTACTCGATGTTATAAATGATTTCCATGCTTAAAAGAATGAATTCACTACCTTATCAAAGAAATTGGTTTTTGTTATACAAAGATACAATCAATGTTAGCATGTAAAGCACATCCTAGAACATCGCCATAAGGAATCAAACTAGTTAAAAGATACACTGGATGAAAACTATTTCATATAAAGGATGAGTCGATACGGATGTTGTTCTATGTTCCTTCAAAGATTGATGTAATTGATTTTTGTATCATGATTAATTAAATAGTTTAGGGCATCGTAATATTTTTTGTTGGTTGTTGATTCATAAGTATATATCATTTGGTAATACTAGCCTAAGAAATAGAGAATATATGGAAGGCTATGAAAAAACGTGTTAGTAACTTAAAAAAAACAAAGGTTTTGATTAATGTTCTAAAAACATGCAGATTAAATTAGATAGATAGTTGTTACAACAGAAATTGTGTAGAGCTTGCATTCATATAGATTATAGAAGATGACTGGGTAAAATAATTTGTCATAGTTACATGCATTGGTTGAAATAAAAATTGGTCCTCAAAGAATCAATCGATAAAATGAACATCGTTTTACTTATGTTTTGGTATTATGTCTATTACCGGATATTGTTGGTTTCCTTTTCATTCTCTTCCATGGATCCAATAGTATGAAGCTACCTAAGTAATTCTTACTCTTAAGTAAAGATAGCAGGAATGAATTTGACATATTAGGTTACTGATGAAAGGTGTGAATGAATTTATGTGGTAAGATGACTAGTATGTTTGAATATTATTTTTTTCATATATGAAAAATCGTCTTTTTATTTCTTAACATAAATTGTGTTTTCAGTTTAGAATTTCCTCTCGTTATTAGACTTGTAAGTGTAAGCTTAAAGGTGTATCATTGTATGGAAATTGCAAGAACTATTCTTGGGAGTTTATGATTATTGGAGAGAAATATGAATCTAAATATATCTTCATTAGGGTTTGCTATATCTTTAAAACAAAGATTGATATGTACCAAGTTAAAAGATCTTGTTAAAAGTAGAGATTTTGATTATAAGAATAGAAAAATCCTAAAAGCTTGTTATGGTCGATTGATTATAGGATATTTTCAAGAAGTAGCGAAAGGTTATCGAAAGAGTATCTTTAGATTATGAGTCTCAAATTGAAATGAATCCTTATATGACTTAAATTATGATACTAATATTATTGTTTGTGAGCAGATTGGACCTCAGATTCACAATATGAATATTGAAGAATTTATAAACATACATCAGGGTGAATTGAAAATAATACACAAGTTATTGAAAGGGCATGTGTGAAAAACTATGGGACTAATATGTTCGATTGTTGAGCTATTGAAGCAAATAATTTTTTTCTTTTATACTAACATTTCAGGAAGTGATCTTAATGAGAACTGATGTCAAGATCAAAGAAGAATGATGATTATAAAACTTATATAGAAAAGTTGAGTTATGACACTCAAGAGTAAGTAATTATTTACTTACATTTTATTTTGGATTACAGGATTTTATGAATCACGATCGGTGATAAAACTTATGATTAATGATGTGTAATCATCAAAATGCATAGAATATGATAAGCAAATAAGTGAATATATTTGTTGTTATTATGATGCATGTGGCATAGAGAATGATTGTTATTACGAGAAGGTTTAAATTGTGTACCTAAACATAACAGAAAGGAGGTTCCTACGTTCATTTTCTACCCGTTGCAAGAGGTAACTTCCCTAAAAATAAATATGTGGTCATGTTCCCCACGGAAGTGGAACAGAGCGGGTGGCTCGTTGAATGTTATACTGACCCATAATACCTAGGCAATCTTTATATCCATCGAATTGAGTAGGTGGCTCATTATTTTTTCTTCATTGTGGCAATTCCTAAACCAGAAAGTGGAGGAATGCACAAGAGATTCGATGAGGGGAATGGATATGGAGTGAATGGTAGAGGTAGTATGAAATCTAAACTAGTTCAGCCACATTGTTGAGTTCAATATTGCCAAAGGAAAAATAATTACTATTGAGTACAATAAGAAATTATCATACTACTATTACAGAAAATATCACTACTGAGTTTATAGAAAATGTTTCTAATAAAAGTTTTATTTGCAAGTTTTATTTATAAGTTTTAACTCAAGGACGAGTTGTGTGTTTAGCAAAGGATTGCTGAAAACTCAGGAGAGAGTTTGATGATCAACAAGGTGTTGTTGAAATATTGTGTTATGACGTAACCAATATTGAATGATTTGTATTGTGGTCTAATAGATGTCTTTATGCTAGAGTAAGCAAATATGCCTTCACGGATGAGGATTAATGATAAATGATTAACATTTACTGTTTGAAATTTTGTATACTTATGTGAACTGGAAAATATTTTCAAATCTTGTATGATCTGTATAGATGTACAAGTTGTGAAAGAAATACGAATCACAAAGACGCATGAAAATCATGTGATTTTTTCCAAATATGATCAAATTACCAAAGAAGAGATGACAAGTATGATGACTCAAGAAGAGTAGACAAATTGTTGAAGAAGACTGAACACCGAGGACTCTGTTAATCTTAAGGGGAGGAGTATGTAATATCCCTAATTTTTACCCTTAATAATGTTATGAATACATATTTTAATTAGGAATGTGGCCCTTGTGAGGATCTCAAGGCCAAGGCCCCACCAGTGAAACCTGAAAGTATTGTTGTGAATTACTCTTAAATGGTAAGTTAAAAACGGACGCAACTAAGCGCCACACAAGTGAAGTCACTAAGAAAAAGGTGAAGGGTAAGATGGATTTCCAAAATCTAACTATATATGGTGGGTATAATCTTAGTGCCATGGGTACTTGAGGAAGACTGACTTTACAGGTAAAACTCAAAAGTTATAAGTGTCGTCGTCATGGGTGGCGAGAAATGGTTACTCATCGCAATACTTCCATTTAGTTTTAAAAGCACCTTCTGAGTATGAAGATAACTAGGATTAATGATTTTTATGGGCCTAAGGAAAGTCGTACATCTATATGGTACCATGAGAAAGTGGTGAATCCCTAAGTACTTAATTTATTAAGTAATTGGTCTGATAAGCTTAGCTTACTATACTCAATTATAAGCTAAACTATGAGATATCATTATAAGTGACTATAATGTGATAGTATTATTGGAGTATAAGTTAGTATCATATATGTTTTATACATATCTTATATATACATGTAAGTGTATAAATATACATTTATATTCTATTACATTGTGGAAAAGAAAGGGGCGTAACCTCTCTAACTAATATCTAGAATGTATTATTTAAAGTTCATTTAGGCATGGAAATTAAGGGAAATAGTCCCTAAAGATAAGATATGTATATTAAAGCTATACATTTATAGTTCTAAAGGGGCTACTTTATATACATAAATTTTCCTTTCTTAATAAGAGGCCAAGGGAGAATATGTTTCCCTTATCTCTATATATATTATAAGTATGGAAATTGTGCATATTTTTATACAAGGCATCAATAAAACCTTATCAAAATTGTGATTTAAGATAATTTATATTTTGGAAGAGAATAGAAGACCTCTCATCCACAAAAAGAGATGTTTGAATTTCATTTATATATATTTAGATATATATATGGGAAGATGTATATATATAATTATTATAGTTCTCTTAACAAGAGCGTCGAGCCCGTAAAGGGACACTCCATGTGGAAGAGGTTCCGAATCTTAATGGTTGTGGCCTATCTTTTTATAGTATGAGCACACTCTCTAAGGAAAAAATAAAATGAATTAAATTATTGGTAAGTTAAGTTTACAATAGTAGAGAAAACTGTCGAGCACCCTATATGCAGATAAATTATTCCAACATACAGAGCAGACGAAATTTATTGTCAACTCGAGAAAGTCTTTTTATTTCAAAGGATAAATGCACAGTCTATGCTTAAACACCAAATCACTACAATTGAATACTTTTATCCTCTAACAACTATGTCCATCCCAAAGATCTGTGTAATCCCAGTTGCTTTTTAAATACTACAATTTCAATTTCTTTCTACCATGCATCAACAAGAAGTAAAATAAGATTCAAAGACAATTGCAGATAAAAAGAAATCCTATTCACATCCTAGAACAAGTAACTCACTTCTTCAATCTAATCACTCTTGAAAACCATAAACATAAACTGAATATTGATCTAGAAATTCAATTGCAAAGGATTGAGTTCAGCTGCTCTAAGAAATTGAATTACAGGAATGAAAATCAACAATCATAACAGAGAGATAAATTGCAAAGGCTCATGGGATCATAACTTAACTGCGAGATGAACAAGGTTGTGTATAATTGTCACACAAATTGCATAAAGTTTCTACTCAGTCGACTGCCACTCTATATTACTTGCCAATTTCAAAGAAACATAATCTTAATTATACTGGAAATCCACACCAAAATTACTACTACTGCGTACAAAAGAAATAACATGAACAAAACATCACACAACAATAAATTAAATAGTCCTAATTTAACTCAGCAATCTCTGTGGAAGACGGGCCCAGCCTTCACACAGAGATGCTGGCTGAACAACGCAAGTTCCTTTAACTCAGAAGTAACTCCTTATATTAACAGAAGAATGATTACACAGTTGCTTTTGCTGCTAATGCAATGAATTAATTATCTGTTGTTCAACCCCCTGGGTCGAGGCAGCTCCCCACATTTATACATACAGATTGTAACATCCGATCCTATTAATGGGCAGCCTTGAAGATCTCTGATCTTCAGGCGCCCTAAATAACACTAGCTGTTACAATATGTGGCAAAGTAGAGACATAAAAATGTGAGAAAGCTGTTCATTGGCCCAGGAGTAGCGATGTTTCCAGATCACAGCTAAACTCGAGCAGCGACTTACTAAAGATCTCCAATTATAGCGCATTCTGTTACAGCTTCCCTGTCACAGCTCCACCTAGGATGTTACATTGGAACCATGTGCCTTAATCAATGATCCGAGCCCCGAGGATCCTTTTTAAGCAGCGAACACCCTTCCTTTCAAGACTTTGTTCAGCCCCACCTTGTTGCAGTCCACTTATCTCAAACTACCTTCATAAATCAAAACATATTAGCACAATTGAGAGATACACAACCTTAATTATCACAATCATAAGCATTAATAATATAAAGCAATGATCAGTCATACCTTGGCAGCTTGGGGAAATAAAGTGAGGACAACAGGACTGATTACATGATAAATGGTGTAGGACAGGGGAAGGAAAGGTGATCAAGGATGATTAAAAGGGGCCAATTCTGGGCTCAACATCTCCCCCCAACTACCCTATTGCATGTCCTCATGCAACAACCTGCATCATTCGGAATCTGAGTCCTGTACTGAGCTCTATCCATGGAGAGAGAAAAAATTGTAGGGAAACTCAGGCACCTCTTCTATCTTTAAAAAAAAACCTCTGTGAGTAACCCAATACCTTCCAGCATCATTACTCCCCTTCCCATGCTACCTTCCGGTGTCTGGAAATGCAGTTGGTGCAGGTGGAAATCACTTCTTCTTGCAGTCTCATTATATGCTGTGCCTGGGGAGGACTTGAAAGGAAATCCTTAATCTGAATCCAAATCAATGACATTTCTAGGAGGTAGAAGCACTGGTTCTTGTGGGGCAGTGTCTTCCAGCACATCTAAGTCTAATAAGAGAGTTGTTGGTTCTTGTGTAACAACAACATCCTTTAGACTCTCTTCAGCAGCTACCTTCATTGCTTTTAAAGACATTGGTTCTTATGTAACAGTGTCTTCTTTGTCCTTCTGCTGCTGAGATTGGATATCCTTCTCATTGTGCAGCTCCTCCTCCAAGATTTCAGTGTCACCTGAGCATGGTGTCTGTACCTGTTCATCTTCACTCCACTGTATATCAGGGATGATATCCATTCCAGGGTTACCTTCCAAATGAAATTCAGGAGTTCCTGCTGCAGCCTCCAAGGATTTTGGTTCTTGTGTAGCAACATCCTGGCTTGCCTCTTCATCCTCCTGCTGTTGCAACTCTTATCCTATGAGCTCTGTGTCATGGGAACCCTCTGGGGTTACAACCCAGAGTTCATCATTAAATTCCAGAGTGTCCTCTATTCCAGGTTCTTCTCCCCTCTGCCTGGCCGATTGGACAGGTATACTCAGGTTTGTTGGTTCTTGTGTTACAACACCTTGTTCAAGTTTATCAATGTCCTGCGCTTGTGGCTCATCTTCTAGAATTTCTGTGTCATGGGAACATTCTGGGGTTACAATATAGAATTCTTCATTAGAATTCCGAGTGTCCCCCACAAGGTTCATCATGACAGGCTTTCAGTATGTGAAAGATCTCATCTTCCCTTACACATCTCCTAATCTCAAGATCGGGGCCTGTGTAAAAGAGATGACCATTAAGCCAACAATACCTGGCACTTTGCTGGATAATTCTTCTCTTCTCTCGTTTAGACATGTGTGGTGGGAGATTTCCTGCAACCAAATAATTATCAATGTCTGCATACCAAGGGGAATGAGCTGAAAGTGCGAATAGATGTTCATCTGGAAAAGAATCCTCAATAGGCGAACTGTCATCATTGTTAGTAAAACGAGATAAAAAATCAGCAACAACATTTTCTTTTCCAAGTTTATCTATAATGGTAATATCAAATTCCTGCAATAATAAGAGCCACCTGGTCAGTCTGGCATTGGTGACAGGTTTGTTCATTAAATATTTAATGGAAGAGTGGTCAGTGTGCACAAATGTAGGATACCCAGTAATGTAATGCCAAAATTTATTAATAGAGTAAACAATAGCAAGGAATTCTTTCTCGGTAAGAGTATAATTAAGTTCAGCAGGGGCTAAGTTTTTACTAACATAATAGATGGCATAAGGTACTTGACCATCCTGATGTCCTAGTACTGCTCCAATGGTGGTATCAAAAGCATCTGAAGAAATGTGGAAGGGTATGGTCCAATTAGGTCCCCTTAGGATAGGAGTTGTGGACAACTTCTCTTTAAGCTTATCAAACGTTGTCTGGCATGCTTCACTCCACACAAACTGTGCATCCTTCATTAACAAAGAAAACAAAGGAGAAGCAAGTTTGGAGAAGTTTTCTATAAACCTCCAATAATATCCAACATGTCCCATAAAACTTCGTACCTCTTTTTGAGTTGAAGGAGTCGGTATATTTTTTATCACCTTAATTTTTGAAGGATCCACCTGAATGCCATCGGTAGAGATGAAATGTCCTAATACCACCCCCTCACTCATCATCATATGGCATTTTTCAGCGCTTAATGAGAGGCGAGCTTGTTCGCAGCGAATTAAAACCTTCTTTAAATTTTCCAGTGCTTCCTCAAAGTCCTCGCCATAGGGAGTAAAATCATCCATAAAGAATTCCATACTATCATTAACTAATTCAGAGAATATGCCAATTACAGCTCTTTGGAACGTTGCTGGTGCATTACATAAACCAAAGGGAAGCACTCTGTAGGAAAACGTTCCCCAGGGGCAAGTGAAGGTGGTCTTATCCTGGTCCTCAAGAGCAATCTTAATTTGGTTGTACCCACTGAACCCATCTAAGAAGGAGAAGAACTTCTTCCCTGATAGGTTATCAAGTACCTGGTCAATAAAGGGCAGAGGGAAATGATCATTTTGCGTATCTTTGTTCAGCTCCCTATAATCCACACAGACTCTCCATGTATCATTTTTCTTGGGCACAATTACGAGTGGGGAAACCCACTCACTATCCGAAATAGGATATATAAATCCTGCTTCCAAAAGTCTTTGGATTTCCTCCTTCACTATATCCCTCAGATTGGGGTTCATGCATCGTTGGGGTTGACACACAAGCCGGGAGTCATTTTTGATATAAATATGGTGGGTGCACAGATTAGAGGGAATACCCCTCATGTCTGTATACTCCCAGGCGAATGCCCCTTTATGTTCCTTCAAGAGACTGATTAGGCACTTCTGCTCCTCTAAGGAGAGACCAGGGTTGATATTCAAAGTTCTTCCAGGCTCTACCTCAATAGGGATACTTTTTGAACTTCTCAAAACTGGGATTATGTTTGTGTCACCAACTAGTGCTTCTTCCATAAGATTTTCTTGTTCTTCTTTACCAAGGGTAATGTTCAGGATTTGATAGACCTCTTTATCCACTGAAGCGGGTTCACTAATAAAATTACTAATAGCATCATCTTCTGTTTCATTTTTAAAAGTCAAGGCCTTCCCTATAGTTAATAGTGGTTGAACATCCTCCTCCTCCTCCTGTTCTATCCAAAGGGAAGTCTCAGCTTCTAAACTCGGCCGAGCTGGAGGATACAGGGTGAGGTTTTTAGTCTCAGTACCATCAAATATAGTCATGGAACCTGATCGACAGCTGATGCAAGCATCAGCTGTGGCCAACCACGGCCTCCCCAGGATCAATGGGTGTCCCCCAGCTGTGATTTTGGTTGTAATATCAAAAAGTCAGCAGGGTACTCCCATGAATCTACTGAGATGACAAGGTCGTCCAGAATCCCTTCGGGTCTAATGGTGGATCTGTCTGCCAATTCTAAAATGGTAGGGGTCGGTCTAAAATTAGTGAGCCCAAGATTCTTGACAGTCTCAATTGTTATGACATTGATCGCTGCTCCAAAATCAACTAGCAAGTTGGGTATCTGTGTCTGTCCTACATGTACAGTGACAGTAGGATTGCCGGGGTCATCATACTTGGTCACAGGGATTTTTCCTGTTATCAAAGCGGATAAATTCCCTATGACATGAACGATGGGAGGATCTCTGGGTTTTCTCCCTGGTTTCTTAGTGCACAGGTCCCGAACTGTTTTAGCATAAATAGGCACGTCTTGAAGAGCTTGTAGAAGGGGGATTTTGACGTAAAGATTCTTTAACTCTCCTAAGAGGTCAAACTGAGGTTGCCCCCCTATTTTTGGTAGCATTAGCCTCTCGGGGTATCGTGGTTTCCTTATCAACTGGGTAGGCTGCGTATTGTCCAATTTATTGTTCGATGTTTCAGCCGTCCCATCCAAGGGATGCTCAGCACCTTCAGTGATAGGAACTGTATCGGATGGATGCTGTGAACTCTCTCCTTCTTCATGCACAGAACGTGGAGTATCTTCTGTAATTATGGGTTCTATTATCTTTCTAGATCGTAAACGAATATCATTACAAGGTACAGGGGAAAGAGAGTAGGTTGGCATATTGATAGTTTCCAATTGATGGACTATTTTATTATTCGGGTTAGGGTTAGGTTGGGCAGGAAGTTGAGGCTGTATTGGTATATTAGGGACATAATTATTCTGCAGCTGCAGCTGTGACTACTGAGGTGGGTACTGAGGATATTGAGGAAATTGAGGGTATGGAGGAGAATATGGTGACTATTGAGGTGGAGGTGGTGGGGGAAACTGGTTCCCAATATGGAAGTTCCTCCATCCAGGAGACCACGACGTAGGTAGATGTGATGGCTGTGTCCAAGGACCCCATGAGTTATAATTTTGCATTGCAGGTTGGGGAGGATTCCACTGAGCATAATTTGAAGGGAATTGTGTATTAACATTTTGCATGTTATTATTCCAATTGCTCATATTATTCAAAAATGGAAACGAGTCCATGGGCATACCTTGATTTCGAGGCTACCAAGGTTTCTTCTGTGCAATGAAATAGGCTGATTCCACTTCTGGAGTTGATGCCTGCAGAACAGCCTTTACTTGAGGAAGTGAAGGGCATTCTTTCATGTTATGATTCAGCTCACACAACTGACATACTTCTACCTTGTCAAGTGGGCATTCTTTCAGCGGATGATTCTTTCTACATCGGGGACAGAACACACCTAGTGTGATATCCTCCACTGCCTGTTTTTGTTTTGCCTTTAGGACATCAATCTCCGAAGAGATGGAGCTCATCATTTCTGTTTTAAAATTTTCAAGGAGATTACCTATCTGTGCACGGGTAGGTCCTCCGTTGGATGACTTCTGAGTCCTGTCGAAGACATCACGTTCCATCTTATCCCGTTTGTCTCGCTTATTGTTCCTAGAAGATCCCCTGGAGTATCTCTTACATAGTTCCACAATCTTCCCAAAAGGTTCTTTGGAGATGTTTCCCCTTCCTGGCAGATTTAATATGTCTAAACAATCATCCCTGATCCCATGAAGCAAGATTATCTTGAGCACATCTAGCCCCATGTTCGTCTGCCCAACTCTTTGTACATTGTACAGCAGCCTTTCTACAAAATCCTCCAGACTTTCATCCTCCTTCTGCACCATTTTGAATAATTCCTCTCTTTTGTCCTTGGTGTTGCAATATTCCTGATATTTCTCCAGGAACACTTGTTTCATCTTATCCCAATTAGAAACGGTTCCTCCCCCAAGGCTCATGAACCATTGTAGTGCATTGTCCTTCAGGGTGGCGGGAAAAAGTTTTAGCTTTTGGGCATCGGTGACATAATCATAGCTGCGACAGAGGATATCGAATTCAAAAAGGAATTCATCTGGATCTTCTGCTGCCCTTCCATGGAAGCGAGGCAGCACCGATGGTGAGATGTTCTTCATAGGGGTTGTCCCTTCTAGCTACTGAATCAAAAATTGTAATGTAGTTGTCGTTCCTTCTGGCAGGGAGTAATTTTCATGATGGTATTCCACCATTGCCTCTTCCTCGTCGGTCTCGTGTCTGTTACTCATCTTCTCTTTTATATCCTCTTCTTCGCTCGTTCCTACGTTCTTTTCCCTCTTTGTAACAGCTGCGTCTTCCTCAGTTGTAACAGCTACATCTTCCTCAGTTGTAACAGTTGCATCTTCCTCCATCGTAGCAGCAGGTCCAGTTGTAACAACTGCGTTTTCCTCAGCAGGGGTATACAAGGGAGTCACGGCTGCTCGTGTATTCTCCACCGTGGACGCTGGCGCCCCAAGATCAACAGGGTTTCTTCTGATAGGAGTTTCTTGATGACGAGCCCTGGTGGATGAATCAGTTCTGTCAACAAGATCGTCGATGAATGTCCTTTTTCCCAATGGTGGTCCTCGACCACGACCCGAACCACCTGCACTGTTAATATTTTGTGGGGTTTTGGGAGTTGGGAGGTGATCGTGTTTTACCCTCCTCGTATTCATGCGAACCAAATCACTTCACCAAAGAAAAGACTGACTAGAAACAATTACCAGATGCAACTAATGATTAGTGTTTAATTTTTATCCTTCCCCGGCAACGGTGCCAAAATGTCGAGCACCCTATATGCAGATAAATTATTCCAACATACAGAGCAGACGAGATTTATTGTCAACCCGAGAAAGTTTTTTTATTTCAAAGGATAAATGCACAGTCTATGCTTAAACACCAAATCACTACAATTGAATACTTTTATCCTCTAACAACTATGTCCATCCCAAAGATCTATGTAATCCCAGTTGCTTTTTAAATACTACAATTTCAATTTCTTTCTACCATGCATCAACAAGAAGTAAAATAAGATTCAAAGACAATTGCAGATAAAAAGAAATCCTATTCACATCCTAGAACAACTCACTTCTTCAATCTAATCACTCTTGAAAACCATAAGCATAAACTGAATATTGATCTAAAAATTCAATTGCAAAGGATTAAGTTCAGCTGCTCTAAGAAATTGAATTACAGGAATGAAAATCAACAATCATAACAGAGAGATAAATTGCAAAGGCTCATGGGATCATAACTTAACTGCGAGATGAACAAGGCTGTGTATAATTGTCACACGAATTGCATAAAGTTTCTACTCAGTCGACTGTCACTCTGTATTACTTGCCAATTTCAAAGAAACATAATCTTAATTATACTGGAAATCCACACCAAAATTACTACTGCTGCGTACAAAAGAAATATCATGAACAAAACATCACACAACAATAAATTAAAGAGTCCTAATTTAACTCAGCAATCTCTGTGGAAGACGGGCCCATCCTTCACACAGAGACGATGGTTGAACAACGCAAGTTCCTTTAACTTAGAAGTAACTCCTTATATTAACAGAAGAATGATTACATAGTTGCTTTTGCTGCTAATACAATGAATTAATTATCTGTTGTTCAACCCCCTGGGTCGAGGCAGCTCCCCACATTTATGCATACAGATTGTAACATCCGATCCTATTAACGGGAAGCCTTGAAGATCTCTGATCTTCAGGCGCCCTAAATAACACTAGCTGTTACAATACGTGGCAAAGTAGAGACATAAAAATGTGAGAAAGCTGTTCATTGGCCCAGGAGTAGCGATCTTTCCAGATCACAGCTAAACTCAAGCAGCGACTTACTAAAGATCTCCAATTATAGCGCATTATGTTACAGCTGCCCTGTCACAGCTCCACCTAGGATGTTACATTGGAACCATGTGCCTTAATCAATGATCCGAGCCCCGAGGATCCTTTTTAAGCAGCGAACACCCTTCCTTTCAAGACTTTGTTCAGCCCCACCTTCCTGCAGTCCACTTATCTCAAACTACCTTCATAAATCAAAACATATTAACACAATTGAGAGATACACAGCCTTAATTATCACAATCATATGCATTAATAATATAAAGCAATAATCAGTCATACCTTGGCAGCTTGGGGAAATAAAGTGAGGACAACAGGACTGATTACAAGATAAATGGTGTAGGACCGGGAAAGGAAAGGTGATCAAGGATGATTAAAAGGGGCCAATTCTGGGCTCAACAAAAACCATGGAGAATGGTTCCTTGGATGGGTAAGGGCGCAACGGCTCTTGGCCACTTCATAGAAACCCTAATGCCATTTGTCGTGAGCAAACAACCACGTGGGTTGGGTTGCCTTCGGCGGTTCATGAAAGGAACAACGAGCTCGATTGTTAAATGGAGGAGGTCACTCCGGAAAATAGGGAGGGCGGTAACTTAGCAATAGTTAGGAGAGTTGAGATTTCATTGTAGGGAGTCTGATCTGCGATAGGGATAGAAAAACTCAGATAGGCGGCCATCGAGAGGAGGACAGGAAGATATATTCTTGATACCCTGTCATTGGATAGGGGGAAAGGTATGTCGATAACGTTGCCATCGATATGAGCAGAGCAATGTCTTGGGGAAAAGAGATTTCGAGCAACTCGACTTCAGCTGTCGATCTTTTCTTCATCAATATTGGTGGTGAACAAGGGTATCATAGCGTGAGTTGTCCGAGAATATAGACAAATCTCGGAGCGTTGAATAGGAGTGGATGCCTTTGCAAGGCTCCGGTGCAGGATAACCTGTGTAAACCTTCTGGATATTGGAGCGTGACTTCGGTAAGACTACCTGAACATTGTATCTCTGTATGCTACATTATTTAATGTTTTATGTTCACCAAGTAAACGATGGGTTAGATTTCTGAAATTTGCAGCTTCAATATTGATCTGATGTTCATTAAAACGGAGTTACTAAAGTAATTGTCGTAGAAGTTGTCGGTAGGTGAAAGTATGTTAAGATTTTCAGGTTAATCTATTTTTCCAACAAAGGAGAACATTACAGCCAAATAAGGTTTTCGATAGGATAAGGAAAACATGTTTAATTATTGTCCATTATTCTATCCTGCCTTAGAAATGATCTCCGCATAACGTTCGTGTACCTGAAGCTAGATTTTGGTAGGGACATTAGCTATACGATTAGATAGATGCACCTGCGCTATTTTTCCGTTTTCATTTGATAAATTGACTACAAATATACACACACTGCTCGGTCTCTTTTCGCATTGGAAAAAATATTCCAGAAACGCAATTTGTATTTCGGTATTTTATGTATAAATAGCTTATACTTTTGGTGTTATATTATTGTGACACTATGCATTATTTTCGCTGGAGTAACCTCTCCAATAAATTTTACCCTGGTGGCCTCTGTATATAGATAGGGTATAAATATCTGCTTCTAGATCAATAGATCTGATCTATGCAATCCTTGTATCGCTACTTTTTAGTGTCGATATTTTTAGATATATATTTATTTGTATCTTTTGCCTCAGTATTTGATTTGTCTTCGCGTGTAGAGAGCTTTTGCTTGACCTGTCGTAAGGAGATTATTCATCAACCTTTGGGTTTTAAAAATGGTTTACTCTTCATGAAAATTTTTAAATTACCACCATGAACCAATCATTAATTTGATTCTCAAGGGTAAAATTTTAAAAGGGGATTTCCTAGTATGGAGTTCGACTTCTTTCTATTTTTAATTAACTATCTTTGTTAAGCTGCCATAATTTTTGCTAGGTTTGGGTTAAGATCTTGTTACATATAAGTTCAATTTTGAGGTTAAAGCCTTGCCCGACTATTTTAGGGATGACGGTGGTTAAGGTATGCTTTTCTTAATTTAATTTCATTATATTAAAGAATTAAATCTTAGGGTTAGCTATGATGTTAGATAAATAAATTTATAAACGTTTAAGGTGTGGTATTTTTGCAATACTAGTCTACTGAGTTTCTATTGAATAATATGGTTTTCTTGAGTACTACATGTCGAGTTCTTGGATAAGACGTTGATTAAAACATATTTCTATACATTAGAGTAAAGGATGTTACCTTATTCAAAATATTGAGTAGCATGACTAAAGTGAAGGTTAGTCTTATTATTTCATGTTATAAACTCTTGTATAAGAGAATATACAAAGGTCATAGTTTAAAGTGAAGATTAGACTTCTTGTTATTGTTGAACAAAATATATTTATGTTATAAACTCACGGCATTATAAAAAGGTTATAAAGTGAAGATTATATTTGTTATTAATAATGTATTTATGTTATAAATTCTTAGGACAAGAAAATATTTTTAGAGATTATAACTCATAGGTAAATATTTGACCTAGAGAGCCATCAATGTTAACGAAATACATTTGGGATATGTTGTTAAACATGAAGGAGTATTTTATAGGTGGATTTGTTCCCCTAAAAGTAAATGTATATTCTTTTAGTGCTCTACATGGTAGGGGCTAAGAATGTAGAAAGATATTGTTGCAACAACCATGTTGCTGGATCTAATCCTTTGATTTGAAGAATAATAAAGCAACATAGCTTTGTGGACGTAGCCCAAGATGCGGGTGAACCATGGTAAAACAGTGTCCATGGTATGTGTTCCTTATGTGTATTATAATGCATGGCGTTAATGTGTACTTTATGATTTTACTTATTGAACACTATGATGCTTTTGTTATTATGTTAATCAAAGTTGAAGTATGTGTATATTGTGTCAAATCACCTTGTTATGATAAAATATATTTCTTGAATTTGATATACTCATGTAATATAATATATGATGATTTTGTTTAAACACATCACTATTGAATAAGTCTTTTCATTGAAATCATGTTTATGTTTGACAAGAAAATAAATTGAGTGACCATCTTGGGTGGCATATTTCACTTATAGTTATTATAAGGGTCATATATGGAATTATAGATGTGCTACCTCTATTTTGTGTCTCAAGTAAGATGGAAGGAGATACCTAAATTTCAAGTGTAATTGATCTTGTAAGGTTTGATATATTTTCGCTAAATTACAGATATGAAATTTTGGGCTCGTGACAAAACCCCAATTTCCCTATTGATTCACACAGAGGTAAATAAAATCAATAAGGGAATCATTATAATGTACTTGTGTAATATATTCATGAATGATTACATAGAAAAATGAATGTCTTTTTTTGGTTTTAGGGTAAAACCAACAAAAGCAGTGAGGGTTGCGTTACCAAACTGGTACCACATGCTGGTGGGGAGTTTCCTAGCCATTTAGGTATGTATGCTATAAAACAGATGTATTCAATATTATTTTAAATACATAATTGATGACGTTTACTAATTAATATTTTTCTACGAATGGCAGAGCATGTACCTTCTCATGCTCAGTCAGGAGAGGAACAAATGGCAGAGCCAATGAACACTCCAGTTAACTCCTCTAGTCAGCCAGCAGGTAAAGATCATTGTAATGATATTGGAAATAATGAAATGCGTTTCTCAATAATAACTTCGCATTTATATCTATATAATTGTCTTGGTTTTTGCAGATGATGCCCTTGTCCATCCACCTCCACTCCCTGCTAATCGACGTACCAAAAGTATGGTACGGAGGTGCATATCCACACAAACAATGGAAAAAGAGGGCAAAACAACTACAATGGGTCAAGACACTGAAGATGAAGTCCCCGTCTTCGAATTTCTGAGAAAAAAAAACAAAACATAAAAAAATGTAGTTGTAAACATTTAAGATTTGCATTTGACTGAGTGAAGGCATGAACTATTTTCAGTTTTGTTACAAGTTTCTAGATCTAGTCGGTGCATGGTGATATTTTAGAATTCAGGTTTAACATCTGTATGTTATTGCTCATATCATATTTCTAAATATGTGTGACATCTTTAGATGACTATGGTTATCCTAAAGGTACTAGCCACCCCTTCCTGCGTTAACCTAAGGAATATGAGATGACCATATTGTTTATAATTGGTTTACTGCTATTACTGTTTTTGTTTTCAGTACTTTAATGATTTATGTAGCTCTATGTTTGATAGTACTGTGCTGATTAGAACAATTAATATAGCTATGTTTGTGCTTTTTGAAATTTATATGCAAAATGTTTGTTCACTTTGTTGCATAGCTTATTTTTGAATATGTGTGGTATCTTCCTAGGACTATGGTTATCGTCAAGCGGCTAGCCACCCCTTGTTGAGTTAACTTGAGGAAGATGAGATGACCACATGACCTTCCTTGTCCTGGGATGATGATTATGAGCTTCCTCTCATTGCATGAGACACATGAGACATATGACCACATACAGTTGAGAAGGTCGGGTAACCTACCTTGACAATGACTTGATGTGCATGAGCATAGTATGATGTCATGTTTCCTTATTATGATACGTTGACTTGCATCTTTACTTGTATGTGATGTTTAGCGTTGTGGTGACTCGTGATTGACCCTTTCATGGTAGCATTGAGCTATACAACCCTAAATTTTTTACGTCCAGCTTGTTGATGACTAGCATGACCCCTTATGATTGTTTTCCACCCTTGCGTTGACCTTAATAGACCTCCTTAGGTGCCATCCACCACAGTGTTACCTTATATGACTTTTTTGGAGTACTTTGCCGTCATTTTTCATTTTGTGTTGGTCATACTGTTGTGCTGCTAATTTTTTTGATTTGTGAGGGTTGGATGATCTATTTTAGGGTCTTTTCCAGTTCAGTGTTCTCTCCTTTAACATGTATGTTGGTCTAGTCGAGTCTCATGCAACTAACCTAACACTACGAGGTTGAAGTCTGAGGATAAGGGAGGTCTTCCCCAACACATGAAAATTTTTTCTTTCTCCCTAGTCATTTCAGCATTGCAAATGATAATGTGACATTTCCACAATAATGAATTTGTTTGTCTTCTCAATCTCAATGGGCATGCTGTAGTTTCCATATTCAAATGCAACTCAAAATAGCATTGCAATTATTGAACTTCTATAATTCCTTATTGTAAAATTAGTCACAACAGATCTATTGAGCAAGAATATCAATCACAATGATGTAAAACAAATTGGAGTAAAAACTGTGCAAGAGAGATGCAATAGTGCTCTATAATCCAGAATGGTAGAATTACAATACAATATTGTCACAATGAGTGAGCAATTCAAATTAGCCAAGGAGTTCATTCGAATATACTGCATGGTGTATCTTGGCTCCAACTAGGAGTCCTCATCATCAATCACTCGTGGTCATCAATGCACAAGTTACTGTCATGCAGCCGTCAAACTGAGTCAAACTGAGTGTAACTTAGTCTAACTAAGTGTAATAAGTGTAACTAATGGTAATGGCACTAATGTTGGGATGGAGGCTCATTGGAGGGCGCATGAGGAGTTAACTGCACTCGGAATAGGTAGTCAAGTCTCATCAGAGGTCAACCAGAGTGATAACAATAGTGAGTCAATCTAGCCTCAAATCAAAGAAAGACAACTAGCCAACTGAAGTGAACTAGACTAGTAGGTGAGAAAAGGCTTCCTTCTCAAGTGGTGTGGAGAAGTGGGCGCCTTCCTGACTAGGAGGGATAAAACAGAGTGGAAAGTGGCTCCCAGGTGCTGGAAGACTAGGGACTAGGTGCTGGAGGCATCAAACTGGTGATTGGGCAGCATGCGGATGCATGCATGCAAAGTACATACTAAATGATGAGATATCCTAACACCCCCCCTCAAGCTATACTATGATGTAAAAAATAAAATGTAGGGCCCTGGTTACTGAGACCAAAGGTCACCCCAATACAATAATCTAGAAAATGTTGAAAATAAGCTAAGTGAGGAAAGAGGGAAAACCCAGTGGGAAGAAAGCCCCCCCTCAAGCTAAACATAAAAATGGATCTAATCTGTCTCCAACATGATGGAAATCACCCCCAATAGTGAACTGAGGTAAGAGAACTTCTTCTCAGTGAAGCTCTTGGTGAAGATGTCTGCAATTTGCTCATCAGTAGGGAAATATTGCAGAATGATGGTATGATCATGCACCAACTCTCGGATGTAGTGCATATGAATCTCAATGTGCTTGGTCCTTTGCCGCTGAACTGGATCTGTGGAGATCTTAATGGCACTTTGATTTTCACAATATATGACAGTCGAAGTAGTGCTACCAGAATCGAACTCGGAAAGAATACCCTGCAACCAAACTTCCTAAATGTAGGCATTGACTGCCCCTCGATACTCTGCCTCTGCTGAAGAAAGTGCAATAGTTGTTTGCTTTTTGCTTGACCAGAAAATAGGGCCATGGCCAATCATGAAAACATATCCAAAAGTGGACTTCCGATCTATGCTTTCACCCGCCCAATCTGAATCAGTAAAACCAATGAAATCTAGCTCAGAATCTACAGCATAATGTATGCCAAAATGTCTTGTACCTTGCGCATACTGCAAGATTCGCTTGGATGCTCGCCAATGAAGCTCATGGGGCTGATGCATATACCTTGATACAACACTCATGGCATATGAAATATCAATCCTTGAGTGTGTCAAGTAGAGTAGTGAACCAATCAACTATCGATACATAGTGCAATCTACAAGCGGTGTAGAATTTCCTTCCTCAAGATTGATTCCTGAGAGGAATGGATATGGAGCAGTCTTACATTCTGCCATATTAAACTTTAATAGCATGTTTGAAGCATACTTTTTCTAAGATAATGTGATCCCATCAAATTTTTGAGCTATCTCCAAGCCCAAAAATTGCTTAAGCAAGCCCAAATCGCTCATGTCAAAAGCTAGATTTAAAGCGTTTTAAGCTTGTTGATTGTAAGGAGAGTGCTACCAGTAATGAGAAGATCATCAACATAAAGGACAACAATCAGAAAATTACCTTAACTTGCTGTAGGTACACATTCGGATTAGATTTGCATCTTTTGAAATTATGAGAAAGAAGGAAGGAGTCCATCTTTGCGTACCAAGCTCTTGGGGCCTGTTTCAATCCATACAAAGATTTATTCAATCTACAAACTAATGATGGATCTGATATGTATCCATTTGGATGCTTCATTTATACTTCCTCATCAAGGTCTCCATGTAAAAAATCACTCTTCACATCCATATGGTGCACTTCTCAGTGCTTGGATGCGGAAATGGCCAAAACTAGGCAGATGGAATCCATGTTTGCAACTGGTGCAAAGGTCTCATTGTAATCCACTCCTTGGACTTGGGAGAAACCTTTTGCCACCATCCTAGCTTTGTATTTTCTGATAGTTCCATTAACATAAACTTTCGTGTGGTAGACCCACTTACATTGGACCAATTTTCTTCTAGGTGGAAGAGAAACTAGCTCCCATGTATTGTTCTTTTGAAGAGAACTGTACTCTTCATCCATGGCGATTTTCCATCGTGGATCTCGGTGGGAATAATAATATGATTTGAGATTTGAACCAATCATCAAATAAAACTTCTCATATAATAATGGATCAGAAAAAGAAAGAGCCATACCTACTCTTTGAAAGTCTACTCTTGTTCTCCTTGGATCAACAGGATTTCCAATGTTTGGAGGAGCAGATTGTAGAGTGTTTTCGGCCCACTTTGGTAACCGAGGAGGATAATTATGGTCAGATTACGAACCTAATATTTCATGGCCATCAAATTCTGATAGAATATCAGAAATATCAGATCCAATACTTTCTTCATCTTCTCTCGAAACTTCTTCTTGTAGAGACTGCAGATCGACAATGTTTTCCTCGACTAGTTTCAGATCTGGAAGTGGTTATTCAAACTTCACACTTCGCTCTATGAATATCTTTTCGGATCTAATATTCATGATTTTATATGCTTTTGATTCTTCTCCATATCCTACTAGGATGTAGTCAATACTTTTTGGATCCAAAGCTTTTCTCTTATCAGAAGGAATTCTAGCCCATGCAGTGGAGCCAAAAACCCTCAAATTGGACACATCAAGTTTGTGACCAGTGAATGCTTCAAAAGGAGTTTTATCTTTCATGGATGAATGTGGAACTTGGTTCTGAATGTATGCAGCAAAATTCATGGCCTCAGCCCAAATATTTTCATCCAAACCTTTTGACTCAAGCATATAGGTAGCCATCTTTTTCAGTGACTGATTCTTCCTTTCTGCTACACCGTTCTGTTGGGGTGTGTAGGGAACTGTATGTTGGATCTAAATTCTGCTTTCGGCATAAATTTGCAGCAACTCAGCCTTAATATATTCTCATCAATTATCAAATCTAAGAGCTTTGATCTTTCTCTTAATGGCGGTCTCAACAGAAGCCTTAAAATCCTTGAATTTTCCAAGCACTTTTGACTTGTTTTTGAGAAAAAATACCCAAGTAAAGCGGGAGAAGTCATCGATGAATGTCAAAACATACCTTGAAACATTCATGGACATATTTGGCAGTGGATCACTGATATCAGAATGTATGAGACCCAAAATAGTAGAATCTTTTCCGCGATCGAACTTGTGCTCAGGGTGCTTCCCAATTATGCAACCTGGGCAAATTCCCTTCGAGGAACAGAGGTGTGGAAGACCATCAACCATGGATTTGTTTTGTAACAGCAGAAAATACTTGTAATTAAGGTGTCCAAACCTTTCATGCCAAATCCTACTAACCTCATTTCCATGAGTGAGAAGAGCAGTCGCCTTTTCAAGCGGCACAAAGTGTGAAAACTCATAGTATTTTGCAGTATGGTTTGCCTTTCCGACTGCAATACGTCTTCCACTTTCAATATCAGAAATTTCAAATTTGTTAGGGATGAATGTAACTTGCTTCGGTGCACCAATGTGTGTCATTTGATACACAAAAAGTAGATTTGAAGCCAAGGAAGGAAGATAGAGAACATTTTGAAAACTTCCATGCTCTAAATGGATGGTACCTTTACCTTTTGATGAAATTTTTGAGTCATCTCCCAAATGGATGGGGATGGAGATGTTTGGATCAAATGAAGAAAATGAGTCAATATTTGCATCCATATGATTCGAGGCACCATAATCTATCAATAGAGTTGTAGGTTTCGAAACAGTTTCCATGAGTGCTTGACCTCTTTCATGATCATGATTTATATCCTTCTTCTGTGCACTGTCGGGAAGAGTTATGTTATTCTTCTCCAAAATGAGGGCCATTTGATCTATTGTTTTCTTCATGCATGAAATTTCAGGATGAAAGCCACAGTTGCAATATGAACATTTAGATTTTTCTTTACCCTCTTTACCCTTTTGCTTGTTCCTTAAACTAGATGGTGCATTCGATGGTTTGCTTTTCTCTCTTTGCTTGGTAGGTTCGAGTTTGGGCTTCTCTTTCTTTTGCTTTCCTTTCCCATTCAAATTATTGGATACTTGAACAAAGAGGGTTGAATCTTTGGAGCTTATGGACTCCATTTGAGTTAGCTTATCATGCTCTTTGGTAAAGGACTCAATGAAGGCATTCAAGGTAGGCATCTTCCAATTATGGGTAGTTAGCTGACCGGAATTGAAAGTAGATACAAATACCAAGAAATCTTTACCAAGTTTTGAAAGAATAGAGAGAATCAATTTTTTATCCTCTTTGACAACTCTACTGTTCTTCAATTGCAAAGACAAATGCTTGAATCTTGTGAAAAAATCATTGATGGTCTCGAAATTCTTAGGATTCAAGGAAATCAATTCAATTTCCAATTGAAAAGACCACATGTCATCTTGCTTCCCAAAAAGCTTCTCAATTTTCTCCCATACTGCCTTTGGAGTAGTCAATCCACTAAGGTGAAAGTGAAGATCCTTGGAAATATTGAGGCAAAGAAGACCTTATGCTTCATCCAACTTGTTGAAGTGCTTTGATTTTTCAATGAGAGTATTGGGCTCAACTTCGAGGCCCATGGTGACTCTGTAGTACCCTCTTGAGCACAACACAATCTCCATGTCATTCTTCCATTCAAAATAATTGAAAGGAGTGAGTAGCTTAGAAGAAGAAGAATCCATCTCAATGATAGCGAATGCACTTGATGGAGATGATAAACCTACAAATCACAATGAAAACAAGAACAGTAAGGTCGAACAATCTACCCTTTTAGAGTTGCATCAAACCTGGGATTGGAGATCAAGCAAGCTTAAATGATCCAATGTATCAACCTCAGGAATTATGTGAAAAAATCAAGCTTTTGGAGTGGATTGGAGAGTATTTTTCAGCCTTGAGATTTTGCATGCCAAAACTTCAGTAATTTTGAGCAAATTCACTCAATTATTCATGTAGAACACTTGTAGAAGAGCGATCTTGTCACTGCCATGGCTCTGATACCATGTAAAATTAGTCATAGCAGATCTATTGAACAAGAATATCAATCACAATGATGTAAAACAAATTGGAGTGAAAACTGTGCAAGAGAGATGCATCAGTGCTCTATAATCCAGAATGGTAGAATTATAATACAATACTATCACAATGAGTGAGCAATTCGAATTAGCCAAGGAGGTCATTCAAATATACTGCATGGTGTATCTTGGCTCCAACTAGGAGTCATCATCATTAATCAGTGGTGGTCATCAATGCACAAGTCACTGTCAGCCAGGTGTCAAACTAAGTCTAACTGATTCTAATTGATTCTAACTGAGTCTAACTAAGTCTAACTAAGTGTAATAAGTGTAACTGATGGTAATGGCACTAATTTAGGGATGGAGGCTTAGTGGAGTGCGCATGAGGAGTTAACTGCACTCATAACAGGTATTCAAGTCTCATCGGAGGTCAACCAGTGTTATAACAGCAATGAGGAGTCAGTCTAGCCTCAAATCAAGGAAAGACAACTAGCTAACTGAAGTGAACTGGACTGGTAGGTGAGAAAAGGTGCCCTTCTCAAGTGGTGGGTGAGAAGTGGGCGCCTCCCTGACTAGGAGGGATAAAACATAGTGCAAAGTGGCTCCTGGGTGCTGGTAGACTAGGGACTAGGTGCTGGAGGCATCAAACTGGTGACTGGGCAGCATGTGGATGCATGCATGCATGCAAAGTACATACTAAATGATGAGATATCCTAACACTTATATTGCTAATATGTTTATTTGTATATGATTAACTAACATCTTCGTACATTGCAAGCTATGCATGAATTTAATGGATGTGCATTTGTACAAGTTGGATACATTGTGACTTCATACTTATTAAATGAGAATCATGACTTCTTATGATTGGTTATCAATACTGTCCGCAATGATATTATTGGGCGGAATGAGATGTTTCAATGTTTGGCACTTACTATGGTAAGATCTTGTCTTGGAACCTTTATTCTGAAATAAATTATGTTTCTTTCTAATTGTAGCAGTTTTCATGTTTAACCTATGGTGTGCATCCAGACCACTACATGATTGGCAGCTAAACTGGTTGTTACTTAAGTTAAATATAGATTTCCCTATGCAATTGCAAAGATGTCAAGTGTCATTTTTCCAACAAGTGTTTGCAATATTGGGCTTTGGATTTACATAGAGATATAATCTATAGACTATAATGTTAGATAGAAGAAATTTAGCAAAAAAAAAAAGTAAGCATTGTTCCTGTGATCAAAGGGTGAAAATGGGAAGTTGGGAAACACTTTTATGACAAAGGGTTTTTTCGTTGACAAATGTTGGGACAACCAATATTTATAGGAAAAATATATTTAAAAATTGTATAGACTGCATCTATTCCTATACTTGACTCTCTAAAAATATTTTAGTCAAAACTGATTACTAACTATGAAAATGTTGACATCAACATGAAAACGAAATTTTCAAAAAACAGGAAAAATTGTTACCCAACTTCATGTTTTCACCCCAAAGCCAATTCTAAATAACAAATTTAAGCATTGTCCCTATAATGGTTGCTTGTGATGACCTTCACGTCTGTAGGAACCTTTATTGTAACGACGGAATTTTTTTTTTTTTTTTTAATTAGGGTAGTTCTCAACTATTAATTTATTATAGTGATGTTGAATCAGTCACCTTAAATCCAACAAGATGATCGCTTGTCAAAACTTAATCAGTTACACATTTGATCAATTTAACCTCTCTTGAGCAAGCTAGGTAAGTATTTTCAAGTTTATATTAACCAAACCTTTTTAACCCTATTTGTACTTTATAAATATAAGAAATCCTTATATGCATCCCTCTAATAGGTATCGTTTATAATGGAGTATAATCATTCGAGTTATATAAATATTTATATGTATCCATCAACATTTATACACCTCTTTATATTAAATAAACACTACATATCATTAGACTATATATACATATAAACAATTAATTGAATATAATCATTAAACATAAACATTGAATACTAAACAATGGTTATATATATCTTTCAATTTATCTACATTTATCAAAACATAAATAATGATCATAAATGACAACATTTATATACCCCACTTTAATAACATATTCACATAGTTATAAAAAATTATTTAATAACTAAACATACAAAGTGGGATGTCATAATATATATAAAAAGAATTGAATCTTTAAACCAGAGTCCACAAAAGTCTTATATATAAATGAATGAAAGAAAAGTATTCTCAAACATAGAGCCACAAAAGTCTTGATATATAATTGAAAATAAAAGAATATTTAAACATAAAGATAAAGCCACCGTTATAGTTGTTCAACTCCACTCACTCACTAATGTCATAAAATATTTACGATATATATATAATCATTCACTTCTAGCTATCCCAAATGCTTTACATTTCATGTAGTTCATGTTATCACATGATTAGGATAAAGTATAAAAATAAAATATGACATAATAATATATTATCTTTTCCCTTAATTCAAGTCATTGTATCATAAGATATACATTTAAACTAGGCAATCTCTTACACTAGTTTCTATTATTATTTAAATATATAAATAATTAAATACTATATTTATCTTTTTATCCATATTATAAGTGAATCACAAGTTATAAGCAAGATATTAATTTCCCTTTTCTTCTAATTATTTCACAAATAAGTAATGCTATAAACATCTACCCAATGTCCGCTATTACTCAATTGAAAGATGAATTTAAGGTATGACTATGTCTTCCTACTAATTCCCATCATACCATGAATATATAATAATCATAAATTTATCCTTTTCCTACTATTCGTTTATCTATTCGTTTATCCCTTGTTACGAGGACACGTCTTCATCATGAATTAGTTACAAATAACTAAACCGATATCTATAAGCAATTATTGAGCAGCATTATAATTCTTTTAAACTGAACGTGACAATGGGTTGATTGCCACCTACCAATATTCCTTTTGCATAAATAATAAACTTTCACCCCACAATAAGGACAAAGGGGTTACAACGCATTATCGTTCCTTGATTCGTTTAAAAGAAAGCGTTAATTGAATCCTTAGAGTTATTGTCCAATTTGAAAATTAGTTTTCTGCATAATAAATAATAAAAGCACTACAGCTTAAATTTTATATGAAGAGATACGATATAGTCTGCAATATTGAAACGTAGATAACCTACTCTTTACTGTCACACGATATGCGTTACATTGGTGCAATATCAACAAGCAACTTCATAATTATGTATGATGAATAAATGTATCTAAATAAAACTCATCAGCAGGGAATGCAATTGTTATTAAACAGTGAAGCTCATACGGAGGGTGAAAGGTATCAAGCTGGATCAATCAATTAAGTATTTCTATTTACCAAACACTTGTCACTTAATGATAATATGCCACAAAACACCTATGCGACTTAATAAGGATTACAATTTAGAGTACTCAAAATAAGGAAAAATAAGAATTAAGACAGCCTTAGCTGTATGGCCTATGCGACACATCACCCATTCAACTTTTCTAATCCATTATTCAACCGTGAGTTTTTGAGTGTAGTCATATCGAAGTATTTCCAATTCAAAAATTCATAATATAAATCTCAGCATGAAATGAATTAAGTGTGGTTCAAGGAAGGTCATTGCGCTGAGAGGCGCTCTACAGTCCAGTATGGGGGAGATCGTGTTACATGTGTGGAGTGTTTGTGGAGTGTTTGTCGACTTTGTCGAGTGTAGTATGCAGGAGATCTTGTAACATGTGTGAGTGTTTGTCGAGTTTGTCGAGTGTTTGTAGAGTAAAAAATTAATAACCAAATAAAAAAATTAAATATTAAAATGTCGGCCATTAATAAACAAAAAATTAAAAGGACGTGTTTTTTCGGAATGAAATCAATTACTATATAACACATATAACCATTGCTAATGAATTCAAACAACCGCGCCTCAAACAATTCTGAACTACAGCCTCTATGGAATAGAGAATCAAACCTGATCGCATTAAAGAATCAAAGCTGATTGCAGCTACCTGCAAGGTACATATTTGAAAGTCAAATTCAATTTTTAAATTAATTTTTTAATTGAAATTCAATTTTTATATTAAAATTTTAATTGAAATTTAAATGCAAAAATTTAAACTCCCAACTCCTCCATGCTCCCCCTCCCTTTATGCTTCTCCTCCATGCCCAGCTCCCTCCGTGCTCCTCCCTCCTCCACGCTCCCTCCTCCTCCCTCCTCCACGCTGCTCCTCCCTGCTGCACGCTCCCTCTACACCCAGCTCCCTCCACGCTCGCCCTCCCTCCACGCTGCTCCACGCTCATCCCTCCTCCCTCCTCCTCCTCCTTTCTCCTCCACGCTGCTCCTCCCTGCTGCACGCTCCCTCCACACCCAGCTCCCTCCACGCCCTGCTCCTCCATGCTCCCCCTCCCTCCACGCTCCTCCCTCCTCCCTCCTTCTCGTCCTCCTCCCTCCTCCATGCTACTCCTCCTTGCTGCACGCTCCCTCCAAGCCCTGTTCCTCCACGCTCCCCCTTCCTCCACACTGCTCCACGCTCCTCCCTCCTCTATGCTGCTCCTCCCTGCTGCATGCTCCTCCCTGCAAAGCAATTGAAACAAAGTACTAACTAGATTTCAGTGAAATATAGTATTTATATGCATGCATATATTTCAGTGATTTTAATTTTTAGATTTCACTGTAGTTTATCATTTATTTTTTCAAACAATTGGGTGTATCCCATTGGTAAAACTGTGTGGTGTTTTTAGGTAGGTCACGGGGTCGAACCCTCTTGATCCACCATTCACCCATTTTCTCCAAATTCAATAATATTCCTGTATATATATAACGTGTTTACATTATGTAATAAGAACTACCTGTGGTATAGTTGTAAGGTTGTTGGGATAATGGGTGTGAGGTTGAAGGTTCAATCCTCTTAGATCACCTATTTCTTTGGAAAAAATATTGTTTTTTGAAAATATATTGAATTTTTTTTTAAATACATTGAATTTTTTTTTAAATACATTGAATTTTGAAAATTTAGTGACATTTATACTTGCATTGATTTCAGTGAATTTTGTTTTATCCTTGCATAGAGTGTGAACAAAAATGGAATATGTGCATACGGAGGATGCGATGAGACTAATGGGAGAAGAACAAAAAATACAGAACGTCGAAAATCATGGAAGAAAATCTAATGAAATTAGTACAAAGGAACGAGAAGAAGACTTGAAATGAAAAGCAGGTCAACAAAAAGAATATCAAAAAAGAAAGTTGGATGAAATGATGGAAGAAGAACGAAAAGAACGAAGAAAACTGAACACAGAATGAAAAAGAGCATATCGAGAGAGAAAGTTGAAGCAGTCGGAAGAACAACAAAATGACAATGTAGAACAACAAAGACAATGTTCGACCAATATACCTGTGGAACCAACTTTGGGAGTTGTTGAACAAAGAAAATCGAGGGAAATGACAGAAAAAGAATGAGAAGAAGAATTGGAACGAAAAGCAAAACAACAAAGAGAATATCGAAAAAGAAAAATGGACGATAATGACAGCAGAAGAACGAGAAGAACAAAGCAAACGAAATGCAAATTGACAAAAGGAATATCGAGAGAGAAAGTTGAAGCAGTCTGAGGAACAAACAAATCAAAATGCAGAACAACAAAGAAATAATAATGCAGAACAACAAAGATGATACTCGACCAATATACCCGTAAAAAAAACTGTGGGAGATGCTGAACGAAGAAAATCGAAGGAAATGATAGCAAAAGAATGAGAGGAAGACTTGGAACGACAAACAAAACAAAAAAAACATTATCGAAAAAGAAATTTGGATGAAATGACAGCAGAAGAATGAGAAGAACAAAGAAAATGAAATGCAGATCGACAAAAGGAATATCAAAAAAGAAAGTTCGACGGAATGACAGTAGAAGAACGAGAATAACAAATAAAACGAAACGAAGATCAACAAAAGGAATATCAAAAAAGAAATTTAGATGAAATGATAGCCAAAGAATGAGAAGAACAAAGAAAACGAAGCGTTGAACGACAAAGAGCATATCGAGAGAGAAAGTTGAAGCAAATGGAAGAACAAAGAAATCAAATTGGAGAACAATAAAGAAATAAAATTGTAGAACGACAAAGGAAATATTCAACTAACAAATCAGTAGAACCAACTATGGGAGATGCTCAACAAGTAACAGTTGGGGGAAAGAAGATTAAAATTGGCCATAATATATCGGTACCATCTGAAGAGATGTATAATAGAAATCGCAAATTTCGGGAACTAATTGATAAATTAGCAGAAGTGAAAGTCTGTCATGTCTTCCAGGAGTCATATGCAGGAATACAAGTACATAATACAAGTACGGGTCCAATGTGTCTGCGATGTCTTAGAGAGGGATTTAATAACAGATTCTCAGCTAAGAACCACATGGATCCAGGAAGTCAACCGCATGTCCTTGAAGATCTCACACAAGTTGAAGAGATGTTGATAGCACGTGGAAGTCCAATTTTGCAGGTGATGCATTCAATAGGTGGACAATACAAATATCATAATGAGACATCATGCTCAAGCTTCCTCATCAGTTTTTGTCAAAAAAATATTGTTGAACTGCCCACAACAATGGAATATTTACGACAACATTTACAACATCTTCCAGATTCGAGATTGGGAGAAAGATTAATGAGATTTGGAATGGTATTAAGAGGTACACATGCAAATTGGAGCAAGTGTCGTCAAGAGTTATCTAACTTGATTCAACATATTGGTTGTCCGACAATATTCTTCACACTAAGTGTAGCGGATATGCAGTGGCCTGATTTGCATAAATTAATGCTAGGCAAAAGTCCTACAGATCCACGTGAAGCGAGAAAATGACGACGTCAAAATTTAATTGATAATCCTCACATTGTGGGACAGTATATGCACTTGAGACATACAATGTTTCAAGAAGAGGTTTTCGAATATTTTCATCAAGCTACGGATTATTGGAGTCGCTACGAATGGCAACATCGTGGATCTCCTCATGTCCATGGGTTTATTTGCTTAAAAAATGCTCCCAACATGGACACTCTAAATTGGGATGATCCTATGGAAGTTATATCTACAATAAATTATTTCGGCAATTGTGTCCATGCAATAAATCCACGTGAGGGACATCAACGAAATATTCAAACTCGAGATAATGTAGATGATCATCCTTGTGTAAAAGGCACAGAACAGATATTTCAATCGGATATAATGACTATGAAGAACTTCTTAACTGTGTTGAGCGTCATATTACCTGCAACGAGAGAATTTGTCTTCGAAAGAAGAGAGGGAAATTGGTATGTCGGTACAACCCACCATGGGATCTATGTGACCTATCAAAACTTTACATTGATGAAGAAAGAGAAAAAAATTATGAACCTAGACGAAATGATGACAAAGTCAATCCACACAATTGTGAAACACTGATGATGTGGAGGGCTAACATAGATTGGCAGCCTGTACTTTCCAATCACGTCGTTACTAATTATATAGAGAAATAAGTTGCTAAATCAGAAAAGGGATCTGAAAATTTCCACCATATGTTGATGCGGGTCTCTTCTATCCAAAATCCGAACGAACCAGCAACACGTGCATATAAAACTTTGTTGTGTGAATCCATTGTTGATAGGGACATTGGTGCACAAGATACATGCCATATGCTTCTAGAGCTTCCTCTTTCAGAATGTAGCCATCATTTTGTGGTTCTAAATGTCGCTATAAAGGTTTTCAAACAAGTACAGGTTGAAACATATAATGCCGACAATGATAATTCTCTGATTGATGCATATACTAAGCGACCGAAGAATATGGAGCAACTTACATTTATAGATGTTGCAAAATATTGGTCATATGACAAACGTTGACAGGGGGAAAAATGGTTACCACGAAGTAATGCATCTATTGTATGTGTCTTTCCGATATTTAATTCTATTCCTGATCAAAAAGATGAGAAGTTTGTCGAATTCTGTTGGTCCGAGTTGGTTTTGTACAAGACATTTCATGACTTTCAAAGAGATATAGGCCACATAATTGGGAAAATTTGCAATATGTACCTTGGCATGTTGATCGCCAACCTGTCCCTACAGATGGTCGAGCTGAATCCAACGAGGAAGAAGAACCTCCAATTCCACATAGAGATTCCAGACAACATGAATGGGAGATCATATGTGGACTATATAAAAATCAATTTATAAATTATAATGAGTTTAAGATGCTTGGACATAGGGATCTTGATCGTATGAATGATTGGAACACTACTTTTGTAGATGAATAGACCTCCAGTCGTGCTATTCATTTCATCTCTGATATGCGAAAAATGAAAACGATTTCTACTAATCAACATGCAAAGTCTTACTCAATTGATAGTTTGGGTGATAAGCAAAGAATAGCATCCGATGTTATCCTTGAGCATAATAGAATGGGTGTTGATCCACTACGCATGATAATTCAAGGAACTGCAGGAACCGGAAAGTTCTATTTGATTGGAGCCATTAAAAATACACTTGATAATATCTCTCATCCATGGAAAAGTCCATTACTTCTTCTGGCTCCTACGGGGGTGGAAGCTTTCAACATATCCACAAGAACTGTTCATTCTGCACTTCATATACCGATCAAAGAAATGAATCCTTTACAAGGGGCGACTTTAATTAACTTACAAGAAGAGTTGAGGAATGTTAAATATATTTTCATCGATGAAATGAGAACAATAAAGAAATCAAAATGTAGAATGACAAAGGCAATATTCAACCAACAAACCAGTAGAACCAACTGTGGGAGATGCTCAACGAGTAACAGTTGGGGGAAAGAAGATTAAAATTGGCCATAATATATCGGTAGCATCTGAAGAGATGTATACTAGACATCGCAAATTTCGGGAACTAATTGATAAATTAGCAAAAGTGAAAGTGTGTCATGTCTGCCAGGAGTCATATGCAAGAATACAGGTACGTAATACAAGTATAGGTCCAATGTGTATGCGATGTCTTAGAGAGGGATCTAATAACAGATTCTCAGCTAAGAACCACATGGATGCAGGAATTCAACCGCATGTCCTTCAAGACCTCACACAAGTTGAAGAGATGTTGATACCACATGCAAGTCCAATTTTGTAGGTGATGCATTCAATAGGTGGACAATACAAATATCGAGGACACACCATTAGTTTTCTGCAGGAGATTAAAGATGTTGCTAAGAAATTACCACGACATATTAACAACTTGGACTTAATGGTCATTGTGCGAAGAAAAGGACGACAAGGATCTAGTTATGATTTCACTATTAGAAAAAAAAGAGTTATGGATGCATTAGTATATAAGATTCAAAATGATCCATATTATTGAGATGTTCGATTTGATTATGACGTAGTAGAAGAGTTACCCAAAAGTGCAACAGATATCTCACATATGCTTTATTCTGTTACTCTTCCTAATATTGACGATGACACTGAATTTGCAATGTTGGAAGGGATACCGGGAGTTGATGACATCTTAGATGGTTTACACACAACTTCTTTTGTATCAAGACTTCCAAGTGCACCACGAGAGATAGAAATTATTAGAGCATGGGAAAATAATCCTAATCCAGATGAAAATAATGCAAATGATGAATCGACCAATGTGCTTAACTGGCCTGGCATTGGCTCATCCCCGATTAATGAGTATAACACTGTTGGATTATTTGATATGGCATTTCCAACATTGTTCCCTAAAGGAGAGGTAGATTGGTTACAACTGCAAATGCGAAATGTCCATCTACATGAGTATGCAAAACATATTCTTAGATATCATGATAATAGATTTGGAAGGCACCCTCGCTTCAAATATTTTTTACTGAATATCATAATGAGACATCGTGCTCAAGCTTCCTCATCAGTTTTTGTCAAAAAAAATATTGTTGAACTGCCCACAACAATGGAATATTTACAACAACATTTACAACATCTTCTAGATTCGAGATTGGGAGAAAGATTAATGAGATTTGGAACGGTATTAAGAGGCACATGCGCAAATTGGAACAAGTGTCATCAAGAGTTATCTAAATTGATTCAACAGATTGGTTGTCCGACAATATTCTTCACACTATGTGCAGCGGATATTCAGTGGCCTAATTTGCATAAATTAATGCCAGGCAAAAGTCCTACAGATCCACGTGAAGCGAGAAAACGGTGACGTCAAAATGTAATTGATAATCCTCACATCGTGGGACCATATATGCACTTGAGACATACAATGTTTCGAGAAGAGGTTTTCAAACATTTTCATCAAGCTACGGATTATTGGAGTCACTACGAATGGCAACATCATGGATCTCCTCATGTCCATGGGTTTCTTTGGTTAAAAAATACTCCCAACATGGACACTCTAAATTGGGATGATCCTACAGAATTTATATCTACAATAAATTATTTCGACAATTGTGTGCATGGAGTAAATCCACGTGAGGGACATCAACGAAATAATCAAATTGGAGATAATGTAGATGATCATCCTTATGTAAAAGGCATAGAACAAATATTTCAATCGGATCTAATGACTATGAAGAACTTCTTAACTATGTTGAGCGTCATATTACCTACAATGAGAGAAGTTGTCTTTGAAAGAAGAGAGGGAAATTGGTATGTCTGTACCACGCACCATGGGATCTATGTGACCAGTCAAAACTTTACATTGATGAAAAAGGAGAAAAAAAGTATGAACCTAGACAAAATGATGACAGAGTCAATACACACAATCGTGAAACACTGATGATGTGGTAGGATAACATAGATTGGCAGCCTGTACTTTCCAAGCGCATCGTTACTAATTACATAGTGAAATACATTGCTAAATCAGAAAAGGGATCAGAAACTTTCCACCATATGTTGATGCGGGTCTCATCTATCCAGAATCCGAACGAATCAGCAGCACGTGCATATAAAACTTTGTTGTGTGAATCCATTGTTGATAGGGACATTGGTGCATAGGAGACATGCCATATGCTTCTAGAGCTTCCTCTTATAGAATGTAGCCATCATTTTGTTGTTCTAAATGTCGGTATGAAGGTTTTCAAACAAGTATAGGTTGAAACATATAATGCCGACAATGATAATTCTCTAATTGATGCATATACTAGGAGATCGGAGAATATGGAGAAACTTACATTGACATTGATAGCTGTTGCAAAATATTGGTCATATGGAAAACGTCGACGAGGGGAAAAATGGTTACCACGAAGTAATGCATCTATTGTATGTGTGTTTCTGAGATTTAATTCTATTACTGATCGAAAAGATGAGAAGTTTGTCGAATTCTGTTGGTCTGACTTGGTTTTGCACAAGACATTTTGTGACTTTCAAAGAGATATAGGCCACACATCTGATGAAATAGTATAGAATTGGGAAAATTTGGAATATGTACATTGGCATGTTGATCGCCAACCTGTTCCTAAAGATGGTCGAGTTGAATCCAACGAGGAAGAAGAACCTCCAAGTCCACATAGAGATTCCAGGCAACATGAATGGGAGATCATATGTGGATTATATAAAAATCAATTTATAAATTATAATGAGTTTGAGATGCTTGGACATAGGGATCTTGATCGTATGAATGATTGGAACACTGCTTTTGTAGATGAAGAGACCTCCAGTCGTGTTATTCATTTCATCTCTAATATGTGAAAAATGAAAATGATTTCTACTAATCAACATGCAAAGTCTTACTCAATTGATAGTTTGGGTGATAAGTAAAGAATAGCATACGATGTTATCCTTGAGCATAATAGAACGGGTGTTGATCCACTACGCATGATAATTCAAGGAACTGCAAGAACTGGAAAGTCAGATTTGATTGGAGCCATTAAAAATACACTTGATAATCTCTCTCATTCAAGGAAAAGTCCATTACTTCTTCTGGATCCTATGGGGGTGGCAGCTGTCAACATATCCGCAAGAAATGTTCATTCTGCACTTCATATACCGATCAAAGAAATGAATCCTTTACGAGGGGCGACATTAATTAACTTACAAGAAGAGTTGAAGAATGTTAAATAAATTTTGATCGATGAAATGAGTTTTATAGGAAAAAATCTATTAATCAAAATAGATTGAAGACTTCGCCAAGCCTTCCCATAAAATGCTAATATACCTTTTGGTGGACAAAACACAGATCGACAAAAGGAATATCTAGAGAGAAAGTTGAAGCAGTCTAAGGAACAAACAAATCAAAATGCAGAACAACAAAGAAATAATAATGCAGAACAACAAAGATGATACTCGACCAATATACCCATAGAACCAACTGTGGGGGATGTTGAACGAAGAAAATCGAAGGAAATGACAGCAAAAGAATGAGAGGAAGACTTCAAAAGACAAACAGAACAACAAAAACATTATCGAAAAAGAAATTTGGACGAAACAACAGAAGAACGAGAAGAACAAAGAAAACGAAACATAGATCGACAAAAGGAATATCAAAAAAGAAAGTTAGACGGAATGACAGCAGAAGAACGAGAAAAACAAAGAAAACAAAATGCAGATCGACAAAAGGAATATCAAAAAAGAAAGTTAGATGAAATGACAACCGAAGAACGAGAAGAACAAAGAAAACGAAGCATTGAACGACAAAGAGCATATCGAGAGAGAAAGTCGAAGAAAATGGAAGAACAAAGAAATAAAATTGGAGAACAACAAAGAAATCAAAATGTAGAACGACAAAGGCAATATTCAACCAATAAACTAGTAGAACCAACTGTCGAAGATGCTGAACAAGTAACAGTTTTGGGAAAGAAGATTAAAATTGGCCATAGTAAATCGGTACAATATGAAGAGATGTATACTAGACATCGCAAATTTCGGGAACGAATTGATAAATTAGCAGAAGTGAAAGTGTGTCATGTCTGCCAGGAGTCATATGTAGAAATACAAGTACGTAATACAAGTATGGGTCCAATGTGTTTGCGATGTCTTAGAGAAGGATCTAATAACAAATTCTCAGCTAAGAACCACATGGATCTAGGAAGTCAAGTGCATGTCCTTGAAGATCTCACACAAGTTGAAGAGATGTTGATAGCACGTGCAAGTCCAATTTTGTAGGTGATGCATTCGATAGGTGGACAATACAAATATCGAGTACACACCATTAGTTTTCCACGGGAGATTAAAGATGTTGCTAAGAAATTTCCATGACATATTAACAACTTGGACTTAATGGTCGTTGTGGGAAAAAAAGGACGACAAGGATCTAGTTATGATTTCACTGTTAGAAAACAAAGATTTATGGATGCATTAGTATATAAGATTCAAAATGATCCATATTATCAAGATGTTCCATTTGATTATGACACAGTAGAAGAGTTACCCGAAAATGCAATAGATATCTCACATATGCTTAATTCTGTTACTCTTCCTGATATTGATGACGACACTGAATTTGCAATGTTGGAAGGGATACCGAGAGTTGATGACATGTTAGACTGTTTACACACAACTTCTTTTGCATCAAGGATTCCAAGTACAACATGAGAGATAGAAATTATTAGAGCATGGTAAAATAATCCTAATCCAAATGAAAATAATGGAAATTATGAATCGACCGATGTGCTTAACTAGCCTCGCATTGCCTCATCCCCGATTAACAAGTATAACACTGTTAGATTATTTGATTTGGAATTTCCAGCATTGTTCCCTAAAGGAGAGGCGGATTGGTTACAACCGTGAATACGAAATGTCCATCTACATGAGTATGCAAAACATATTCTTAGATATCATGATAATAGATTTGGAAGGCACTCTCACTTCAGATATTTTTTACCGAATATCATAATGAGACATCGTGCTCAAGCTTCCTCATAATTTAGTTTTTGTCAAAAAAAATATTGGTGAACTGCCCACAACAATGGAAGAGTTACGACAACATTTACAACATCTTCTAGATTCGAGATTGGGAGAAAGATTAATGAGATTTGGAACGGTATTAAGAGGCACACGTGCATATTGGAGCAGTGTCTTCAAGAGTTATCTAACTTGATTCAATACCTTGTTTGTCTGACAATATTCTTCACACTAAGTGCAGCGGATATGTAGTTGCCTGATTTGCATAAATTAATTCTAGGCACAAGTCCTACATATCCACGTGAAGCGAGAAAATGGCGATGTCAAAATTTAATTGATAATCCTCACATCGTGGCACAGTATATGCACTTGAGACATACAATGTTTCAAGAAGAGGTTTTCGAACGTTTTCATCAAGCTACGGATTATTGGAGTCACTACGAATGGAAACATCGTGGATCTCCTCATGTCCACAGGTTTCTTTGGTTAAAAAATGCTCCCAACATGGACGCTCTAAATTGGGATGATCCTACAGAAGTTATATCTGCAAAAAATTATTTTGACAATTATGTGCATGCAGTAAATCCACGTGAGGGACATCAACGAAATATTCAAATTGGAGATAATGTAGATGATCATCCTTGTGTAAAAGGCACAGAACAAATATTTCAATCGGATACAATGACTGAGTGTGAAGAACTTCTTAACTGTGTTGAGCGTCATATTACCTGCAATGAGAGAAGTTGTCTTCGAAAGAATAGAGGGAAATTGGTATGTCAGTACCACGCACCATGGGATCTATGTGACCACTCAAAACTTTACATTGATGAAGAAGTCGAAAAAAAGTATGAACCTAGATAAAATGATGACAGAGTCAATACACACAATCGTGAAACATTAATGATGTGGAGGGCTAACATAGATTGGCAGCTTGTACTTTCCAAGTGCGTCATTACTAATTACCTAGCGGAATACGTTTCTAAATCAGAAAAGGGATCTGAAACTTTCCACCATATGTTGATGTGGGTCTCTTCTATCCAGAATCTGAACGAGCCAACAGCATGTGCATATAAAACTTTGTTGTGTGAATCCATTGTTGATAGGGACATTGGTGCACAGGAGATATGCCATATGCTTCTAGAGCTTCCTCTTTCAAAATGTAGCCATCTTTTTGTGCTTCTAAATGTCGGTATGAAGGTTTTCAAACAAGTACAGGTTGAAACATATAATGCCGACAATGATAATTCTCTGATTGATGCATATACTAAGCGATTGGAGAATATGGAGCAACTTACATTGATACATGTTGCAAAATATTGGTCATATGACAAACATCGATAGGGGGGAAATGGTTACCACAAAGTAATGCATCTATTGTATGTGTGTTTCCGATATTTAATTATATTCCTGATCGACAAGATGAGAAGTTTGTCGAATTCTGTTGGTCCGAGTTGGTTTTGTACAAGACATTTCATGACTTTCAAAGAGATATAGGCCACACATCTGATGAAATAGTATAGAATTGGGAAAATTTGTAATATGTACCTGGGCATGTGGATTGCAAACCTGTTCCTACAGATGGTTGAGTTGAATCCAACGAGGAATAAGAACCTCCAATACCACATAGAGATTCCAGGCAACATGAATGGGATGTAAGACCTCTCCTTTAGGGTCCCCTTGAACTAAACCTGAAACTTTAACAACTTCATACAAACAAATTAGCCATCATAGTTATTGGAAAAATAAATAAATAAACGTGAATACTTTAACAAAAATAAGAAAAACCTTAACCTGTCAACCCGATCCAGCTGATCCATTGTCATCTTCGTCTTCCGTAGGATCCCTCCAGTAAAGCTCGTTTAACCATTGGCGAAGCAACCATTAGCTTCGCCACCCAACCATAGGCTCATGCTTTCAGTCGCATGGCCTCCCCCGAGCTTTGGGTCGTAAAGTTCACACACAATTCTCAAGAAACCCAGCTTGGGTTTCCCCCCCACCAAGATTTCCAGCCAAACCCTCAATAGCAGCAAGTCATGAGGTAACTCAATATTACGATAGTCATCCAGGGTCTGGGTCCTTTACCCATTCCCAATGCTTTCCTTATAAAGGAAAATCTCATGCGACACGTGTCGCTTCATGCAAAAATATTTATTTTATTAAATTAATAAATTAATAAATCTCACCCATCCATGTGTCAGTTTCTCTAGGAGATGCACCAACATCCCTAAGTTTGTTCAAGTTTGTCCCCTAGATATTTCACTTAACTCCTAGATTTGTGGTGTAGGTGGAGTTGACTAGGTGTCCATGCCTAGGATTCCATTTTTCTCCTAAATAAATCTTTATAATATTTTCAAATAATCAGAAGTATCCTTTCATGTGCAAATGCCTAAATAACACTTAATATTATTTAAATCCCAAAGTAATCATTTATGTGCAAATGCCTAAAGTACTCAAATACATTTCTAAGTAATGTTCTAGGTGCGAACTTATACGTTTCAATGCAGTTAATTTTAGCAGTCAACTTTTACTAGGACCCCCGGTGCCACACCATTGGGCCTCCTTGTTCCTTAATTTAATTTCCCCGACATGGAACCACTCCATTGGGTCCAGTCATCCGTAGTTTCCATTCCTCGGCAAGGTACCACATCGTTGGGTCCTTGTCCACTCTTTCCGTTCTTGGCAGGGTACCGCACCGTCGGGCCCTTCTGCCGTTATCCTTTTTTTTTGACTTGCGGGAACTTCATGTAGGGATTTCAGGAGCCGTTACCTTCCATCATCCGTCTACACGCTATTAGGGACTAATGGCATTGAGGAGTGAGTCCGTTCTCACTGCGCGCCCCCCAACTCGTACGTGACCAGCTCCGTCGTGGCCCACCTCGTACGCCCTCACGCTTTCCTCTTGAGCAAGCGGATCAGTGCTTATTTGCTCAAGCGTGGTATTCCATCGGAAGTCGACATCATCGTCGCTCTCCCTGTGTGTGATTTACCCGTACTCTACGACCCTTCATATTCCTTTGTGTGTCCGTCGGTGAATCGTTTCACCTATCACTACACACTATTGTCACAAACGTAAATTAGTAGCATTGTCCTCAATAATCACAATTTGATTTATAATCTGCTGCTTCATTAAGCATCTATAATTTACTCAATCATTACTCATTCGTCTAATCACATAATCAATTGAACAGCTAGTCATTAAGCATCATTCATATCAAAGTTAATCATTAAATAACATGAAATCTTCCATTCACAATAACTACCCAAATGCACATATATCAATCAATCGTAATCATAAATATACTCAAAATAAAATCATAGGGTTATTTTATTAATGTTTGAAACAGTCAAGTCACTCAACATGTGCTCTCAATGTCTACAGTAGTCTAGGGGCACTACATACACCCCTACTTATTTAGAACTTCGTCCCGAAGTTCATAATAAATGTAGAAATCTATGACGCATCTCAGTTGCATCCTCCCAAATCGCAGAGCTAGAACTATAATTATCCCACTGCACTTTGACTTGATCAATCAAGGCTAATCATTAAGCAAGAAGTAATCAATCAAATATCCCACTCCACACATATACTTTAAATCCTTAATTCATTTATCAATTATTGTCGTCATTCACATCTTCAAGTTTTCCTCAATCGTTTAAGACATAACAAGGCTCATAAGACCACTATATCGAAGTTGTTCAGCCGGGTCAATTGATAGGTGCCCTTGAGGTCCACAGTCATTCTAGGGGCATTACATGTACCCCTTCTTATATAGAACTTCGTCCCGAAGTTAAATTTGTTCTCGTACTTCCAACACTAGGCTTAACTTTCTAATTTCCTATTCTCATCTTCTTGTCATTCTCTTCTATTTTTCTCCAACGATGAAGTCTCTAAGCACTAGTGGTTCCAATCGTAAGTTTTCTTTTTCATCCAACGTGCTTCCGATACATCCTCATGAAATCAATCGTAACATGCATACTGTAAATCCAATAATGCCTTCATAATTGTCAATACCAACCTAGATCTGCAAAGGTCTACGATATCCAAAATTAATTATACAACATCAATAGCCACCCATTAGTTAGCAAATCACCATCAAGAAAGACTCCAAATATATTTGGACATCCTTCCCTCCAAGACGAGAAGGTAATTATCATAACATATTCCATTAATCAAAGATGGGTAAGACATGGTCACGTTTTTAACAAATCAAGAGAGAGAGAGACCCTCAAATATTTCAAAACCAATTTCCATAAGGTTACTTCCCAAAACCCCTAAATGTTGGTTCTTAAATTGATAGGATTTGAGGCCTCAAAACTTAGTGACTTAGATGAACATTTAAAATTTAACTCTCAGTCCTTTTCTTCAGTAATATCATGTCCAGATCAATGAGCTTATCATATCTTTACTTCATTTCATCATTTCTTTTGTCATAGGACTACTTCAATAATCTCATCAAATTGTACTAAGTGTGCTTTCTTAACCTCATCGAGTTTCCATATCGAGGGTTAGTTTTCCTTTTCATCAATGTTTGACCATGACCTAAGATTAGCTTCATTTGAGTTTAGTTTGTAGGTCCCATGGGTAGGTCTTCCAAGTTACACTTCATCATTACCATGCCATTATACATCACCTACTTCAATTTCCTCCTATACATGATTAAGATATCCCTTTTCAATTAATTCAAAAAGCTTTCCAATGCTTCTAATTCCCATTAAAACTTTCTTCAATTTCCTTATTCTCAATTTTCAAATTGAATTCCTCATTAGTTTGTTTTCTACGGATCATTCTTGTGAGGTGTCATACTCCTCAATCTTACTCATCAAGTTAGAATCTGTCTTTCCATCCTTTCGTTATTAAGGCCTCGTCGATATATATATATATATATATATATATATATATATATATATATACGTTCTCTTTTTCAACCTTAAATTGTAATTGTTTTAAAATCATAACAGTTCATGATTTCAATATTACACATAAAAACTTATTTTCAAATGCCATAGATGTATTAATACTATCTAAAGTTCCATCATTCATATAGATAATTCTTTTAAAGTATTTGAATATAGCTCTATAATGGTTCTACTGCATATATAAATACTTTTCCTTCACTATCTTAAAGTAAATGTGTTATGAAATATACTTATTCCCTTCAAGTATTTAAATGTAATTTTATAATAGTTCCATTATATATAAATACCTTTTTCTCAACATCTAAATAATTTCATCAATTTCTATGGTCACATGTAACAATTTTATTTTATATATATTCTAAAAAAATTAGCTACTTTAACAATGTTTACTTACATATTAAACTTTAATATTCCCTCCTAACTACAAATGTTTAGTACATTCCTTTTTATTTTCCACTTCCTATAATTCAATTCAATTCATTCTATTAAATATATCACTTTAGATATAATAAAAATAACTACACTTTCCATATAAGGAATTGAACTTAAAAATTCGTTTCAGTTTATTCTTTAATTATTTCACTTCAATATAAAGACCATATAAACTAAATTTCAAGTATTAGTCGAAAATCTATAAATAAATAAAATACTAAAACTCTAACATGTATTTTTCTCCTAATGCATTAATATACAAACTACTAGATATTTATGCCTTTGAGTCTACTTAATTACATATTACATATCTTATTGTAATATTCCTTCTTACCTCATATACTACCACATTCTTCATTTCAAATAAAATATCGAAACGTGTAGATATAGTATTCTATCCATATGTATTTAAACTTTCAAAAGTATATTCATATGATATGTATATTCGTGCGTATATAGAATTCCTTTCTTCACATGTATACAAAAATAATTTAAACTTTCTTAAAGTATATTTATATAATATATATATTCATGCATATATATAGGATTGCCACGATGATTCTCATGTATAGATTTTAATTCATCAGTTAATGATGATTACGTAGTTCGGTTACCTTGGATAATCACAGAACTTTCTGAGATTTGAATGGAGTGAAATCCCGTTAACCGTCTCAATGGTAATTTTAACATGTGTTTATCACTACTTAACGCAACTCTGAAGGTAGCTATCCCATCGATATTATACTCCTATGTTTTAGTAAAGATAATATAAATATAACTTTCAGTCAATAAAATATTGAAGTCATTCTCCACGCCCCACGCGGTATGTCAGCCGTATCTATACATGAACTTGTGATCTTGCGATACAATTCTACAATACAATCTTATGAAATGCAATATTATGTATGCTCTTTATGAGGCAAGATTATAATGTAATGATGCAATTTTATAACACAATCTTACCCAATCTTGCACATTGACCAATACAACGGCGGTCTTGCATGATGCAATCTTCTATTTTTAGTAATTCTGTAAAAATAATCTCTTTTAGGAGTGGATTTTAAGAGTGATAGTCTTTTATTATGTCAAGAAATGGTATGGAGTTCAGCGCATGCCTTATGCATCCAATGTCCATTAAATTAAATCTAGCAAGCACATAAGTAGTAACATAAGATCATGAGATTGGAGACAAGATAATAACCGACTCGAAGAGATATTCGATGGATCGATTGATGGGCATTTACCTGTGGCGAGTTTAACACAGAAAACCTCAAGGATTGGGTTGGCAAACTAGAAGTGGCGTAAATAAAGACAACTTCAATTCATTATATACCTAACACGCCATGCATCGCCACCAAGCAATTAAAACTCAAACGTTTTACAGTCATTGGTGCTGGCATCTGCGCAGACGGAAGGAGAGGACGCCGATCAAGCCAATCACTCTCCCGTGATTATCTCGACGTACCGAATTCTTAGAGACGACTGGGGTTCTCTGTAGTTGGTTACAAAGTTTACATGACAGAGTCTTAAAAACTTAAGATCTATCAATAAGTTCAAATCAGATTACAGAGGCCAGATTGCAGGTTTAAATTTATATTCACCAAATACAAAAGAAGATGAATCAGAAATAATTAATGAACAGTAAAACATACACAGCTTAGCTGCGTTTTCAATAACTCTACAGGGATTCTGTTTTGGCAATGGGAACAAATCTAACAGGCTGAAATCAAGATTTGGAATCCAGCATACAGACAATACAAAACTGGGGCATTATAACTCTGTAGAAAATGACCAGTACATAATATATAATACAACGATCCGACTAAATTCAATGCAATAATTAATCAAACACAATGATCCTTATCGTCCACGATGGACAGAGGTTTCTCTGTTTACTAGTATATATATAATACTACCATTCCTTCCAAATCAAGAGCAGCATCAGAAATACATAAAACATCTATGATAACAACGTTCAGTATAACCTATGAATAGCAACGCCCACGAGGACAGAGGCTAGCCCAAAGGTTGCAGCATACAGAGTATGGAGATCTCCCGTGGAATCTCGATGGCAGAGAAGGGTTCATAACTCAATCAAACAACAAATAATAAACAGAGATTTAAAACAAAAGAACCATCGTTGCATAGCACTAAGACAATGATCCGATTGTTGTGATCTATAAGCAATTATCAAAATAGGAAGGCATCAATTGGCATAAGCAATAAACCGAGAAAATATAACGCTGGTGTAGACCCTAGTGGATCATGCAATTTCATTGTAGGAATCTACAAGTAGCATATACAGAAAACAAAATTATTTGCACATTCATAAATAGCAGCCAAAGATCATATGCGCGTTCCTGTGGCAACAGGGGACAATACATATGATATGCAAATCAATTTCTTGGATCCAAGAATACACCTCAGTTTAGATGGGGCGTTTAATACCTCCACGTAGAGAATGAAAACAAGGATCATTTGCACAATGAGATCACTTATGTAGGGTCCCTCTTGACATAAATCGGTGATCTAAGGGAATTATTCAACGTGAAAGTAAGGCGATTTCGTGCAGATCAAGCTTCAAGTAATGCAATTTGGGTTCAGACAATTTGCTAACATAAATGCCCAGAGATCTTTATTAAAAATAAAGGTACAGGGCAGGATTCATATAACCTTCAAGCGTAGACAGAATTCATACAAACGTTTAAGCGGGACAACATTTGAATCGGGGTGAATTCTCAGATCGATACGAACTTAAAGCAAGGACATAATTTAATTGCTGATCTTTCAGATCGAACCACGAAATCGTACAAAGATATAAATGAAATTTTGGAATTTTTGAAATATTCGATCTATCCAATAATTTGAAGTAAAAACTTTCAGATCATTCGTATGAAAAGGCTAAACGATTTCCATATTTTTTTTTATTTTTAATGGAGAAACATTCACATCAATACTTGTAGTTCGTATACAAAGGTAAACGATTTTCGGATTTTTAATTCAGAAACACACATCACATAACAGAATGTTCGATTTCCAGGATTCAATTCTATTTAGAATCAAACCGTCCACTGAATCATGAAATAAAGGTTACAGACAAAAATCAATTGATTCAAGTAAGCACGCAGAGGTCTACCTTTGTTACACAGGGATACGATCTGATCGGCTGAGATCGTTAATTAAATTTACACAGAATGCTATTGATTAGGCAAGCACGCAGAGGTTTAAATAAAAAGAATTTAAAACTGAATTAAACACAGAGATTGGAAATGATCGACCTTGTAAATAAGCTCTTCATTCAGCTGATAATCTTCTTCAATAACAGAGATTTAATAGGAATAACTAAAACTATAATTAAACACAGAGTTTTAAATATTCGATCTGGAGATGTAAAAGGAAACAAATAATGCAGAGATTTGCACAATTGGAGACACAATAATGCAGAGATCTATACGACCGGGATTTGAAGGTAGTGATCCAAAACAGAGGATTTAAGATATCCAACAGAAAAAATACATTCAAGCGACTAAACAGAACGGGAGTCACCGCACCCTTGCGTTTTGATTTTTAAAGAAATTACAGCATCTCAGAGGCAGCATTAAGCTTCAGATTTGGGGATAATTTAATCAACAAAGTGGTCAGGGTTATACTAGTGGATATACCATAGCGGTCGCATCAAGATTAAAGAGAGGCTTAAATGATTGCCACAGTCTGGTGTATGCATCGTATGCATCGATCAGCCACCAAGCTCAAGAGTGGTGGGATAGGGTCATGGCGAAGAACCCCTCAATTAAAATAATCAAATACACAGCAAATCCCTAAATTCGGTTCTTCCAAGTACAGTGATTTTCTAATCACGGATCACTTCATTACATAGTGTTTTAAAATCTAAAAGAAAACACTGTAATTTCCCAGTTTAAATTCTTCCAATACACATCAATTAAAATACTAAAATGTACAGGAATGCATAATCACAAACTCACATTCTCACACGATATTCCAGATCTATAAATCCTGAAATAAAATTGAAACAAATATGAAATATTCAAGCAATGAAGAACCTGTAGGAACGGCTGCTCCAGTCGAAGGTGAAACTCCTCGAAGATCGCTGCTCCAATCCCGCTGATGATCACCACAGTCACCAATGAACACCTGCAAAAATATATGAGTCCAGTTCCCTCAAGGCTCGACCGGCTCTGATACCAAATGTAAGACCTCTCCTTTAGGGTCCCCTTGAACTAAACCTGAAACCTTAACACCTTCATACAAACAAATTAGCCATCATAGTTATTGGAAAAATAAATAAATAAACGTGAATAACTTAACAAAAATAAGAAAAACCTTAACCTGTCAACCCGATCCAGCTGATCCATTGTTGTCTTCGTCTTCCGTAGGATCCCTCCAGCAAAGCTCGTTTAACCATTGGCGGAGCAACCGTTAGCTTCTCCACCCAACCATAGGCTCATGCTTTCAGTCGCATGGCCTCCCCCGAGCTTTGGGTCGTAAAGTTCACACACAATTCTCAAGAAACCTAGCTTGGGTTTCCCCCCCACCAAGTTTTCCAGCCAAACCCTCAATAGCAGCAAGTCATGAGGTAACTCAATATTACGATAGTCATCCAGGGTCTGGGTCCTTTACCCATTCCCAATGCCTTCCTTATAAAGGAAAATCTCATGCGACACGTGTCGCTTCATGCAAAAATATTCATTTTATTAAATTAATAAATTAATAAAGCTCACCCATCCATGTGTCAGTTTCTCTAGGAGATGCACCAACATCCCTAAGTTTGTTCAAGTTTGTCCCCTAGATATTTCACTTAACTCCTAGATTTGTGGTGTAGGTGGAGTTGACTAGGTGTCCATGACTAGGATTCCATTTTGCTCCTAAATAAATCTTTATAATATTTTCAAATAATCAGAAGTATCCTTTCATGTGCAAATGCCTAAATAACACTTAATATTATTTAAATGCCAAAGTAATCATTTATGTGCAAATGCCTAAAGTACTCAAATACATTTCTAAGTAATGTTCTAGGTGCGAACTTATATGTTTCAATGCAGTTAATTTTAGCAGTCAACTTTTACTAGGACCCCCGGTGCCACACCATTGGGCCTCCTTGTTCCTTAATTTAATTTCCCCGACATGGCACCACTCCATCGGGTCCAGTCATCCGTAGTTTCCATTCCTCGGCAAGGTACCACATCGTTGGGTCCTTGTCCACTCTTTCCGTTCTTGGCAGGGTACCGCACCGTCGGGCCCTTCTGCCGTCATCCTTCTTTTTTTGACTTGCGGTAACTTCATGTAGGGATTTCAGGAGCCGTTACCTTCCATCCTCCGTCTACACGCTATTAGGGACTAATGGCATTGAGGAGTGAGTCCGTTCTCACTGCACACCCCCCAACTTGTACGTGACCAGCTCCGTCGTGGCCCACCTCGTACGCCCTCACGCTTTCCTCTTGAGCAAGCGGATCAGTGCTTCTCTGCTCAAGCGTGGTATTCCATCGGAAGTCAACATCGTCGTCGCTCTCCCTGTGTGTGATTTACCCATACTCTAGGACCCTTCATATTCCTTTGTGTGTCCGTCGATGAATCGTTTCACCTATCACTACACACTATTGTCACAAACGTAAATTAGTAGCATTGTCCTCAATAATCATAATTTGATTTATAATCTGCTGCTTCATTAAGCATCTATAATTTACACAATCATTACTCATTCATCTAATCACATAATCAATTGAACAGCTAGTCATTAAGCATCATTCATATCAAAGTTAATCATTAGACAACATGAAATCTTCCATTCACAATAACTACCCAAATGCACATATATCAATCAATCGTAATCATAAATATACTCAAAATAAAATCATAGGGTTATTTTATTAATGTTTCAAACAGTCAAGTCACTCAACATGTGCTCTCAATGTCTACAGTAGTCTAGGGGCACTACATGGGAGATCATATGTGGATTATATAAAAATCAATTTATAAATTATAATGAGTTTGAGATGCTTGGACGTAGGGATCTTGATCGTATGAATGATTGGAACACTACTTTTGTAGATGAAGAGACCTCCAATCATGCTATTCATTTCATCTCTGATATGTGAAAAATGAAAACGATTTCTACTAATCAACATGTAAAGTCTTACTCAATTGATAGTTTGGGTGATAAGAAAAGAATAGCATACAATGTTATCCTTGAGCATAATAGAATGGCTGTTGATCCACTGCGCATGATAATTCAAGGAACTGCAGGAACCAGAAAGTCATATTTGATTGGAGCCATTAAAAATACACTTGATAATCTCTCTCATCCAGGGAAAAGTCCATTACTTCTTCTAGCTCCTACGAGGGTGGAAACTTTCAACATATCCGTAAGAACCATTCATTTTTCACTTCATATACCGATCAAAGAAATGAATCCTTTACGAGGGGCAACTTTAATTAACTTACAAGAAGAGTTGAGGAATGTTAAATATATTTTGATCAATGAAATGAGTTTTATAGGGAAAAATCTATTAATCAAAATAGATTCAAGACTTTGCCAAGCCTTCCTAGAAAATGCTAATATACCTTTTGGTGGAAGATCAATTATATTGGTCGGTGCTTTGGGACAATTGCCACCTATCATGGATAAGCCTGTATATGCATCAGAAGGTATTGCAAAAGAATTGTGGAACACATTCACAACAGTTGTGACCCACGATACTGTGTTTCGACAAAATGGACAAAGCAATGAACAAATATCTTTTCCTAATGTGTTAACGAATATTAGATATGCAATTCCAAAAATAGAGGATTGGGAATTATTGATGACTCGTACAAATACTTCCTTACATGCTACAATGAAAAAGTCCTTCGATAAGGTGATACATTTGTTTGCGACAAATGACGATGTAAACTGTCATAACAAGCGTTTAATAAGAAGCCTAAACTGTCCCATTGCGACCAATATTGCTACATCTGTAAGAAGAAACTATTCTATGGAAGGAGACGAACAAGGGTTGGAAATTGAATTACTTATAGCCATAGGAGCAAGGGTAATGCTCACATCAAACCTCTGGACTGATGCAAGACTCATCAATAGTGCTCTTGGAGTTATACAACAAATTGTATATAACCCTGGAAGTTCGCCTCCAGAACCACCGACGTATGTTTTAATAAAATTTGATAATTATGTGGGGGGACCATGGGATGAATCATTTCCTCAAGTTGTTCCTATTACACCTATCGAAAGAGGTAATAAAAAACAACTTTCATTGAAACTCGCCTGGGGTTTAACAATCCATAAGTCACAAGGATTGACATTGGAGAAAGCTACTATTAGTATTGGAAAGCAAGAGAGGTAGGGTATGACATTTACACCAAAATCTTGAGTTGAAGATTTGGCAGGTCTATGATTTCAACCTCCGTTCTCATATGATCGATACGAGAAGATCTCAAAACTACTTGGTGTGAAGATAAGAAAAGATGAAGAAGATAGATTGAGGATGATCACGATGTGAACCATATTTTCATTTATTTAATCCTTTCAAAATTACTATCTCTATTTTCGAGTTTAAAAATTTAGTTAATCCTTAATACTTATTACTTACATTATGATAATCCTCGTAAATGTATCTGTGTTTTCAACTTAACATATTCCTTACAATGCTGATCAAACTCCAATTTTGTGTCACTGCCCACAATTGAAACCAGCCTAGATCCAAATCCTAGGCTCTATCAAGCACCGAGAGGGATCAAATCTCCCGAGGTGCAAACCTCGGCTCAGGTATTGCACTCAAGTAGAGGTTTGCACCTCGGGAGATTTGATCCCTCTCGGTGCTTTATAGAGCCTAGGATTTGGATCTAGGCTGGTTTAATCCAATATTTTACTTAGGACTGAGTCAAGGAGTCAACATATTACAGCAGCATTTACATATTTAGATACAATAGGTTAAGTAAGATGCAACACTTCATAAATGTAAGGAGCTATAAGATGAGACGGTTCTTGTAGGCCACCTCCCTAGTCTGAACGACAAGTGTCCAGTTTACTTCTTCGCTGGTAGCCGCGACCTTCATCACTTTAAAGGGGTAATATTAAAAAATAAGAGATTGAGACTGCAAACACACTGTCACCTCCTCATCTTTAAAATGACAAGTGTTCATTCTGGTACTAACTAGGAAATCACCGGTTCCAACATTACTCAGATTTTCTCGATCTTATAGATCGGAACTCAAGAAGAGACGATAGAGCATCCAGTTGTAAAAAGGGGTTGGAGATGGTGACTGGGTAAAACAACTCTCCAATTTGGTGCCATCAAACTTTCCCTATGAGCAGAGTTTTAAAAAGACAGAGACGGGTGGGTCGAGTTTCCATGGTGTAAAGCATAGTCTAATCATCCGCTTTCCATGCTGCTCATCTAAGGAGAAACATATTATTACATGTTTAAGGGATATATTAATTCAAGTTCAGCAACCAATCTTTGCAATCAAATTTTCAGAGGCAATCAGATTAATAGGTCTCCCTCAGAAAAAATAAAGATATGAAACCTGATTCCAATTCCACACTAAACTCTGCAACTGACATACGAAGACAATTGAATTATAAATTTAACTCAACAATAATAAAGTATGAACCCGATTATAATTCCGGACTGACCTCTGCAACTAACATACAGAGATAGTTGGATTGTAGAATTAACTCAGCCATTATAAAGTGTGAACCCGATCTGAGTTAACAACGAGAACACCGAACATTTAAACTAAGTTTTCTATCTTTCAAGAATGTATAAGTACTGATATCTAGGAGCCACACAATCGCCTTGATAGTCGATTGTTGGAGTTACAACTATTCTTACTCATAATTTGTGAAATACAGAACTAATTTATTCATTGACTCTGTTAAGGGTTCATCGCATCAAAATGTATAAACAAAACAGAAGTTTCACATTCCGAACAGAGTAGGTTACGTGTGCTCGACTCTGCATATTCATATAATTTGGATACCTGATGGATTACACATAAATATTTGCACATTCACGAACACAAGGAGATTGACTATTCAATTATATATAAAAACTCACAATTATCTCACTACAAACTTGAAACAATTACGAATTACATAATATTGAAAAAGAAGGTAAGAAGATCTTTTCATTGATAACCTAATTGAGATATTTGAGTAACATTTGCTGAACTGAGGAAGAAAACATAGCTGTAGTTCCACCGTCTCTCTCCATGCTCACCAACGGATGCCTCGGTTAACCTCCCAACCTTTCTGGGAGTACTCTCCTTCCTCCCGAACCCCAGAGCTAATCGAGCCGTAGAGTTCACACACAATAATAAATAAATCCATCTTGGGATTCCCCCCCACCAGGATTTCCAACCAAATCCTCAATAGCAGTAAGTCTTGAGGCAATTCAAAAATTATGACAGTCATCCAGGTTCTAGGCGCTTTACCCATTCCCCGTGCCTTCCTTATAAAGAAAAATCTCATGCGACACATGTCGCTTCATGCATAAATAATATTTTAATTAATTCTTTAATTAAAACAACTCACCCACCCAAGTGTTAGTTTCTCTAAGAGATGCACCAACATCCCTAAGTTTGCTCAAGTCCGTCCCCCAGATATTTTACTTAACTCCTAGCTTTTAGTTGACTAGGTGTCCATGCTTAGGATTCTACTTTACTCGTAAATGATGGTTTATATTATTTTAAATTCTCAAAATAATATCTCATGTGCAAATGCCTAAATACAAATAATATTATTTTAAATGCTAAACCAAACAATTATGTGCAAATGTCCCAAGTACTAAAAATGCATTTTTCTAGTATTGTTCTAAGTGCATGATTTATACGTTTTTATGTAACTAAGTTTAACCATCATTTTCATTAGGACACCAGTGTCGTGCCATTGGGCCTCCCCGTTCTTTTAGTTTCTTTTCCTGACATGGCACCACTCCGTCAGGTCCATTCATCCATAGTTTTCATTCATTGGCAAGATACCGTGCCATTGGGTCCTTGCGTCCATTCTTTTCGTTCTTGGCAGGGTACTGCACCGTTGGGCCCTTCTACCATTATCCGTCCATTTTGACTTGCAGGACTTCATGTGGGGATTTCAGGAACCGTTACCTTCCATCCTCCGTCTACAAGCTATTAGGGACTAATGGCGCTGAGGAGTGAGTCCATTCTCACTACGTGCCCCCCAACTCGTATGTGACCACCTTCGTTGTGGCCCACCTCGTACGCCCTCACTCTTTCCTCTTGAGAAAGAGGATCAGTGCTTATCTGCTCAAACGTGGTATTCCGTTGGAAGTCGACATCATCGTCGCTCTCCCTGTGTGTGATTTACCCATACTCTACGACCCTTCATATTCCTTTGTGTGTCCGTCAGTGAACCGTTTCACCTGTCACTAAACACATTTCTCACAAACAAATTATTAGTAGTATTGTCCTCAATAGTCATCATTTTATTCATAAATCTGCTACTTCGTTAAGCATTTATAATTCACTCAAACATTACTCATTCATCTAATCAAACATGCATTTCATCAATAACTACTTTCTTCATTCTCATCACATAATCAATCATACAGCTAGTCGTTAAGCATCATTCATATGTATATTTTCCATAATCATAGTTAATCGTTAAACACATGTAATCATTCATTTACATAAACTATCCAGATACACATACTCAAAATAAAACCAAGGAGTTATTTTATTAATGTTTCAATCAGTCGGTTCACTCAACAGGTGCCCTCAAAGTCTACAACAGTCTAGGGGGACTACAACGTCTCTCTAATTAACCAACCAAAGATGGTGCTTGATATGGAACGCATTTACCAAACATATCTCCAATACTTAGCGGCTGAATAGTAACTTCGAAAGCAAAGCATAGATTTTCATTGCTTTCAACAGAAGATTCTCATATTTTTAAGTGCTCTCTTGATGTTCACCAAGCAACCCTAATTGGAACAATGGCATGGCTTAAATAAGGAAAGGAAACATTGCAACACACATGTCACAAAGTGTTGTTGTAGTGTTATCAATTCATTTGGAAAACAAGAACTCACTAATTGAGAAAAGTATAGAATAAGATTATCCATAGTGATGCACTAGACTGCATAGTTTCTGTTACATGTCTTATTACCCATCATTTGGACACCTTGAGAGGATGGGCAATGGATTCATATTTATAAATGGTGCAAGTTCCTAGCTTGAGAGAAAGGTTGCTACATGTTTTCACATAAAAAGTGGATTTCTTTTTTCTAAACACATGTTGGCATTGTTGCAGAGCATATTGCATTGTCATTTAAATGAAACTTGATATAAACTATTGATGTTCTAAGCTTTTTCATCATAAATTAATGGATATATCATAGTTCGAGCTTCAACATATGCAGAGGAGGTTTGATCTTCATAGGTATGGAAGGCTTACATCAATATATTATTTTTGACATGTTTATGATTTTACAGGTGGGGAATGATTTATGGAACAGTTAGCTCAGTTGTACTTCTTTATTTTCTAATATAATGCTTTTATTTAGATTGGAACTATTGACATCAGTTTGAGTTTCCATATTTAAACACTTCTAATGTGAAAACAAATGGTTATATTGCAGAGAAAGGTTGGTGTGAATTTTGCATTTACTTTTAGGTCGTCATTCATAGTTGTTAAATTGTCTACCAATGTCCAAAATTTCTGTACAAATTTGCAGATTAATATAGCAGTCCCTCATTAAATTCACCCACATTATCTAGAAAAACTCTACCTAGAAATATTGATTGCTTTACGACATGATATACATAAATTAGAGAGATAGTTTTCACTGAAGTTCTTGCAAAAATCTTGATTATTACACAGTTAATCTCTCATTTTTAAATTCAAAACTAATATTTATGCTCAGTTGGGAAATTTGCAAAGCTTCCATACATTCCTTTAGCCATATCATATTGTGCAATAATGTTGAACTTTCACATGTCATCAGTTGAGTGTCTTGTTAATGGAACAGTTATGTTGGGCCTGAGAATAATCATACATAACCTCCTTTGGCTCCTTTGAAGCTAGTTCTTTATAATGCACTATTTCTACAAGCATGGTTTGTTAAAAGTTGGTCACAGTTTGTGTTTCTATTGCTTTAAATAATGTGGTGGTTCTTTTTTGCAGGGTGGCAGAGGATTTCATTTGACTGTAGCTGCTCATTTGAAAAAATTCTTTGGAATATTAAATGGGATTGACACAGAGGCATGGGAGCCATCAACTGATCTTTTTTTGGATTTCCAGTATAGTGCCAATGATCTAAATGGAAAAGTAGAAAATAAAGAAGCCTTGAGAAAATTTCTTGGATTATTTGCTTCTAATGCTAGGATCCCATTGGTGATATTGTTTCTACATTTCAGTTTGGAACAGGGTCTTCTAATGATTCTTTCAATTTTATTATGTAGCCCAGTTGTTTCCTAGAGTTCTATTTCAAGGAAATAGGTAAATGTAGTTGAAATATATGTTTTATCAGCTGCTATGTTAAGGCACTTAAAGGACTTAGAAGAAGAATAAAATTAGTTCAGGCTATGGTGCTTTTACTGTTTCCCATGATCTATAACCAATTGAGTCAAAGCTATAAGATAATTTTATTGAGAGTTTGTAACTGGGGCTTCGGAACTTAGGTTTTTTGAGATGGTTTAATGGTACTTGGGTGAGTACAATTCTTAAACCTCAAATTTGACTTAGATGAAATTCTTCCTAGAAATAGCAAAAGAACACAAACATAAGAGATTGAGCTACAGAATTCACAACCATATGGTGTGAGAAATAAAATTCAATTATACTAAGGTCCACTAGTGACAAAGATAGATTAATGGGATGTAAAAGAACAAGTGATAATAGCTATCTTGCATAGGTACCCAAACCTAGGGCCAGGGTGCATGAACCTGTCTCGGGTTCCTGTCTCCCATACCATATTCAAAAACTAGGATGTCATTCCATTCCCCTTCCTGAATCAGGTTCTTTCTTGCCAAATTGGCTACTTCTTAGCAGATAGGTAGGGATGACAGCCCAAAATGGGTGCCCATACCCCTATTTTGGGTGCATTTGGGCACTCTGAGGGTGCGTCCTCCATAAAAAAAATTATGTTTTTAATCTAAAGAGGGCCAAAAAGTGCAAGGATAGGGTGGGGCCTTCCCCCAAAACCCTAATCTTTCACTTACCTCAATGAATATATGACTCTTCTGGAAGGCCTCTTTTAAGTAATGTCATATCCAAAGCTTGATATAGTAACTTGTGGCCATCTCTGGTTGGTATCCAAACAAAAGAATCCATTCATAATGGTAGCCATCTGAGACATGCACATTCATTTATAAAGGATTCTAATTATCTTGTTAGTAAGTGGAAAATTATTAAAGCGGATGAGCATGATATTCTTGTTAGTTTTTACATAGTTTCTCTCTTTACTAAAATTCCAATGGATGAAGCCATAAGGGTTATCAAATATATCATTGTTGATGAGACAACAAACATCAAACTTGGTGAGTCTGTGTCTAAATTCTACACATTTGAGTTTTGGAGGAAATATCTACAAACAAGTTGAAGCAATTGCAACGGGGACCTATCTCTACCCGGTTGTTGCCAACATGTATATGGAGTACTTTGAATAAAAAGCTCTTGAATATTTTCCATTACAACCAAAATGGTGGATAATATTTGTAGATGACACCAATGCAAACTGGCCACATGGAAGGGAGAATTTAAACAGGTTTTTAGACCACATTAATAGTAGCTCTATTAAATCACATTGTAGGTTGAGGAAAAAAATTCCATTCCATTTTTGGATGTTCTCATCATGAGAAATAATTATGGCTCTTTGGCTTATTGAATTTATAGAAAAACACTCACACTAACAGATATTTACATGTGCGTTTTCACCACTATCCAGTGCCAAAACTTGGCATAATACTCTGGTAACCCATGCCATCAAAGTCTTTAACAATGATCATTTGGAGCAAGATACATAGATAAAAATTTCCATTCAAAAATCTCAAAGGGGGCCTCACTTAAGACAAAATTATGACAGGGTTCAAGGTTGGTAAGACTACCTGTTAACCCCCATATCTTCTTGTGCATATGGAGGGTTAAGGTCCAACTAGATTTCATCATGCTGGTTCCATTAAAGGTGCATGAATGTATTGCTTTTTAAGGAAATATGCTATTTGCATTACCTTTCAAATCTTCTTCATGACTGCAACATTGTGCTCATCTTATCTGCCTTGAAGATGACAAAGAGTTCTCTAAACTCTTCCATCCATTGCATCAAGCACACCTGACCAAATTCCCTTTAAAGGTGGTAATTGGGATACAAATGCATTCCATGGTGGGTATCCAACTCCACTCTCTCGAACACATCCATCCAGACGAAGAGAGATGTATATTAAGATCAAAGTTTCCATCTTGTTAGAAAAATACTCATAAGTAGGAAGATGCCACAGTTTGTAGGATCTTCCTAGGATAAATGTTTAATTAGAAGTTCTAAATGGACACTTACATAGGTTGGTTTTCTGCAACATTTTCCAATGACTTTTGTTCATTCGACCACCTGCCAAAACCAAAAGAAATGGAGAAAGAATATTACTTTGGTTAGACAAACAAGAAAAGTAATTGAAATTACCAATCCCTGTATATCAACTCATTGGATGTTATTAATTTGACCATTATGAAGTATAGATCGGAGTCAACTTCCATAGCCTTTTTCTTCTACTAATAGAACTTAGTTGTTCATTATCTTTTTCGTCATTGAATTAGAATCTGCATTTAAGGCCTGTAAGTTAGGTACCAAACCATTAGTGGAAAAATAGACCACCCTCACTCCTCGGTTTAATAAATCATTGGTGAACGGATCATTAATTCTAAAGGCATCTTCAATGAAGGCAGCAGGTCCAACAACTATAATGAGACGGGAAAATCCTCTTAAATCGCTAATAGGAACAACCTCCTTCTCATTCACCTTTAACATCATATTAGCAAGGGTTTCTTCCCTTGATAGCTTTGTTAGTGGTACATTCTTTGCCTTCAGTTCCCTTGTATAGAGAAATGCAAACAAGGAAACTGCAGCTAGGTCAATACCCAATCCCTTGACAATCTCTGGAGATAGATATGCATTTGGAGCATTTCTCAGTGCAACAATCAGATGAGATAAGGAAATCAGGCCTCCAAGAGCCCCACTTGCTATAAATGCAAGATAGAAAAACATCCGGATAGTTCGGAATGGAGACATAACTTCACTTCTTATCTTTGTTGTAGTACTATAGATGAGAATAAATTCAATGTCAGAATAAGCCAAATATTGGTGAAATATCTATGTGAGCTTCATGAAATTAGCACTACAATAGGAGACAAATGCATGTAGACCTACTACAATATTGCAAGAGGGTCAGAACTAGACAAAATTTCCCTTAGAATTGAAATACCATTATGGATTATGAAAAAATAAAGTTACAAATGAGAATGCAAGGGGAAATACAGGTAGCTAAATGGATTGTAAGAGACATTTGGTGGAATGCACTATGGTGGGTTCATATATGGCATCATATCTAGAAAAATACAGATGTTGCAATCGCAAAGAGTCATCCCGGTATATGTAACATAATTGTTCCATGTTTGAATCATTTTATTTCACTAAATTATCATTTTGTGTAAACTATGGTGATAGCCACGCTTGGATTCATGCTAGAGTGAGGGATTGAGAAATTGTCACCAAATGCACTTCCCTATAATGGTTGCTTGTGATGGCCTTCACGTCTCTCTAATTAACCAGCCAAAGATGTTGCTTGATATGGGACACATTTACCAAAGATAGCTCCAATACTTAGTAGCTGAATAGTAATTGCCAAAGCTAAGCACATATTTTCATTGCTTTCAACACAAGATTATCATCTTCTCCTTCATCAAATATTCTTGTATTCCTGTAGTCATTTAATTTGGATGATATTCAATTATCTTGTTGGCTAGACAATACATGAGTTTGTTTAAATTCCCTGAACATAAGTTGCATGTTATGCTATTATTTCTCGAGTATATTTGCAAAAAGAAATATGAATACACGTGGTTGGATATCCTTGATCCCTATTTAGTTCATTTTATACTTCCAAATTACAACATTAAAATGTTATTATTGACATGTATATATTTAAGTAAAACCTTCAATGAAGAGAAATGTAAACCTCAAAATGTCAAAAGAAATTCTCTCCACTCGTCCCTAGGTGGGTTCCAACCCATTAGAGGATTTGGACTACCCTTTATTTGATTTCTTAAATGAGATTTTTAGCTCTAGTTAGTAGTTACTTTCATAATTTTACATTTCAAGGAATTTCCCATGTATCATTAATCTTGTATATTGTGTTTCTATTTTTTATCGCATTCACGGAGTTTATGTTAGATTGACATGTTTTGAATTTCAAAGTTTTGATCTTAAGTTTGTATTACAGAGAGGTTTTTATATGATTTTTTTTGTGCACAAGTTGCCTAAACTTCCGCTTCAATGGATTTTCAAGGTTTCAAGGATGGCAATGTACTGAACACAATTCTCATGTTTTTTTTATTCTCTACAATTGTTGATGTATTTGTCTTTTCTCATTTTTTTTCAAGTTTAATTGAGTTGTGTTTGTAACTCTCAAAATAAAATTATTTTTTGTATTCACAAGCAAGATTTGAACTTTCACTTAATTGACTTGTATGTCTTGCATTCATGGTGTTTTCCTATAGTCTATAATTTCTACATGAATACTTTATTTTATGTGCATTAGGCATGCCATGCATGTCATTACATTGTTTTTGCTTTTATTCTGTGCAATTGAGGTGGTTGAATTACACTCCCAAAATGGCATTGCAAGACTAATTTTGCTCCTTTTTTTTTGGATGGCAGGTATGCATATTTGAAAAGTTCATTGAGGATAATTTTGCACAAAGTTATATTTAATATTTTTAAATGAAAAGTAACTTGGGTGGCAATGGGAAAAGGTCAGTTATAAGTACTTATGGAAGGTTGAAATGGAGAAAATATGTTGCCTTTTTTTTGGCTTGGATTTCTTTCACCATGTAAGTTGAATTTAGAACTTGTAGATCAGGGAAATAATAACATATTCCAAGGAAAACTGTAGGTGCCCATCAAAACATACATGTCTTGTACTATTTAACATAAGCAATTGTCATGTTTGATAAATTAGACATTTAATAATGATAATGCTTTGTAACTTAGTAGTTTAATTAGGAACTTCATTAAGGTGTTGTGACTAAATATTTATTAAGTCATATTTAATTATTAGGTGTAGGGGGATATGAAACGAATGGTTCTCTCTTAATTGTTGGTTAAGGAGTCAAGGACACATTCAAGAGTTATGGTGAAGAAGCCGAAGCATCGCGAGGTTGTATAGCATGAAATGAAGCAGAATTTCCAAGGAGAGAATTTGAACGTGCTAGTAGATATGTTGAGAGAAATGCAACATCTAATTTCTGGAGAGTTTAGCACAAAATTGAAGGTGCTGAAGCATGATTTTTTAGGAAGCTGGCAAGTGCAATTTAGAGTCAATATTGGCTAGTTATGGGTGATTTCTTCAATCTATGTGGTGATTGGGATGTTAAGTTGGTCCTTGATATCTTTACAGACAAATAAGTGAGCAATATCCTTCTCCTACACTGGGGTAATTAGGGGTCAAATTCTCAATATCTATGTCAACTTAAATATACATGCAGATATTCAAGAGGGATGATTTGTACAAGACCAACTTCTTCTCGGTTTCTTTCCAAGTAGCCGAAAGCTGGTTATGTTTTGTGATATTAAGCACAACTACTAGATCTTTATTTTTCAAGCACATCAAATTTATTTCTCTTATTTACCTAGGGTTTAAATAAAAACAATACCGAGGAGTGAGGAATTTGATGGATCGAAGTGATGAGAACTCACCATATCTGAGGTGGAGGACCGACCTGGTGCAATGCTCCTTAATCATCGCATCAAGTGCTTCACTTTGCTCACTGCAACTCCAATGCTCTCTACTTGACTTGTGGTAAATGATTTCTTATGTGTGGATATTGTTTCCCCCTATTTGTATGGGTGTCCACGTGTGATTTTGATCACTCTTAAAGGTGTCACATTGTCATGGTGGTATTGATTGAAAGTAAATCTAGGAATGTTGGTGCAAGAGAAGCAAATCTGGGCAATTTGGAGGAGGTTCTAGGAAATTTAAGACCTCTAACTAGTAATAAAAAACAATTAAACAACAACCATTTTTGAATCTGAATAGTTCTGAGCACATTTTGGGACTGTCCAGTGTCGTTTCATCAACCAACCCTAAACAACTCCAATATTTGATGTAGAATTGAAGAAGCAATGTCTCTAGGGCCATTGGATTTCAATTCATTGGAACCCAATTTCTAGAGTAATGGTTAGTTGCTATGTTCTCTCAACAAACCATGTACTACATGAATACCCAACATCATGTTTCTTGAACTAGCTTCTTCTTGCTGAGAAGATTACTGCTCCCTTGAACTAGCATTAGAGTTGGAAGCATTGCCAAGTCTAGTCATAGAAGAACGTACATTCCATCCTACTAAAAGAAAAATCCTATGTATACTAGGTGGAACATGATACATACTTGGTTGGCATAGTTTGGCATTGTTAGTGGATTCCAGGCTGATGCAGTATTGACAAGGATTGTCATCCAGAGATGAGAATACCATAATTTGGTAATCACTATAGAACGTCTACTTTTGTGATCGAGGTTTCTGAAATATAAATGGGTGAAGTCATTGATGCCATGTCTATATCCATTTCCACAGAGATTCTATCAATGATCAAAATTGTAGTGATTTGTACAGCGGTGATGGGAGATGTCCCAACAGAAAATTGAAATCTAAGATCAGCTTGCACAAATGTTTCTTCTATCCAGAATCTGAATGAACCAGCAGCACGTGCATATAAAACTTTGTTGTGTGAATCCATTGTTGATAGGGACATTGGTGCATAGGAGACATGCCATATGCTTCTAGAGCTTCCTCTTATAGAATGTAGCCATCGTTTTGTGGTTCTAAATGTTGGTATGAAGGTTTTCAAACAAGTACAGGTTGAAACATATAATGTCGACAATGATAATTCTCTAATTGATGCATATACTAAGCGATCAGAGAATATGGAGAAACTTACATTGACATTGATAGTTGTTGCAAAATATTGGTCATATGGAAAACGTCCACGGTGGAAAAATGGTTACCACGAAGTAATGCATCTATTGTATGTGTGTTTCCGAGATTTAATTCTATTCCTGATCGAAAAGATGAGAAGTTTGTCGAATTCTGTTGGTCTGACTTGGTTTTGCACAAAACATTTCATGACTTTCAAAGAGATATAGGCCACACATCTGATGAAATCGTATAGAATTGGGAAAATTTGGAATATGTAGCTTGGCATGTTGATCGCCAACCTATTCCTAAAGATGGTCGAGTTGAATCCAATGAGGAAGAAGAACCTCCAATTCCACATAGAGATTCCAGGCAACATGAATGGGAGATCATATGTGGATTATATAAAAATCAATTTATAAATTATAATGAGTTTGAGATGCTTGGACATAGGGATCTTGATCGTATGAATGATTGGAACACTGCTTTTGTAGATGAAGAGACCTCCAGTCGTGTTATTCATTTCATCTTTGATATGCGAAAAATGAAAATGATTTCTACTAATCAACATGCAAAGTCTTACTCAATTGATAGTTTGGGTGATAAGTAAAGAATAGCATACGATGTTATCCTTGAGCATAATAGAATGGGTGTTGATCCACTACGCATGATAATTCAAGGAACTGCAAGAACTGGAAAGTCATATTTGATTGGAGACATTAAAAATACACTTGATAATCTCTCTCATCCAAGGAAAAGTCCATTACTTCTTTTGGATCCTACGGGGGTGGCAGCTTTCAACATATCCGCAAGAACTATTCATTCTGCACTTCATATACCGATCAAAGAAATGAATCCTTTACGAGGGGCGACATTAATTAACTTACAAGAAGAGTTGAAGAATGTTAAATATATTTTGATTGATGAAATGAGTTTTATAGGAAAAAATCTATTAATCAAAATAGATTGAAGACTTCGCCAAGCCTTCCCAGAAAATGCTAATATAACTTTTGGTCGACAAAACACAGATCGACAAAAGGAATATCTAGAGAGAAAGTTGAAGCAGTCTAAGGAACAAACAAATCAAAATGCAGAACAACAAAGAAATAATAATGTGGAACAACAAAGACGATACTAGACCAATATACCCGTAGAACCAACTGTGGGGAATGTTGAACAAAGAAAATCGAAGGAAATGACATCAAAAGAACGAGAGGAAGACTTCAAATGACAAACACAACAACAAAAACATTATCGAAAAAGAAATTTGGACGAAATGACAGCAGAAGAACGAGAAGAACAAAGAAAACGAAACATAGATCGACAAAAGGAATATCAAAAAAGAAAGTTAGACAGAATGACAGCAGAAGAACGAGAAGAACAAAGAAAACAAAACACAGATCGACAAAAGGAATATCAAAAAAGAAAGTTAGATGAAATGACAGCCGAAGAACGAGAAGAACAAAGAAAACAAAGCGTTGAACGAAAAAGAGCATATCGAGAGAGAAAGTCGAAGCAAATGGAAGAACAAAGAAATCAAATTGGAGAACAACAAAGAAATCAAAATGTAGAACGACAAAGGCAATATTCAACCAATAAACTAGTAGAACCAATTGTCGTAGATGCTCAACAAGTAACAGTTTCGGGAAAGAAGATTAAAATTGGCCATAATATATCGGTACAATATGAAGAGATGTATACTAGACATCGCAAATTTCGGGAACGAATTGATAAATTAGCAGAAGTGAAAGTGTGTCATATCTGCCAGGAGTCATATGTAGAAATAAAAGTACGTAATACAAGTACAGGTCCAATGTGTTTGCGATGTCTTAGAGAGGGATCTAATAACAGATTCTCAGCTAAGAACCACATGGATCTAGGAAGTCAAGTGCATGTCCTTGAAGATCTCACACAAGTTGAAGAGATGTTGATAGCACGTGCAAGTCCAATTTTGCAGGTGATGCATTCGATAGGTGGACAATACAAATATCGAGTACACACCATTAGTTTTCCGCGGGAGATTAAAGATGTTGCTAAGAAATTTCCATGACATATTAACAACTTGGACTTAATGGTCGTTGTGGGAAAAAAAGGACGACAAGGATCCAGTTATGATTTCACTGTTAGAAAACAAAGATTTATGGATGCATTAGTATATAAGATTCAAAATGATCCATATTATCAAGATGTTCCAGTTGATTATGATACAGTAGAAGAGTTACCCGAAAATGCAACAGATATCTCACATATGCTTAATTCTGTTACTCTTCCTGATATTGACGACGACACTGAATTTGCAATGTTGGAAGGGATACCAAGAGTTGATGACATGTTAGACGGTTTACACACAACTTCTTTTGCATCAAGGATTCCAAGTACACCATGAGAGATAGAAATTATTAGAGAATGGTAAAATAATCCTAATCCAAACGAAAATAATGGAAATGATGAATCGACCGATGTGCTTAACTGGCCTGACATTGGCTCATCCCCGATTAACAAGTATAACACTGTTGGATTATTTGATTTGGCATTTCCAGCATTGTTCCCTAAAGGAGAGGCGGATTAGTTTCAACCGTGAATACAAAATGTCCATCTACATGAGTATGCCAAACATATTCTTAGATATCATGATAATAGATTTGGAAGGCACTCTCGCTTCAGATATTTTTTACCAAATATCATAATTAGACATCATGCTCAAGCTTCCTCATCAGTTTTTGTCAAAAAAAATATTGGTGAACTGCCCACAACAATGGAAGAGTTACTACAACATTTACAACATCTTCTAGATTCGAGATTGGGAGAAAGATTAATGAGATTTGGAACAGTATTAAGAGCCACACGTGCATATTGGAGCAGTGTCGTCAAGATTTATCTAACTTGATTCAATAGCTTGGTTGTCCAACAATATTCTTCACACTAAGTGCAGTGGATATGTAGTTGCCTGATTTGCATAAATTAATTCCAGGCACAAGTCCTACAGATCCACGTGAAGCAAGAAAATGGCGACGTCAAAATTTAACTGATAATCCTCACATCGTGGCATAGTATATGCACTTGAAACATACAATGTTTCGAGAAGAGTTGTTCGAACATTTTCATCAAGCTACGGATTATTGGAGTCGATACGAATGAAAACATCGTGGATCTCCTCATGTCCACAGGTTTCTTTGGTTAAAAAATGCTCCCAACATGGACGCTCTAAATTGGGATGATACTACAGAAGTTATATATGCAAAAAATTATTTTGACAATTGTGTGCATGCAGTAAATCCACGTGAGGGACATCAAAGAAATATTCAAATTGGAGATAATGTAGATGATCATCCTTGTGTAAAAGGCACAGAACAAATATTTCAATCGGATCCAATGACTGAGTGTGAAGAACTTATTAACTGTGTTGAGCGTCATATTACCTGCAATGAGAGAAGTTGTCTTCGAAAGAATAGAGGGAAATTGGTATGTCAGTACCACACACCATGGGATCTATGTGACCACTCAAAACTTTACATTGATGAAGAAGGAGAAAAAAAGTATGAACCTAGACGAAATGATGACAGAGTCAATACACACAATCGTGAAACACTAATGATGTGGAGGGCTAACATAGATTGGCAGCTTGTACTTTCCAAGTGGGTCATTACTAATTACATAGCGAAATACGTTTCTAAATCAGAAAAGGGATCTAAAACTTTCCACCATATGTTGATGCGGGTCTCTTCTATCCAGAATCCGAATGAGCCGACAGCATGTGCATATAAAAATTTGTTGTGTGAATCCATTGTTGATAGGGACATTGGTGCACAGGAGACATGCCATATGCTTCTAGAGCTTCCTCTTTCAAAATGTAGCCATCGTTTTGTGCTTCTAAATGTCGGTATGAAGGTTTTCAAACAAGTACAAGTTGAAACATATAATGCCAACAATGATAATTCTCTGATTGATGCATATAGTAAGCGATTGGAGAATATGGAGCAACTTACATTGATAGATGTTGCAAAATATTGGTCATATGGCAAACATCAACGGGGGTGAAATGGTTACCACGAAGTGATGCATCTATTGTATGTGTGTTTCCGATATTTAATTCTATTCCTGATCGAAAAGATGAGAAGTTTGTCGAACTTTGTTGGTCCGAGTTGGTTTTGTACGAGACATTTCATGACTTTCAAAGAGATATAGGCCACACATCTGATGAAATAGTACAGAATTGGGAAAATTTGTAATATGTACCTGGGCATGTTGATTGCCAACCTGTTCCTACAGATGGTTGAGTTGAATCCAACGAGGAATAAGAACCTCCAATACCACATAGAGATTCCAAACAACATGAATGGGAGATCATATGTGGATTATATAAAAATCAATTTATAAATTATAATGAGTTTGAGATGCTTGGACATAGGGATCTTGATCGTATGAATGATTGGAACACTACTTTTGTAGATGAAGAGACCTCCAATCATGCTATTCATTTCATCTCTGATATGTGAAAAATGAAAACAATTTCTACTAATCAACATGCAAAGTCTTACTCAATTGATAGTTTGGGTGATAAGCAAAGAATAGCATACAATATTATCCTTGAGCATAATAGAATGGGTGTTAATCCACTACGCATGATAATTCAAGGAACTGTAGGAACCGGAAAGTCATATTTGATTGGAGCCATGAAAAATACACTTGATAATCTTTCTCATCCAGGGAAAAGTCCATTACTTCTTCTGGCTCCTACAGGTGTGGTAGCTTTCAACATATCCATAAGAACCATTCATTTTGCACTTCATATACCGATCAAAGAAATCAATCCTTTACGAGGGGCAACTTTAATTAACTTACAAGAAGAGTTGAGGAATGTTAAATATATTTTGATCGATGAAATGAGTTTTATAGGGAAAAATTTAGTAATCAAAATAGATTCAAGACTTCGCCAAGCCTTCCCAGAAAATGCTAATATACCTTTTGGTGGAAGATCAATTATATTGGTCGGTGATTTGGGACAATTGCCACCTATCATGGATAAGCCTATATATGCATCAGAAGGTATTGCAAAAGAATTGTGGAACACATTCACAACAGTTGTGACCCACGATACTGTGTTTCGACAGAATGGAAAAAGCAATGAACAAATATCTTTTCGTAATGTGTTAATGAATATTAGAGATGCAATTCTAACAATAGAGGATTGGGAATTATTGATGACTCGTACAAATACTTCCTTACATGCTACAATGAAAAATTCCTTCGATAAGGTGATACATTTGTTTGCGACAAATGACGATGTAAACTGTCATAACAAGCATTTAATAAGAAGCCTAAATTGTCCAATTGCGACCAATATTGCTACATCTGTAAGAAGAAACTATTCTATGGAAGGAGACGAAGAAGGGTTGGAACTTGAATTACTTATAGCCATAGGAGCAAGGGAAATGCTCACATCAAACCTCTGGACTGATGCAAGACTCATCAATGGTGCTCTTGGAGTTATACAACAAATTGTATATAACCCTGGAAGTTCGCCTCCAGAACCACCGACGTATGTTTTAATAAAATTTGATAATTATGTGGGGGGACCATGGGATGAATCATTTCCTCAAGTTGTTCCTATTACACCTATCGAAAGAGGTAATAAAAAAAAACTTTCATTGAAACTCGCTTGGGATTTAACAATCCATAAGTCACAAGGATTGACATTGGAGAAAGCTACTATTAGTATTGGAAAGCAAGAGAGGTAGGGTATGACATTTACACCAAAATATCGAGTTGAAGATTTGGTAGGTCTATGATTTCAACCTTCGTTCTCATATGATCGATACGAGAAGATGTCAAAACTACTAGGTGTGAATATAAGAAAAGATGAAGAAGATAGATTGAGAATGATCACGATCTGAACCATATTTTCATTTATTTAATCCTTTCAAAATTACTGTCTCTATTTTCGAGTTTAACAATTTAGTTAATCCTTATTACTTATTACTTACATTATGATAATCCTCGTAAATGTATCTGTGTTTTCAACTGAACCTATTCCTTACAATGCTGATCAAACTCCAATTTTGTGTCACTGCCCACAATTGAAACCAGCCTAGATCCAAATCCTAGGCTCTATCAAGCACCGAGAGGGATCAAATCTCCCGAGGTGCAAACCTTGGCTCAGGTATTGCACTCAAGTAGAGGTTTGCACCTCGGGAGATTTGATCCCTCTCGGTGCTTGATAGAGCCTAGGATTTGGATCTAGGTTGGTTTAATCCAATATTTTACTTAGGACTGAGTCAAGGAGTCAACATATTACAGCAGCATTTACATATTTAGATACAATAGGTTAAGTAAGATGCAGCACTTCATAAATGTAAGGAGCTATAAGATGAGACGGTTCTTGTAGGCCACCTCCCCAGTCTGAACGACAAGTGTCCAGTTTACTTCTTCGCTGGTAGCCGTGACCTTCATCACGTTAAAGGGGTAAATCATCAGTTTCCAAAATGGTAAATCATCCACTTCATAAATGTTAGAAGTTGGATCTTGCTCATGACACTAAAGTCATGGTGGCAGAACCAATATTAATTGCTTGTTTAGTCGTTCTAAATAGAGTGTTACCCTTTACAGTGCCATGAACTCATATTCACAAGTACAAAGGCCCAGGTGGACGTGCCCCCGAGTCTATGCTCGAACTTGAATTCGATTGGTTTTCTTCAAACAGTGACATCCATGCGTGTTCCAATGGCCGATGGGCCTTTAAGTACAAATGATGATTTCAGGTCAATTTATAACGATCCTTAGGAAATAGCTGTATTATTTGGTCCCAAGTTACAATCATGTACAACGAATGGAGGAGTCTCTTTGGGTGGAGTGCTAATTGGCGAGCACTGCTTGGAGGGTCATTGAAAGAGCAAGTTATAAATTTTGTGAGAAAGGTATAAGCTCTCAAGTAAAAAGTTAAAAGTGTGTTTTTCTTCATTGTGTCAAAATTCTGTTTATTTAAGGTATTAAAATGAAATTATTAGGCTATAGTATTTAAGGTATTAAAATGAAATTATTAGGCTATAGTATTTAAGGTATTTAAATGAAATTATTAGGATATAGTATGTGGTTTACATGACTTTCAACATCACTTTTTTTAAATAAACAGCTCTGTCGCTCTAGCGACGATCGATTGTGCAACGTTCCAACGGGCTTGCTATAATAGCGATGGAATTTCTGCCGCTAGTATGGCAAGCCCGTCGGAGCATTAAAGGAGGTTTCATCACTATATAGTGACTCATGAATGTGCAACTCTCCGATGGGCTTGATATACTAGCAACGGAATTTCCGTCGCTTGTATAGCAAGCCCATCGGAGAGTTGCGCATTCATGCGTCAATATAGAGACGAAATCTCCTTTAATGTTCCTACGAGAAGGCATTACTATAGCGATGAAACCTCCTTTAATGTTTTGATCGACAAGCGTCGCTATAGTGACGAAACCTCCTTTAACGTTCCAATGGATAGGAGTTGCTATAGCGACAGAAACTTGTCTATATAGCGACGATGTATTACTGCAAGATACATATTAAAGGGGTCTTTTAAACATGTGCCTCCATTTCTATAGCGACAATAAAGTGTTGCTATACTGGCGATGGAAGTGTTGCTATAGCGACGGGGAAGTGTCGCTATAGCGACACTGTTTGATTTTTTAAACAACTCACGTTTCATATCTTTTGTGTCTCTATAGAAACAAACAGTGGAAAGTGTTGCTACAGCGACGAAAATGTTGCCACGAAAAAAAGGGGTTATGTTTGTCGCCATAGCAATGCACAAGTTTTAAAATAGCAACGATTTTCCGTGGGAAAAATGTGCACATGTACTAGTGTATAGTATGTGCATGAATGGTTATGTTTATGGAAACTTTAACATGAAGAACCTATTGTATATATATGGTCTCCCATGTACTCATGAGAACATTGCAGGGTTCATAAATAGGACTAGGTGCTCTTTATTTTCTCCAAATCGTTCATTTGAGGAACACTTCAATGACCAATAGTTCTTTATGCAAAATGAAAGCGTCTAGATTTGTTGTTGTACATGAAATACATAGTTTGTCTCCTCATGATGAGTTTTTAATAAAATACAACTTTCGTAGACCACCAACTACATGTCAAGGACGCCTTGCATTGAGATTATCTTTAGATATTCCCTTGCAGGTGTGTACGACAAAAAATCATTGATTAATTGTATCTGTTAATTTTCAATGGATTCATGTTAATGTATTGCTCAGTTTGAAATTATGTATTATAAATTGTTAATTTAATTTATAAATTCAATTTGAAAATGTGTTTCTCAATTTTAAATTTTCATATTTAATGTGGAATTGATGTTAATTTATTGCTCAATCTGAACCTCCGCTTTATAAATTGTTTACAACTTAATATTTTCTATTGGAAGTGATTCTTGTGCTTCTGTAATAATCATTTTCTATAATTCTAGATAAAACCAATTGCATTGTTCTTACTAACATCATTGATGTAATGTTCAATATTTTTTAAATCGGGATTCTGATGATCAGAAACCTACCTACCATCTTCCGTTGCACCCCAGTATAATGTCAAATAGAGAGAAGGCTTAAAAAAGAGCACAACTTGGAAAGGAAGCATACCAAGCATGGTTGAATAAACCACCTATTCAATTTACATTGCATCCATTCTTTCCAATCAGGAATGCATATAGTAATAGTAGTTCTTCACATGTTGGCAATGGAGGCAATGAAGTAGAGGTTGGTATGCACTAGTTATTATGACAAAGGAGTGCCATGGATGCAATCTTGTTCCATACATTCCAAGACAATGAGCTAGGGGACGACACTCATATTACTAACACTAGTACAAAATGAGAAATTAGTGACTAAAAAAATGACTAAAATTCACATATAAACGACTATTTTTTAGTCGGTGACTAATAGTAGCATTAATTTTCAGTATCTTATAGCTCGACTAATTAGTCGTATTTATTTTAGTCATTAATAGTTGCCTTGTTTAGTTGTATATTTGGTCATTGATTTAGTCATTAATTGCAACAATTAATGCCTAAATCAATGACCAAATATACGACTAAATAAGGAAACTATTAATGACTAAAATAAATACGACTAATTTAGTCGAGCTATAAGATACTGTAAATTAGCTACTAATAGTCATTTATATGCGAATTTTACTCATTTATTTAGTCACAAATTTATCATTTGTAGTAGTCATTTATTGTTGTTAATTGGTCATTTGTTTAGTAATTGCTTGTGGTTAACTAGTCATTAATTGTAGTTAACTGGTCATTTTTGTAGTCATTGATCATTTTTAACTAGCTATTTATTTAGTCATTGATTGTTGTTAACTGGTTATTTAATTAGTCATTGATTTTTTTTATGTGGCATGGAGGAATCGAACCACCAACCTCTTTCCTTTAAGTCAAGTTCTCTTCCATTGAGCTAGCACCCTTAAATAGAAGAATCAAAGTTACTAGAGTAAGAAGCAAAATCATGTGATTTATTCAAACGTTATGATAGAAAAAAAAGGATAAATTTCTCTATGTTTAAATGTCATGACTCTTAAGAAATCTAAATAGTAAATACAATTGATTCTTAGTTGAACACATAGAGAAATAGAGAAACAAAAATACATAAACCAATCATAGAAGTACAATTCAATATTACCTTAGGAGTTTACTTTCCCATAAAATGCAATTACAAGAACAATTAAGTAATATGACATAACACTATTCAAGCATATAGAGGCCTGCTAGCAAAGAAAATATTTTAAATTAAATAATTCTAGTAGAATACATAGGGAAAAATAATGAAGTTTACCCAATCACTAATAATTAATTTTATCCAATTGATACCATTAACCCATCAATAGCATTCATGTATCAAAAATATTTTCCGTAGTTTCCATCAGTCGTTGATGTTGTTAGGAAACCTTGTAACCCTCAAACAAAACTAAGGGCAATGATTATTTTTGCAAAAAATAGTATAATTTAAGCCACCAATGGTGAGATCTATGACTACCAATGTAAAAATGCTAAGCCCATGATAGGAATGCAACGTCTATCTTCCTTTCACTCACCATTCACCTCATGGATGAGCAAAAGTATCTATTTAATAGCAATATACTCCACCTAATCTTTCTCCATTTTCATCTTCTCAAACATAATGGAGCTATAATTGGAGCACAAATCCTTGTCACCAGAAGGGGCAACAATTTTGCAAGACATAGATGTATCTTCTTATTTTCCTGCATATAGTTTTGAAACAGGTTACTAATTTACCTTCCTTCTAGCACACCCATCCATGAGTTTCCCTTAATGTAGCACACCCATCGAATGATAACCACTTCATTATTTAACATATAGTTGTTCCTAAGATTCTCATAGGATGACAAAAATTCATTCTTGATGTAGCTTCTAAAATTTAATATTATCATTCTCATTCATGATTAACAATTATAAATTCTTTTGCTCAATGCCAGAACTGCAAGAAGTAGCAAACACAAATAGTTAGCAAGTCCATTTTCATCAAGGAAAGTGAAAAAAAAAAAATGAAATTCAATATTTTCTATATATGGGCCTGGGAAATAAAATTGTTTACGCAAGCATACCATCAAAAAATCACTAGGCATAAAATACTAGATATGATGCAGGCTCCAAGTTAATAGGTACTAAAAATTGAAACCCCCCACCACCAACACAAGAAAAACAAATTCGGGAGGTGAATCAGGTTGACAAGTACAATAGGAAATACTTACCTCATTGGCTCCAGTTGGATGACCCACATGGAATTCTAAGACAATATAATTCTTTCCTTGGAGTTTCATTTAAGATTCATCTACCAAGGATACCTCAAAAACTGGTTTTGAACCTACCCAAAATGTGAGCATGTTTCTTGCAACATAAAATGATTTAGAATCATTTGACAAACAATTTATGCAATATATCCAAAATTTGTTAACCTAATCAATGTTGAATATGAGAAGAGAATCTTCCATCTCCAAAATAGAAACTAGCTTAAGTGACCACAAGATTAGAGGCTAAGAGGCCAGGAACAAAGTTGCTTAAAACTTGATTTTCCCCAGTCATACTAGATTTATCATTCAGCAAAGAATGTCCTTCAATAAGAATTCCATCTATAGGGAGTTGGAAAGAAAAATTCATCTTCATAGCAAAGTTATTCAATTTATATAATGAAACATGAGTAGCACATAAACAATTTGAATATATCTTATCACTAATATTGAGGGGTAGAATGTCACGAACAATGAGAGAAAATATATAAACTTTATTTATTCTTCCACCTATGATAGACTAAAATTGAAATACAAAACATTTCCTAATCATAACTCTAAAAGTTGAACCTCAAGCATTTGGCATATGCATATAGACATGTCTATACAAGAAATTTGAAAGACAAAGGAAGTTGGTGACAACAGATGCACCTGAAGTTGAATGTTTCTCTTCTCCTCATTCATATTTTGGAACTAAAGTGACTGAATACAATCACTGATTGTTGCAAATAAAGAGGCATAATCATCGACATGAGCATAAATATAGTATAAAAAGAACAAACGTGATGAATTATATTTCTTTTAGGCATGGTAAGTTTAGAGAGCAAAAAATATTTAATAGTCAATGTTCGCATTGTTAAGCTCTTGAAAATCATAAAATCACATAGAATGTTTATCAATTGATTGTTGTTACACCTTTTGGTGAATGAGTTTAGGAATTTATAACATCGTACTAGAATAATTAATGGAAGAATCAGAACCAAGTAAAAACTAACAAAGTGTGAAAATCCTCACAGCAGATCTAAGAGCTGATGTATGTTAGTTTTTCAGAATTTACAATCTGATCTAGGATCTTAACTAAGAGAATAACATGTATAGCATATCTATAGCATATCAATCATGGACACAATAAAGCAAGCACACAAGAGACACAGAGTTTCACCAGGGAAAACCAAGAAGGTGAAAAAACCCCGCAACTTCCTCAGAGATAGATACAGCAATGATACAACCCAAGTACAAGAGATAGTCTTCTCCTAGCAACAACTTCTCCTCCTCCACAAGTGTGCCACTCTCCAATGAGAGTATGACTGAGAAAGTGAATGAGCAAATAGAGTGCCTCCCACACTCTATTTATACTTGACTTGAATTTCCTAATGACCTTTACTAGGTTAGCCTTAACTTAACCACATAGCATAATGCTGACAGGGCCGATCCCCAATAGGGTGGTATAATAACCCTTTTACCCACATGACTCATACAGGGCTGCCCCCATCAAGGTGGTCTAATATACCATCAAGTATAAGTTACAACACTTACAATATAAATGATGACACTTCCGTATAGAGGAATAATACATCTCTATTGGAGTACAATATAATACATAGATGAAATACATTCTGAAGTTACATATACATCAACACTCCCTCTTAACTAGGAAGGTATTTCTCGACACAGATCTACTAGCACAAGTCTTCTTCTCTAGATCATCATTACTAGATCATCATCATCGAATCATCATCATCGTCACTGCTGCTGCTATCTCAATCAATCTCCGATCTACTCGTCATCGAAAGTTCTACAAATCCAGTCCTTTTTCATACTGGATGTAGGCCCACCACCTGTAGGTCTTCATCATCACTGGCCATACTATGGAATCCTCAGGACTTATTACATGCATCACAAAACCTAGCTGAAGCATCCCGGGATTTTACGAGCACACAGCTCTACCTGTCGGATCTCCCAGGACCACATTACATGTGACCCCATCACAAAACCTGGCTTTAGCATCCCAGGATGTTACGAGCACACAGCTCTACCTATCAGTTCTCCGAGGAGCACATTACATGTGATCTCACCACAAAACCTAGTTGTAGCATCCCAAGCTGTGACGAGAACACATCTCTACCTGTCCGATCTCCGAGGAGCATATTACATGTGGTCATGGAAAAACCTGGTTGTAGCATCCCAGGCTGTTACGAGCACACATCTCTACATGTTGGATCTCCCAGGAGCATATTACATGCCGTGGGACAAAACCTTGAAAGAGAATCTGCCAGATATCCCAGGACCATATTACATGCCATAGGCAAGACCTTGAAAGACTATCTGCAAATCTCCCAGGGCCGGATTATATGTCCTCCCAAAGCAAAACCTCGAAAGAGCATTTTCTAGATATCCCAGGGCCACATTACCTGCCATAGGAAAAACCTCGAAAGACTATCTGGAAACCTCCCAGGGATGGATTATATGCTTATCTGCACAACCTGATACTCACCATACATCATCCTGATGTACACATGATCATCCTGATCATCATCACTACATCGTCCTGATGCATGTCATCTGGATCAACATCCTGAAGCTCGTCATCCATGATCATCCTGATCATATAATGCATCCACCTGATGCATACCAAGTATCTACCTGATACATATCATCATACATGATCCACCTGATCATACAATGTATCTACCTGATACATACATGGATACATCATCCACCTGATCATACAATGTATCCACCTAATATATATCAACATACATGATCTATCTTATCATACAATGTATCCACCTGATACATACATAGATACATGATCCACCTGATCATACAATGTATCCACATGATATATATCAACATACATGATCTACCTGATCATACAATCGTATCCACCTGATACATATAGAGATACATGGTCCAAGCATCCAACATGATGCATATACAAATATATCAAGCATCCAACATGATGCATATACAAATATATCAAGCATCCAACATGATGCATATACAGAGCAGTAACTAGAGCATCGTCTTAATGCTCATTATCCAGTGCTTACATCCACATCCATGGAAGGATCCTCCTCTCACCATGCTCGGAATGGATCCTGCAAATTTGTCCATCACTTCTTCCTCGAAGTGTCATCAAACTGAAGAACACCAAGCCTCTCTCTGAAGTACTCAAACTTCACTCTGGCTAGTGGATTTTTCAGCACATCTGCATCTTGCTCATCTGTCGCAACATATAGGAGCTTCATTGCTCCTCTCTGCACCATATCCCTGATATAGTGATATTTGATCTCAATGTGCTTCAACCTGTAGTGGAACACCGGGTTCTTAGACAGCTTCACACAACTCTGGTTGTCACAAAATATACCAGTAGCCTCCAACGGGAGATCAAATAATTCAAACAATATCTTCCAGACCCATACTACCTCACAACTAGCCGAACATGCTACAACATACCCTGCCTTGGCTGTACTCAGTGCTATGCAGGACTGCTTCCTGCTAAACCAAGAGATCACACCCAATCCCATACTGAAGCAACACCCAGAAGTGCTTTTCCTATCTATAGCACTGCCTGCCTAGTCCGAATCAACATAACCTTGTAGGTTAAACTTTTGATTTGCATCAAACTTGAGCCCATAGTCAATTTTACCCTTCAGGTACCTCAGAATATGCTTTACAGCAATCAGGTGAACACCTCTGGGATCCGTCAGGAATTGGCTCAATTTGTTCACCGCAAAGCAAATATCTGGTCTAGTGTTCATCAAGGACCCAATCATCTGACGATACACAGTGACATCAACCGGATCATATGAAGCATCACACAGAAGCTTCAGGTTTGATGCCATAGCCTCGCAGTCCATCATCCTGAACCTCTTTAGGATCTCATACTGTATACTTCCCTTGTCCAAGGAAGATTCCATTTGCACTCTGCCACACCTTCATACCAAGAAAGTAGTGCATCATACCCAAGTCCTTCATCTCGAACTCGGCAGCAAGCTTCCTCTTCATGTCGGCAATCAATCTATCCTCACCTGTTACAAACAGGTCATCCACATACAATAGTCGTATCACTGGATTGACTTCCTCAACCTTGTAGTAAAGGTTGGAATCTGCTTTACTCTTGGTAAAGCCCAAACTAGATAGGAAGCCATCTATCCTTCCATACCAGGTCCTGGGTGCCTACTTCAAACCATACAAGGATTTCTTCAGTTTGCACACATGTGAGCCTCGGTCATGTGTCTCAAACCCGAGTGGTTGCTCCACATACACTTCCTCTTCCACTACACCATTCAAGAAAATTGTCTTGACATCCATTTGGTGTACCTTCCATTTCATCACTATAGCCAGATCAAGTACTGATATAATGGAAGTGTATCTGGACACAGGAGCAAAGGTCTCTTCATAATCTATTCCCTTTTTCTGGGAGAAGCCACAAGCTACAAATCTTGCTTTGTATTTCTCTATACTGCCATTTGCAGCATGCTTGATCTTTGGAAGTCACAACAGACTCCCCATCTAGTCTTGGGACCACATCCCAAACATCATTCTTCATGATAGACTGCCATTGCTCGATCATGGCATCCTTTTACTGTATCCCATATCCTGGGAACTTCATATTCTTCAATAGATAGATTTCTTTAAACTTTGTTGCTGGAACAAATGTTGTAGTCCTTCTTTTGTATGTGATTACATACGATCTTTCCTACAAAGCAAGTTAAATTGCATGATCAGAAACATCTCACATTTTTCAGAACAAATTCTTACACATAGAGAAATATGTCATATAGTCATGCAATTATTTTAGCCAATGCCTCAATACAACATTTATCCATATCCCGTAAATTTCTAGATTCCTTCCAATCTCTACCAGAACATTGTTAAGAGTGTGCACAACTCCCAACATGTCAGCAAAGAGGTTTCATTCTAGATAAGTATCAATGGAATGTTGTACAGTGCCATAGGCCACTTACCCATCACATGCATATTAGTAGTATACTGTTCATTAATGCAATTATTCTAATATGCATAATACACACCCTAATTCTAGGAACATAGACATATACATCATTGAACAATATTATTTAAACAAACAAGTATGCAAGAAATGACAATTCAAATACTTATCTTTGTTTGGTTGTAGGGTGGACTCCCTCTCAATAGTTGTTTCCTTGCCGAAACTACTGGAGTGTGCTCCCTCTTGATCTTTGCTTCCTGGATTACCTTTCCTTGGACTTCTATTCATCCTGGACCACTATGCATGCTTAAGTGTGCACTACTGTCATGATTGTGCCATCCTCAAGATCTCATACATAATCATACATTCATTAGTATATATACTAAAACAACATAATATTAAACATGTATAGTCATGATCATTTCAAACACAGATAATAAACATTAGTATTCAAGGTTTCATGGAATACTTCTTTTACTCATGCATATTCTTACTGACCATAGGACTCTTCTGGTTAGTCATATCATCAATCAAAGTAACAAGCATAATATGCCTAAACCCATGATTACTAACTTCAATGAATAATCATTATCAATCATGCCATGTATACTTATATAAGAAATTCTAACACAAGGTAGGATTCTAACTTGATATAGGAAAAACATACCTGGATCAATATGTTAGCTGGTTATTGTCTAACATACCCATATGATGTCTTCTTGTTCTCTTAAGTGACTTGTGCTAGTAACCTGCATATCTCATAGGTTAACCATTATAGAACCAAGTTATACATACCTCGTAAGTAGATCTTCTATGTGATCCATGGCAATGGATGAACCTTTGTCTTCATGTCACCATGGTCATATGTTCTTGAAATAGAACATGATTTGTCTTTCTTGATGTACCTTTCATGTTAGCAGACAACATCAACCTCATACAACACCACAATACATTAGTACAATCATAAGTGTCAAAACCCTAATCAATGAATATCTTCTATCGTGCATTCATAATTTTATTAAGGTGATACGACAAGTCTAAAGTTAATCAAGATTGTACTAACCTTAATGAAGACAATGATACCATAAACTTAATCATGAACAGATCTCGAAATATACCTGGATAAGTCTCACCTATTGAGATTGCTTGTAATCTTCTTATGTAAGGCCTTAGCCTTATCTCCCTCTGAAACTGGAACTTCTTCACTTATGTAGGTGACCAATCCATTTTCTTCTAGGATTAACCCAATCCACTTGATTTGTAGAAACTGGATCTAGAGCAGGATTAGGGTTTGTCAAGGAAACCCTAAAAATTGAAACTTTGAATTTCAAACTTCTGAAAGGATAGAAAGATGCACCTTGATGAGTTGATCAACCTGGTACACTCAGAATTTGAAAACTGCAAAGTTTCACCCCTCAAAATTGCCTTTGAAACTTTTGGATCTTCTAGACAAAATCCCAGAATAGGGTTTGATAAATCCCACCCTTATGCCCAACCAAAAGGTTCGATCCATAGCTCTAAACTTCAATTTTTTCAAGGAGCTTCCATCCATAGTCAGACTTCAAAAATTCCAACTTTTGCAGAAGCCCCAATTTTCCACTTTCCCGATCAAAGTCCCGAACTAGGGTTTGATCAAGCACGGCCTTCTTCCCAACCAAAAAATTTGATCTTGGTCTCTAAATTTCGATTTTTATGAGTATCATTCATCCCAGGTCTCCGATTAAAAAAATTTCAACTTTCTCCAAAACCCTAATTCCTAGAGCCATGAATGAAGGTGCTCAAAACCCAATTCTGCTTTGACAGAAATATGCACCAACTTCCTTTGTCTTTCAAATTTCTTGTATAGACATGTCTATATGCATATGCCAAATGCTTGAGGTTCAACTTTTAGAGTTATGATTAGGCAATGTTTTGTATTTCAATTTTAGTCTATCATAGGTGGAAGAATAAATAAAGTTTATATATTTGCTCTCATTGTTCGTGACATTCTACCCCTCAATATTGGTGATAAGATATATTCAAATTGTTTATGTGCTACTCATGTTTCATTATATAAATTGAATAACTTTGCTATGAAGATGCATTTTTCTTTCCAACTCCCTATAGATGGAATTCTTATTGAAGGACATTCTTTGCCGAATGATAAATCTAGTATGACTAGGGAAAATCAAGTTTTATGCAACTTTGTTCCTGGCCTCTTAGCCTCTAATCTTGTGGTCACTTAAGCTAGTTTCTATTTTGGAGATGGAAGATTCTCTTCTCATATTCAACATTGAATAGGTTAACAAATTTTGGATATATTGCATAAATTGTTTGTCAAATGATTCTAAATCATTTTATGTTGCAAGAAACATGCTCACATTTTGGGTAGGTTCAAAACCAGTTTTTGAGGTATCCTTGGTAGATGAATCTTAAATGAAACTCCAAGGAAAGAATTATATTGTCTTAGAATTCCATGTGGGTCATCCAACTGGAGCCAATGAGGTAAGTATTTCCTATTGTACTTGTCAACCTGATTCACCTCCCAAATTTGTTTTTCTTGTGTTGGTGGCGGGGGTTTCAATTTTTAGTACCTATTAACTTGGAGCCTGCATCATATCTAGTATTTTATGCCTAGTGATTTTTTGATGGTATGCTTGCGTAAACAATTTTATTTCCCAGGCCCATATATAGAAAATATTGAATTTCATTTGTTTTTTTTTTCACTTTCTTTGATGAAAATGGACTTGCTAACTATTTGTGTTTGCTACTTCTTGCAGTTCTGGCATTGAGCAAAAGAATTTATAATTGTTAATCATGAATGAGAATGATAATATTAAATTTTAGAAGCTACATCAAGAATGAATTTTTGTCATCCTATGAGAATCTTAGGAACAACTATATGTTAAATAATGAAGTGGTTATCATTCGATGGGTGTGCTACATTAAGGGAAACTCATGGATGGGTGTGCTAGAAGGAAGGTAAATTAGTTACCTGTTTCAAAACTATATGAAGAAAAATAAGAAGATACATCTATGTCTTGCAAAATTGTTGCCCCTGCTGGTGACAAGGATTTGTGCTCCAATTATAGCTCCATTATGTTTGAGAAGATGAAAATGGAGAAAGAGTAGGTGGAGTATATTGCTATTAAATAGATACTTTTGCTCATCCATGAGGTGAATGGTGAGTGAAAGGAAGATAGACGTTGCATTCCTATCATGGGCTTAGCATTTTTACATTGGTAGTCATAGATCTCACCATTGGTGGCTTAAATTATACTATTTTTTGCAAAAATAATCATTGCCCTTAGTTTTGTTTGAGGGTTACAAGGTTTCCTAACAACATCAATGACTGATGGAAACTACGGAAAATATTTTTGATACATGAATGCTATTGATGGGTTAATGGTATCAATTGGATAAAATTAATTATTAGTGGTTGGGTAAACTTCATTATTTTTCCCTATGTATTCTACTAAAATTATTTAAGTTAAAATATTTTCTTTGCTAGCAGGCCTCTATATGCTTGAATAGTGTTATGTCATATTACTTAATTGTTCTTGTAATTGCATTTTATGGGAAAGTAAACTCCTAAGGTAATATTGAATTGTACTTCTATGATTGGTTTATGTATTTTTGTTTCTCTATTTCTCTATGTGTTCAACTAAGAATCAATTGTATTTACTATTTAGATTTCTTAAGAGTCGTGACATTTAAACATAGAGAAATTTATCCTTTTTTTTCTATCATAACGTTTGAATAAATCACATGATTTTGCTTCTTACTCTAGTAACTTTGATTCTTCTATTTAAGGGTGCTAGCTCAATGGAAGAGAACTTGACTTAAAGGAAAGAGGTTGGTGGTTCGATTCCTCCATGCCACATAAAAAAAATCAATGACTAATTAAATAACCAGTTAACAACAATCAATGACTAAATAAATAGCTAGTTAAAAATGATCAATGACTACAAAAATGACCAGTTAACTACAATTAATGACTAGTTAACCACAAGCAATTACTAAACAAATGACCAATTAACAACAATAAATGACTACTACAAATGATAAATTTGTGACTAAATAAATGAGTAAAATTCACATATAAATGACTATTAGTAGCTAATTTACAGTATCTTATAGCTCGACTAAATTAGTCGTATTTATTTTAGTCATTAATAGTTTCCTTATTTAGTCGTATATTTGGTCATTGATTTAGGCATTAATTGTTGCAATTAATGACTAAATCAATGACCAAATATACAACTAAACAAGACAACTATTAATGACTAAAATAAATACGACTAATTAGTCGAGCTATAAGATACTGAAAATTAATGCTACTATTAGTCACCGACTAAAAAATAGTCGTTTATATGTGAATTTTACTCATTTATTTAGTCACAAATTTATCATTTGTAGTAGTCATTTATTGTTGTTAATTGGTCATTTGTTTAGTAATTGCTTGTGGTTAACTAGTCATTAATTGTAGTTAACTAGTCATTTTTGTAGTCATTGATCATTTTTAACTAGCTATTTATTTAGTCATTGATTGTTGTTAACTGGTTATTTAATTAGTCATTGATTTTTTTTATGTGGCATGGAGGAATCGAACCACCAACCTCTTTCCTTTAAGTCAAGTTCTCTTCCATTGAGCTAGCACCCTTAAATAGAAGAATCAAAGTTACTAGAGTAAGAAGCAAAATCATGTGATTTATTCAAACGTTATGATAGAAAAAAAAAGGATAAATTTCTCTATGTTTAAATGTCATGACTCTTAAGAAATCTAAATAGTAAATACAATTGATTCTTAGTTGAACACATAGAGAAATAGAGAAACAAAAATACATAAACCAATCATAGAAGTACAATTCAATATTACCTTAGGAGTTTACTTTCCCATAAAATGCAATTACAAGAACAATTAAGTAATATGACATAACACTATTCAAGCATATAGAGGCCTGCTAGCAAAGAAAATATTTTAACTTAAATAATTCTAGTAGAATACATAGGGAAAACTAATGAAGTTTACCCAACCACTAATAATTAATTTTATCCAATTGATACCATTAACCCATCAATAGCATTCATGTATCAAAAATATTTTTCCGTAGTTTCCATCAGTCATTGATGTTGTTAGGAAACCTTGTAACCCTCAAACAAAACTAAGTGCAATGATTATTTTTGCAAAAAATAGTATAATTTAAGCCACCAATGGTGAGATCTATGACTACCAATGTAAAAATGCTAAGCCCATGATAGGAATGCAACGTCTATCTTCCTTTCACTCACCATTCACCTCATGGATGAGCAAAAGTATCTATTTAATAGCAATATACTCCACCTACTCTTTCTCCATTTTCATCTTCTCAAACATAATGGAGCTATAATTGGAGCACAAATCCTTGTCACCAGCAGGGGCAACAATTTTGCAAGACATAGATGTATCTTCTTATTTTTCTTCATATAGTTTTGAAACAGGTAACTAATTTACCTTCCTTCTAGCACACCCATCCATGAGTTTCCCTTAATGTAGCACACCCATCGAATGATAACCACTTCATTATTTAACATATAGTTGTTCCTAAGATTCTCATAGGATGACAAAAATTCATTCTTGATGTAGCTTCTAAAATTTAATATTATCATTCTCATTCATGATTAACAATTATAAATTCTTTTGCTCAATGCCAGAACTGCAAGAAGTAGCAAACACAAATAGTTAGCAATTCCATTTTCATCAAAGAAAGTGAAAAAAAAAACAAATGAAATTCAATATTTTCTATATATGGGCCTGGGAAATAAAATTGTTTACGCAAGCATACCATCAAAAAATCACTAGGCATAAAATACTAGATATGATGCAGGCTCCAAGTTAATAGGTACTAAAAATTGAAACCCCCGCCACCAACACAAGAAAAACAAATTTGGGAGGTGAATCAGGTTGACAAGTACAATAGGAAATACTTACCTCATTGGCTCCAGTTGGATGACCCACATGGAATTCTAAGACAATATAATTCTTTCCTTGGAGTTTCATTTAAGATTCATCTACCAAGGATACCTCAAAAACTGGTTTTGAACCTACCCAAAATGTGAGCATGTTTCTTGCAACATAAAATGATTTAGAATCATTTGACAAACAATTTATGCAATATATCCAAAATTTGTTAACCTAATCAATGTTGAATATGAGAAGAGAATCTTCCATCTCCAAAATAGAAACTAGCTTAAGTGACCACAAGATTAGAGGCTAAGAGGCCAGGAACAAAGTTGCATAAAACTTGATTTTCCCCAGTCATACTAGATTTATCATTCGGCAAAGAATGTCCTTCAATAAGAATTCCATCTATAGGGAGTTGGAAAGAAAAATTCATCTTCATAGCAAAGTTATTCAATTTATATAATGAAACATGAGTAGCACATAAACAATTTGAATATATCTTATCACCAATATTGAGGGGTAGAATGTCACGAACAATGAGAGCAAATATATAAACTTTATTTATTCTTCCACCTATGATAGACTAAAATTGAAATACAAAACATTGCCTAATCATAACTCTAAAAGTTGAACCTCAAGCATTTGGCATATGCATATAGACATGTCTATACAAGAAATTTGAAAGACAAAGGAAGTTGGTGACAACAGATGCACCTAAAGTTGAATGTTTCTCTTCTCCTCATTCATATTTTGGAACTAAAGTGACTGAATACAATCACTGATTGTTGCAAATAAAGAGGCATAATCATCGACATGAGCATAAATATAGTATAAAAAGAACAAACGTGATGAATTATATTTCTTTTAGGCATGGTAAGTTTAGAGAGCAAAAAATATTTAATAGTCAATGTTCGCATTGTTAAGCTCTTGAAAATCATAAAATCACATAGAATGTTTATCAATTGATTGTTGTTACACCTTTTGGTGAATGAGTTTAGGAATTTATAACATCGTACTAGAATAATTAATGGAAGAATCAGAACCAAGTAAAAACTAACAAAGTGTTAAAATCCTCACAGCAGATCTAAGAGCTGATGTATGTTAGTTTTTCAGAATTTACAATCTGATCTAGGATCTTAACTAAGAGAATAACATGTACATCATATCTATAGCATATCAATCATGGACACAATAAAGCAAGCACACAAGAGACACAGAGTTTCACCAGGGAAAACCAAGAAGGTGAAAAAACCCCGCAACTTCCTCAGAGATAGATACAGCAATGATACAACCCAAGTACAAGAGATAGTCTTCTCCTAGCAACAACTTCTCCTCCTCCACAAGTGCGCCACTCTCCAATGAGAGTATGACTGAGAAAGTGAATGAGAAAATAGAGTGCCTCCCACACTCTATTTATACTTGACTTGAATTTCCTAATGACCTTTACTAGGTTAGCCTTAACTTAACCACATAGCATAATGCTGACAGGGCCGATCCCCAATAGGGTGGTATAATAACCCTTTTACCCACATCACTCATACAGGGCTGCCCCCATCAAGGTGGTCTAATAACCCATCAAGTATAAGTTACAACACTTACAATATAAATGATGACACTTCCGTATAGAGGAATAATACATCTCTATAGGAGTACAATATAATACATAGATGAAATACATTCTGAAGTTACATATACATCAACACTCCCTCTTAACTAGGAAGGTATTTCTCGACACAGATCTACTAGCACAAGTCTTCTTCTCTAGATCATCATTACTAGATCATCATCATCGAATCATCATCATCGTCACTGCTGCTGCTATCTCAATCAATCTCCGATCTACTCGTCATCGAAAGTTCTACAAATCCAGTCCTTTTTCATACTGGATGTAGGCCCACCACCTGTAGGTCTTCATCATCACTAGCCATACTATGGAATCCTCAGGACTTATTACATGCATCACAAAACCTAGCTGAAGCATCCCGGGATTTTACGAGCACACAGCTCTACCTGTCGGATCTCCCAGGACCACATTACATGTGACCCCATCACAAAACCTGGCTTTAGCATCCCAGGATGTTACGAGCACACAGCTCTACCTATCAGTTCTCCGAGGAGCACATTACATGTGATCTCACCACAAAACCTGGTTGTAGCATCCCAAGCTGTTACGAGCACACATCTTTATCTGTCCGATCTCCCAGGAGCATATTACATGTGGTCATGGAAAAACCTGGTTGTAGCATCCCAGGCTGTTACGAGCACACATCTCTACATGTCGGATCTCCCAGGAGCATATTACATGCCGTGGGACAAAACCTTGAAAGAGAATCTGCCAGATATCCCAGGACCATATTACATGCCATAGGCAAGACCTTGAAAGACTATCTGCAAATCTCCCAGGGCCGGATTATATGTCCTCCCAAAGCAAAACCTCGAAAGAGCATTTGCTAGATATCCCAGGGCCACATTACATGCCATAGGAGAAACCTTGAAAGACTATCTGGAAACCTCCCAGGGATGGATTATATGCTTATCTACACAACCTAATACTCACCATACATCATCCTGATGTACACATGATCATCCTGATCATCATCACTACATTGTCCTGATGCATGTCATCTGGATCAACATCCTGAAGCTCGTCATCCATGATCATCCTGATCATATAATGCATCCACCTGATGCATACCAAGTATCTACCTGATACATATCATCATACATGATCCACCTGATCATACAATGTATCTACCTGAAACATACATGGATACATCATCCACCTGATCATATAATGTATCCACCTAATATATATCAACATACATGATCTATCTTATCATACAATGTATCCACCTGATACATACATAGATACATGATCCACCTGATCATACAATGTATTCACCTGATATATATCAACATACATGATCTACCTGATCATACAATCATATCCACCTGATACATATAGAGATACATGGTCCAAGCATCCAACATGATGCATATACAAATATATCAAGCATCCAACATGATGCATATACAGAGCAGTAACTAGAGCATCGTCTTAATGCTCATTATCCAGTGCTTACATCCACATCCATGGAAGGATCCTCCTCTCACCATGCTCGGAATGGATCCTGCAAATTTGTCCATCACTTCTTCCTCGAAGTGTCATCAAACTGAAGAACACCAAGCCTCTCTCTGAAGTACTCAAACTTCACTCTGGCTAGTGGATTTGTCAGCACATCTGCATCTTTCTCATCTGTCGCAACATATAGGAGCTTCATTGCTCCTCTCTGCACCATATCCCTGATATAGTGATATTTGATCTCAATGTGCTTCAACCTGTAGTGGAACACCGGGTTCTGAGACAACTTCACACAACTCTGGTTGTCACAAAATATACCAGTAGCCTCCAACGGGAGATCAAATAACTCAAACAATATCTTCCAGACCCATACTACCTCACAACTAGCCGAACATGCTACAACATACCCTGCCTTGGATGTACTCAGTGCTATGCAGGACTGCTTCCTGCTAAACCAAGAGATCACACCCAATCCCATACTGAAGCAACACCCAGAAGTTCTCTTCCTATCTGTAGCACTTCCTGCCTAGTCCGAATCAACATAACCTTGTAGGTTAAACTTTTGATTTGCATCAAACTTGAGCCCATAGTCAATTGTACCCTTCAGGTACCTCAGAATATGCTTTACAGCAATCAGGTGAACACCTCTGGGATCCATCAGGAATTGGCTCAATTTGTTCACCGCAAAGCAAATATCTGGTCTAGTGTTCATCAAGGACCCAATCATCTGACGATACACAGTGACATCAACCGGATCATATGAAGCATCACACAGAAGCTTCAGGTTTGATGCCATAGCCTCGCAGTCCATCATCCTGAGCCTCTTTAGGATCTCTACTGTATACTTCCCTTGTCCAAGGAAGATTCCATTTGCACTCTGCCACACCTTCATACCAAGAAAGTAGTACATCATACCCAAGTCCTTCATCTCGAACTCGGCAGCAAGCTTCCTCTTCATGTCGGAAATCAATCTATCCTCACGTGTTACAAACAGGTCATCCACATACAATAGTCGTATCACTGGATTGACTTCCTCAACCTTGTAGTAAAGGTTGGAATCTGCTTTACTCTTGGTAAAGCCCAAACTAGATAGGAAGCCATCTATCCTTCCATACCAGGTCCTGGGTGCCTACTTCAAACCATACAAGGATTTCTTCAGTTTGCACACATGTGAGCCTCGTTCATGTGTCTCAAACCCGAGTGGTTGCTCCACATACACTTCCTCTTCCACTACACCATTCAAGAAAATCGTCTTGACATCCATTTGGTGTACCTTCCATTTCATCACTGTAGCCAGATCAAGTACTGATCTAATGGAAGTGTATCTGGACACAGGAGCAAAGGTCTCTTCATAATCTATTCCCTTTTTCTGGGAGAATCCACAAGCTACAAATCTTGCTTTGTATTTCTCTATACTGCCATTTGCAGCATGCTTGATCTTTGGAAGTCACAACAGACTCCCCATCTAGTCTTGGGACCACATCCCAAACATCATTCTTCATGATAGACTGCCATTGCTCGATCATGGCATCCTTTTACTGTATCCCATATCCTGGGAACTTCATATTCTTCAATAGATAGATTTCTTTAAACTTTGTTGCTGGAACAAATGTTGTAGTCCTTCTTTTGTATGTGATTATATACGATCTTTCCTACAAAGCAAGTTAAATTGCATGATCAGAAACATCTCATATTTTTCAGAACAAATTCTTACACATAGAGAAATATGTCATATAGTCATGCAATTATTTTAGCCAATGCCTCAATACAACATTTATCCATATCCCGTAAATTTCTAGATTCCTTCCAATCTCTACCAGAACATTGTTAAGAGTGTGCACAACTCCCAACATGTCAGCAAAGAGGTTTCATTCTAGATAAGTATCAATGGAATGTTGTACAGTGCCATAGGCCACTTACCCATCACATGCATATTAGTAGTATACTGTTCATTAATGCAATTATTCTAATATGCATAATACACACCCTAATTCTAGGAACATAGACATATACATCATTGAACAATATTATTTAAACAAACAAGTATGCAAGAAATGACAATTCAAATACTTATCTTTGTTTGGTTGTAGGGTGGACTCCCTCTCAATAGTTGTTTCCTTGCCGAAACTACTGGAGTGTGCTCCCTCTTGATCTTTGCTTCCTGGATTACCTTTCCTTGGACTTCTATTCATCCTAGACCACTATGCATGCTTAAGTGTGCACTAGTGTCATGATTGTGCCATCCTCAAGATCTCATACATAATCATACATTCATTAGTATATATACTAAAACAACATAATCTTAAACATGTATAGTCATGATCATTTCAAACACAGATAATAAACATTAGTATTCAAGGTTTCATGGAATACTTCTTTTACTCATGCATATTCTTACTGACCATAGGACTCTTCTGGTTAGTCATATCATCAATCAAAGTAACAAGCATAATATGCCTAAACCCATGATTACTAACTTCAATGAATAATCATTATCAATCATGCCATGAATACTTATATAAGAGATTCTAACACAAGGTAGGATTCTAACTTGATATAGGAAAAACATACCTGGATCAATATGTTAGCTGGTTATTGTCTAACATACCCATATGATGTCTTCTTGTTCTCTTAAGTGACTTGTGCTAGTAACCTGCATATCTCATAGGTTAACCATTATAGAACCAAGTTATACATACCTCGTAAGTAGATCTTCTATGTGATCCATGGAAATGGATGAACCTTTGTCTTCATGTCACCATGGTCATATGTTCTTGAAATAGAACATGATTTGTCTTTCTTGATGTACCTTTCATGTTAGCAGACAACATCAACCTCATACAACACCACAATACATTAGTACAATCATAAGTGTCAAAACCCTAATCAATGAATATCTTCTATCGTGCATTCATAATTTTATTAAGGTGATACGACAAGTCTAAAGTTAATCAAGATTGTACTAACCTTAATGAAGACAAAGATACCATAAACTTAATCATGAACAGATCTCGAAATATACCTGGATAAGTCTCACCTATTGAGATTGCTTGTAATCTTCTTATGTAAGGCCTTAGCCTTATCTCCCTCTGAAACTGGAACTTCTTCACTTATGCAGGTGACCAATCCATTTTCTTCTAGGATTAACCCAATCCACTTGATTTGCAGAAACTGGATCTAGAGCAGGATTAGGTTTGTCAAGGAAACCCTAAAAATTCAAACTTTGAATTTCAAACTGCTGAAAGGATAGAAAGATGCACCTTGATGAGTTGATCAACCTGGTACACTCAGAATTTGAAAACTGCAAAGTTTCACCCCTCAAATTTGCCTTTGAAACTTCTGGATCTTCTAGACAAAATCCCAGACTAGGGTTTGATAAATCCCACCCTTATGCCCAACCAAAAGGTTCGATCCATAGCTCTAAACTTCAGTTTTTTCAAGGAGCTTCCAGCCATAGTCAGACTTCAAAAATTCCAACTTTTGCAGAAGCCCCAATTTTCCACTTTCCCGATCAAAGTCCCGAACTAGGGTTTGATCAAGCACGGCCTTCTGCCCAACCAAAAAATTTGATCTTGGTATCTAAATTTCGATTTTTATGAGTATCATTCATCCCAGGTCTCCGATTAAAAAAATTTCAACTTTCTCCAAAACCCTAATTCCTAGAGCCATGAATGAAGGTGCTCAAAACCCAATTCTGCTTTGACAGAAATATGCACCTGATTGTTTCTAGTGTAACTTCAAAACTACAAATATACAGGGTCTAAACCTTCTACCCATGGTATCTTGACCTGTCATATTTCCAACCCCATAGGTATGACCTCAATTGGATTCTTTGAGAGAGAGTTATGCCAAGTGTCGCAACGTGACCTTTTTATGGGATAAAATAAGAGAGCGTACTTGTATGGCATACCACGTGTCACTGGTTCATTTTCGGCCTCTGAAAACCTTACCTAAGAAACTACAGTCTGTTTCCTACCTTTCTCTTTTTACGAACTTTCATTTGGAGCTTCCTATCCCAAGTTGTGACCTTTCTTCCTAGGTCACCTGTTTATGACTTAGATCTGGAAGAGGCAGAAACCCTAGATTGTACAGACCATAAAACACAAAGCATAACGAATTGGAAGTTGTGCTTTGGAAACATGGTACATGGGGATCTTATCTTCGACCTGTTATAGTTTTAGATCCCGAAACATTTTCGAAATGGATTTATAGAAAAATTTCTACAATGACAGGTTTTTGCTATATCAAGCCCTAGCTTCGCAAGTGCAACAAGTGTCATAAATGCCATACCATGCCTTCTTTCAGGCTAGCTCTGATACCATGTTAGTTTTTCAGAATTTACAAGCTGATCTAGGATCTTAATTGAGAGAATAACATGTACAACATATCTACAACATATCAATCATGGACACAATAAAGCAAGCACACAAGAGACACAGAGTTTCACCAGGGAAAACCAAGAAGGTGAAAAAACCCCGCAACTTCCTCAGAGATAGATAGAGAAATGATACAACCCAAGTACAAGAGATAGTATTCTCCTAGCAGAAGCTTCTCCTCCTCCACAAGTGTGCCACTCTCCAATGAGAGTATGAGTGAGAAAGTGAATGAGCAAATAGAGTGCCTTCCTCACTCTATTTATACTTGACTTGACTTGCCTAATGACCTTTACTAGGTCGGCCTTAACTTAACCACATAACATAATGCTGACAGGGCCGACCCCCAATAGGGTGTTCTAATAACCCTTTTACCCACATGAATCATACAGGGTCGACCCCATCAAGGTGGTCAAATAACCCATCAAGTATAAGTTATGACACTTACAATATAAATGACGACACTGCCGTCTAGAGGAATAATACATAGCTATAGGAGTACAATAAAATACATAGATGAAATACATTCCGAAGTTACATATACGGAAACACTCGGAAAGCACTCTAAGGGAGCCAACAAATGGCGTGCGGCACTGCTAGGGAGCTTGTTAAGGGCTTGGCCAACTCAACTAGCGCACCTAAAGACTACGCCTCCAATTTCCCGCGGAAAACACTTATCGTTTGAACACTTATCTCCTACACACGTTTACTTGGCATGTTTTCTTACTTATCCTACAATCGTTACAGTTGCATCAAGTAAATAAACTGTGCGTGCATCCAACAACAATACAAGTAAACAGAAGACAAGATATGGTGGTGGGTTTCCCAACTTGGCAGAGCCCGTTTGTAACTTTATATAAGCAATACATATTACATCAATGGAGTTGCCTAAATGAGCAAAGCTCTTGGGTGCAGCAAAACTAGCAAAACACCCTTACAAGAAGGATAACAAGTGATGGAAACATGACTGCTGCAAAGCCGCACTCAGTCATGCCCCTACCTACTCCGTGAGCTCAGAGGTTCCCCTTGCTTCATCTCCCTGTTTTCGATGATCTTTGTTGATCTTCCTTGATCCCTTTAAAGTGAAATTCCTTCACCTTTTATATGCTTCTAACCCAAGATCACCATGCTTCAAACCCGAGTTCGTCAGCCGGCTCACATACCGATTTCAAAAGTGCTTCCATCCTGGGCTCCACGGGCTTCCATCCTGAGCTCGGCGTTAATGTGGATGTGTGCTTCCAACACGAGCTGGCTGGGATCCCAACCCAAGTTGCTTTCGTTTTCTTCCAAAACGAGCTAGGTTGCTTCCAACACAAGCTGTTTTCCTTTGCTTCTGAAATGAGCTTGTTTTTCCAGGCTTCCAATGAGATTCATTTTGGTCCACACCATGGCTCGCTTGCCCACATCGTGAGTGGGTCAAGCGCCCAAACATCCGTGCATTTTTTCATGTGCTTGACTTGTCGGCTTCTCACGCCTTGCACGTTTTGCATCCGTTGACTTGTGCCCATCATTTCTTGCCCACATCCGTGGTCGTTTGTCCACATGCCCAACTCTCATGTGGGTGTTTGGCCCAAGTTACACTTGGTGCCATTTTTTCCAAGGGGTGTGCTAAGCCCCCAAGGAACGTTTCTTGGGCACGTCACTTCCGAAGCATCTTTCCCATCGGCACTTGGACCATTGTACGACCAAGTGCACCATCCATCTGGGCGTGCTAAAATGAGGGTTGTGATAGCCTCCCCAACTTAAAACTGTTGTCGTCCTGGCAATGTCTCCAAGTAGCCCCGCTGCTCAGAAACTTGCTACAACCGATGACTGTGACCCTCACTGTGCCGCTGTGACGATCCACATCTTGCTGTCGCATCTAGATGTGTCGCATCTTTTGAGACTAAGTGTCCCACATGGTTCGACTGTTGTGCCTACCACCTAGTACTGCATCAGTACTTAGCCAATTCTTCAAAATATCCAGACGTTGTATACCCCTTTAGTCGAACTAGTTGGGTAGCTAATCCAACCATTCGCTCAACTCAAAGGAACAAACTTCATGATGCCTGAACTATGTTTCCTTTTGCGTTTTACTGTACTCCACAACCTATTGACACCTTTGGTAAAATTGTTTCTGCCGTGTTTTTGAACTATCGGTTTTACTTAGACAATTCACTGCAATACCCCTTTGGTCTGCTTGTTGTGTACTTCTGTACTGTTTTGGATGAATTTTTTATAAGGCCAACTTTCGTAAGGTGTCGTTGGCCTCACTACCTTCACCATGGGCAGTGAGCCAACTCATTTCATCCCTCATCCTAGATCCAAAATGAAGTGATGTTTCCATCCATCACACTCCACTTTGTTGGTGGAAAGCTTCATTCCTTCTATGAATGTTGCTGGTGCCTCCAACAAAGCTGTTTCATCCAAATCCACATCTAAGAGTGGTTGACCCTTGCTGCAATTCATTTCTTGGATCCGCAAGCTCTCTACTGCAATCTCTGTTTCCTACAGTGCCTCATTTCCTTGAGGACTCGCTGCAAGCCTGCGTAGAGTCATCACCAACTGTACATCTTTGAAAATCACAAGTTCTAGCTGTTTTGCCAACCGAAACTCTCATTGAGCATCCAACCCTCGTTTCTTCCCTTACCCAAGGCTTTGCTTTCCTTGGTCGTTTTGGTCATCATGCTAGTAAGTAAGCTTCTAGAGTATGCCTGCACCAATGGCCAAGTCCTTGGTTTCTTCCGCAACCAAACTTGTTAAACCCTCCGTTTCTGCTAAATTCTGAGCCATCCACACCAATCGTTCTTCCACTCCTCTGGAATAACTTGTGGTTTCACCAACTTGCGTCGCAACCCTACTTGGTGTCCTTCCATACTTGCTAAAAAGAACTTCCGCAACCTGTTGGCTTGTCAAACCACTAGTGAAGTCTGCACCTTCCTCTGTAGCACTTCCTAAGTCTCTTACACTTGACTTAGCATATTTTTGGAACATGCGTTGCAATAGGGAACCCACTTCTTGCAAGCACTTGAATGCATCTGTTAACACATCCGAAAATCTTGTTCCAGCTATCTTCATTTCCTCTTGGATCTGCTCTAACACGTGCTTCCACAGATTTGTGGCAAGCCTGACTTCTGCAAGCTTCCACACTAAACGTGCTTCTTCCCAAGCTTCGCCAATGAACCTTTGGTTTTTCTGAGCTACTGTCTCCATTAGACTTCGCTACTGCTAAACCTGTGCGATGCCACCTCCAACACCACACTTGAGCTTCAATGCTCCTTTTGGCTACAAACGTCTATCTTGGAAACCTTCACTTCAACTGAAACGAACTTCTCACCACAACACTTTCTGCCTTCGTTTACCTTCCTGTCACCGTTGCGACACCCAAGCGAGTTGCTTGCCAAGCCAACTCTTGGACGAAGCCTTTGGATTGACTGCAGTTCCATTTGGCCTTCTTGATATGGAAAGAACAAGTGATTCCCCCAGCTGCAGCAACACTAATGCGTATTTTTACACAACTCATTCAACCAAAACATGAGCCAACCGAATTTTGTGCAAGTGTTGCACACCTGCGATTCTGCAACACTTCACTTCTGCAGAATTGTGGTTCTGTGACTCTGCGGTTGTGCGTCTCACTCTTCTGAGGCTCATTTTTCCAAGTGATGTCCAACTGAAAACACCTGTGGACGACGCACGTTCGTTTCTTCATTCTAACGGACAAACCCTTACTTCACCCAAACTTTTGGTGCAACCCTTCTGCATGACTGCCAAACCCTCTACAGATCTACTTCCTGCAGAACTGCTGATGCTCCTGATCTGCGGCTAAACTTTGGAATTTATGCGACCAATTGAACTTTCGCACCCTGTGCAACCACTATGTCTGCGGTCCTGCGACACTACGGATCTACGGGCTTGCATCCTTCCACACAACCCTTTGCTCCTTAAACAAGCTTCTAAAACTGTTGAACCTTCATTTGCTTTCTGCAACACTTATGTGTGGTGGCTTGCCAAACCAACCAACAAGTGCCCTTCCAACCAAACCGTGGTTCTGTCTCTACGGTCGCAATGGAGGTGCCCAAAAAACACCCTCCTAAGAGCTAAAACAAGCTCTCTTTTCCTTCAGCATACAATGCTCCCAATGCGAGTTAGTTTGCACTGGCCTACCATGGCTTCCAACATGAGCTCATTCGATCTGCTTCGAACACAAGCTCACTGTCGTGGCTTCAAAGACAAGCTGATCTGAACTGCTACTTTAAACATGAGCTACCTTCCTGGCTTCCAAAATGAGCTGCTCCGAACTGCTGCTTCAAACGTGAGCTACCTACCTGGCCTCCAATGCGAGCTCATCCAAACTACTACTTCGAATGCGAGCTCCCCGACTGTCTTCTAATGCGAGCTTGTCCAAACTGTTGCTTCGAACACGAGCTCTCTAACTGTCTTCCAATGTGAGCTCGATATCTGCTTTGAACCCAACTTCGTAAAGCTTACCTTTGCTCGATAACCCTTACAACCTATTGGCTGCGTGCTTGCACCAACAACTTGGCACTTTTGCACGAAGTGCTCTTTTGAGCTAAACCCTTCTCAGTCTTCCTGCTCTGATACCACCTATCACGGCCACACTCGGCAAGCGCTCTCGACGAGCCAACGAATGGCATGCAGCACTGCTAGGGAGCTTGTTGAGGGCTCAGCCAACTCAACTAGCGCACCTATAGACTACACCTCCAATTTCCTGCGGAAAACACTTATCGTTTGAACACTTATCTCCTACACACGTTTACTTGGCACGTTTTATTACTTAGCCTGCAATCGTTACAGTTGCATCAAGTAAATAAACTATGCGTGCATCCAACAACAATACAAGTAAATAGAAGACAAGATATGGTGGTGGGTTGCCCAACTTGGCAGAGACCATTTGTAACTTTATATAAGCAATACAAATTACATCAATGGAGTTTCCTAAATGGGCAGAGCTCCTGGGTGCAGCACAAATAGCAAAACACCCTTACAAGAAAGATAACAAGTGATGGAAACATGACTCCTGCAAAGCCGCACTCAGTCACGCCCCTGCCTCCTCCTTGAGCTCAGAGCTTCCCCTTGCTTGATCTCCTTGTTTTCGATGATCTTCATTGATCTTCCTTGATGCCTTTGAAGTGAAACACCTTCACCTTTTATACAATTCTAACCCGAGCTCACCATGCTTTAAACCCGAGTTCGTCGGCCGGCTCACATACTGAGTTCAAAAGTGCCTCCATCCTGAGCTCGGCGGTAATGTGGATGTGTGCTTCCAACACGAGCTGACTGGGCTCCCAACCCGAGCTGATTTCATTTGCTTCCAAAACGAGCTAGGTTGCTTCCAACGCGAGCTGTTTTCCTTTGCTTCCTAAATGAGCTCATTTTTCCAGGCTGCCAACGAGAGTCATTTTGGTCCACACCGTAGCTCGCTTTCCCACATCGCGAGTGGGTCAAGCGCCCAAACATCCGCGCATTCCTTCATGTGCTTGAATTGTCAGCTTCTCATGCCTTGCACGTTGTGTGTCCGTTGAATTGCTCCCATCGCTTCTTTCCCACATCCGCGGTCGTTTGTCAACATGACCAACTCTCATGTGGGTATTTGGCCCAAGTTACACTTGGTGCCATTTTTGCTAAGGGGTGTGCCAAGCCCCCAAGGCATTTTTCTGGGGTGCATCACTTCCAAAGCGTCTTGCCCATGGGAACTTAAACCATTGTGCGACCAAGTGCGCCATCCATCTGGGCATGCTAAAACAAGGATCGTGACATCCTCCCCCACTTAAAAATGTTGTCGTCCCGGCAACGTCTCCAAGTAGCCCCGCTGCCCAAAAACTTGCTGCAACCGATGACTATGACCCTCACTGTGCCGCTGTGATGATCCACATCTTACTATCACATCGTTTGGGACTAAGTGTCCCACATGGTTCGACTAATGTTCCTTCCACCTAGTATTGCATCGGTACTTAGCCAATTCTTCAAAATCTCCATCCGTTGTATACCCGTTTAGTCGAACTAGTTGGGTAGCTAATTCAACCATCTGCCCAACTCAAAGGAATGAACTTCGTGATGCCTGAATTGCATTTCCTTTTGCGTTTCGGTGTACTCCGCAACATGTTGACACCTTTGGAAAAATTGTTTCTACCGTGTTTTTGAACTATCCATTTTACTTAGACAATTCACTGCAATACCCCTTTGGTCTGCTTGTTGTGTGCTTTTGCACTATTTTGGCTGAATTTTGTCTAAGGCCACCTTCCACAAGGTGCCATTGGCCTCACTGTCTTCACCATGGGCAGTTAGCCAACTCATTTCATTCCTCATCCTAGATCCAAAATGAAGTGATGTTGCCATCCATCACACTCCACTTTGCTGGTCGAAAGCTTCATTCCTTCCATGAGTGCTGTTGGTGCCTCCAACAAAGTTGTTTCATCCAACTCCCCATCTAAAGTGGTTGAGCCTTGCTGCGATTCGGTTCTTGGATCTGCAAGCTCTCTGTTGCAATCTCCGTTTCCTGCAATGCCTCGTTTCCTTGAGGACACGCTACAAGCCTGCATAGAGTCATCACCAATTCTGTGTCTTTGAAAATCATAAGTTGCAGTCGTTCTGCCAACCGAAACTCTCATTGACCATCCAACCCTCGTTTCTGCCCTTGCCCAAGACTTTGCTTTCCTTGGTCATTTTGGTCATCATGCTGCTGAGTAAGATTCTGGAGTATTCCTACCCCAATGGCCAAGTCCTTGGTTTCTTCCGCAACCAAACTTGTTAAACCCTCCATTTTTGCTAACTTCTAAGCCATCTGCACCAATCGTTCTTCCACTCCTCTGGAATAACTTGTGGTTTCACCGACCTACGTCGCAACCCTGCTTGGTGTCCTTCCATACTCGCTAAAAATAAATTCCGCAACCTGTTGGATTGTCAAACCACCAATGAAGTTTGCGCCTTCCTTCACAGAACTTCCTAAGTCTTTTACACTTGACTTAGCATATTTCTGGAACATGCATTGCAATAGGGCACCCACTTCTTGCAAGCACTTGAACGCATCTGCTAACACATCCGAAAAGCTTGTTCCAGCCATCTTTGTTTCCTCTTGGATCTGCTCTAACACGTGATTCCGCAGCTCTATGGCAAGCCTGACTTTCGCAAGCTTCCACACTAAATGTGCTTCTTCCCAAGCTTCTCCAATGAAACTTTGGTTTTTCTGAGATACTATCTCTGCTAGACTTCGCTGCTGCTAAACCTGTGCAATGTCGCCTCCAACACCACACTTGAGCTTCAATGCTCCTGTTGGCTACCAACATCCATCTTGGCAACCTTCGCTCAAACTGAAATGAACTTCTCACCACAACACTTTCTGCCTCCGTTTACCTTCCTATCACCATCGCGACACCCAAACGAGTTGCTTGCCAAGCCAACTCTTAGACGAAGCCTTTGGATTGACTGCGGTTCCGTTTGGCCTTCTTTCTACGGAAAGAACAAGTGATGCCCCCAGCTACGGAAACACTAATGCATATTTTTACACAACTCCTTCAACCACAACTTGAGCCAACCGAATTCTGTGCGAGTGTTGTGCACCTGTAGTTCTGCGACACTTCACTTCTATGGAATTGCGGTTCTGTGACTGTGTGGTTGTGCAAACTTGCGGTTCTGCGACTGTGTGGTTGTGCGAACCTATGGTTCTGCATCTCACTCTTCTGAGCCTCATTTTTCCAAGTGATGTCCAACTGACAACACTTGCGGATGACACACATCTGTTTTTGCATTCTAACGACCAAACCCTTACTTCACCAAAACTTTTGGTGCAACCCTTCCGCACAACTGCCAAACCCTCTGTGGATCTGCTTCCTACAGAACTGCTGATGCTCCAGCTCTATGGCTAAACTTCAGAATTTCTGCAACCAATTGAACTTTTGCACCCTATTCAACTACTGTGTCTGTGGTCCTACAACACTACGGATCTGCTAGCTTGCAGCCTTCCGCACAACCCTTTGCTCCTTAAACGAGCTTCTGCAACTTTTGAACCTTCGTTTGCTTTCTGTGACACTTATGCGTGGTATCTTGCCAAACCAACCAACAAGTTCCCTTCCAACCAAACTGTGGTTCTATCTCTGTGGTCGTAATGGAGGTGCCCAACAAACACCTTCCTAAGAGCTAAAACGAGCTCTCTTTGCCTTCAGTGTACAATGCTCCCAATGCTACCTAGTTTGCATCGGCCTACCATGGCTTCCAAGATGAGCTCGTTCGATCTGCTTCAAACGTGAGCTCACTACTATGGCTTCCAAGGTGAGCTGCTCCAAACTGTTTCTTCGAACACAAGCTCCTTTCCTGGCTTCCAAAATGAGCTGCTCCAAACTATTGCTTCGAATGCAAGCTACCTGCCTCGCTTCGAATGCGAGCTCCCTAACTATCTTCCAATGCGAGCTCATCCGAACTGTTGCTTCGAACACGAGCTATCTGACTATCTTCCAATGCGATCTCGATATCTGCTTCGAACCCAATTTCGTAAAGCTTACCTTCGCTCGGTAACCCTTACAACCTGTTGGCTGCCTACTTGCACCAACAACTTGGCACTTTTGCACTAAGTGCTATTTTGAGCAAAACCCTTCTCGGTTTTCCTACTCTGATACCACCTGTCACGGCCACACTCAGCAAGCGCTCTCGGCGAGCCAACGAATGGCATGCAGCACTAGTAGGGAACTTGTTGAGGGCTTGACCAACTCAATTGGTGCACCTACAGACTACGCCTCCAATTTCCTGCAGAAAACACTTATCATTTGAACACTTATCTCCTACACACGTTTACTTGGCACGTTTTCTTACTTAGCCTACAATCGTTACAATTGCATCAAGTAAATAAATTGTGCGTGCATCCAACAACAATACAAGTAAATAGAAGACAAGATATGGTGGTGGGTTTCCCAACTTGGCAGAGCCCGTTTGTAACTTTATATAAGCAATACATATTACATCAATGGATTTTCCTAAACGGGCAGAGCTCTTGGGTGTAGCACAACTAGAAAAAGACCCTTACAAGAAAGATAACAAGTGATGGAAACATGACTGCTGCAAAGCCACACTCATTCATGCCCCTGTCTCCTCCATGAGTTCAGAGCTTCCCCTTGCTTGATATCCCTGTTTCTATGATCTTCGTTGATTTTCCTTGATGCCTTTGAAGTGAAATGCCTTCACCTTTTATACGCTTCTAACCCGAGCTCACCGTGCTTCAAACCCGAGTTCATTGGCCAGCTCACGTACCGAATTCAAAAGTGCTTCCATCCCGATCTCGATAGTAATGTGGATGCGTGCTTCTAGCATGACATGACTGGGCTCCCAACCCGAGCTGCTTTCATTTGCTTCCAAAACGAGCTAGGTTGCTTCCAACGTGAGCTGTTTTCCTTTGCTTCCGAAACGAGCTCATTTTTCCAGGCTGCCAATGAGAGTCGTTTTGGTCCACACCGTGGCTCGCTTGCTCACATCGCGAGTCGGTCATGCGCCCAAACATCCATGCATTCCTTGATGTGCTTGGAAAATAGAAGAAGAGTGGTCAATGTAGTTTAAAGGATCAATATAATTATGATACAGTAGAACTCGAATAGAAGTAGAATAACATCACACACTAATTCATTAATCATAATATGAACAATAAAAAATACAATGGTGGAGAGGATTCGAATGCCAAGGTGGCAATTCGAATTATCCTGCATGGGCATGGCTTATCTGCACTAGGATTCATCATCATCATTAGTGGAGTGTCAATAATAAAACACTAGGAGTCATAATCATCATCAGTGGAGTCATCAATGCACAAGTAATGGTCAACCAGGTGTCCAACTGTGTCTAAATGAGTGTGGTAGGTGTAATTGGCACATGTAAGCACTAAGGCAGTGAAGGAGGCTCAATGGAGGGTGCATGGGGAGTTGACTGGAGTTACAATAGGCAATATAGTCTCACTGGGGGTCCAACAGAGTGTTTCAGTTAGTTAACAAGTCAATCAATCCTCAAATCAAGGAGATATCCACAAATATCTCAACTAACTGAAGTGTAATTGAGTGGTAGGTGAAGAAGGGTGCCTTTCACAAGTGGTAGGTGAAAGGTGGGCACATCACTAACTAGGAGGGATATAAATGAGTGGAAAGAAGCTCTGAGGGATAGCAAACTGGGGACTAGGTGCTGGAGGACACCAACCTGATGAATGGGATGCCTACAATTGCATGACTACATGCAAAAATGCATGCATGACTAAAATGCAAAATAATGAAAATGATGGTAGGACTAGGATGGAGTATAGGAATATCCTAACACCCCCCCTGAATCCATCCTGGGCCCTAGTAACTGAGACCAAAGGTCACCCAATACAATGAATAAAGAACAGTCCATGAAACAAGGAAATGGGGAAAAACCTCATGGGAAAAATACCCCCACCTGAAAAATATTGTAGGGCACACCAAAAATAAATGCTCCAAACTCAAACAAGTGTGATTCTTGGTCATATGTATGGAGGTATCTTCTTCTTGGGAAGAAGTGGATCATGCTCAAAAAGCATGTGCTTGTACATGCTCTTCAAATTGAATGTGATGAGAACAAATCCAGAGGTATGAGGATGATCTCGGAACCTGTGATTCGAATCAGCTGAGGTAGGATCAAATCCATGAATATGTAGATAGTCTTTTGTGTTTTCCTTTGAACCGTCATAGGTGAGATTATGCCTAAAAGAACCATCACATGATAGTGATTGCTTGGAATCCAAATCAGATCCAAGACTTGAAAAATGGTTTCTTGAGATCTCCTTTAAACCATTAGAGGTGAGATCAAAACCATGAAATGCATGAGAAAATATCCCAAGTGAATGGCAATACCCTACATCTTCAATAAACTTATGAGAGCATGTACAAATGATCTTACAGTAGTACATAAGAGGTGAGTGATCAAGGAGAGTGAATGCATTACCTTCAATTGCTGATTTAACCTCTAAAACATTCATGAGATTATCATTATGCAAACCAACAGACTCTTGTGCAAGAGAGGATTTAAGAACCTCTGTAGTTTCTAGAGTGTGAGCTGGCACAGAATTCAAAATAGAAGATATTGAGAGAATGAGTGTAGAATCTGCAAGTTCTTCTTCTTTGTGGACAACTTCATTATGAGATATGTTTGATACCAATTCATGATCAGAGAAATCATCAATGAGGGCGAATGCATCACTGGGCTTGCTATCGAAATGGTTTGGACCAATCACTTCATTCTGTTTTCCAAATATTTCATCAAGATGGGCCCATAGCTCTTTTAGAGATTCAACATAAAGGAATTGGGTTACCATGGAATGAGACATAGCATGCATCATTGTTGCATAGGCTCCATCACTTTCATTTAACCAATCATTCTCTTCTTCAGAGGAGTCGATCTCTCTTTCAAAACAATAATCAAAGAGACCATGTCTCTTCAAATGTGCTATCATCTTTGGTTTCCATAATCATAGCTGAATGGAGAAAGAGGAGCAATTCCTTGCTAATTCATGGAAGTTGTTTCGGAAGACCTGCAAAAAACAATAGAAAATATCTGCAACTGCTACTGCTACAAAAGTGCAGAAACCGCTGCAACTGCTGCACTCGAAATCTTGATAATAACCTGGAAAAATCTCTCAGGAATGGAGATAGACTATACTCTTAACATGCTCTGATACCATGTGAAAATCCTAACAACATATCTAAGCTCTGATGTATACCTCACAAGAAAGATTAAGATTAAGCAGGTGTTTGTGTCAGAAATTGTTACTAAGGCTAAGGTAACAAGCCAACACAATCTCAAAATAAAAATCAATTCAAACTAGGTTTTTAGGGTTTTGTTTTGTAGGTTTTGGTTAGAAACTTCAAGAGCATAAGGGAATACATTCAGCATAAGTAAAAACTAATTCATACACATATATCCATGAAGATGTATATATATATCTCAGAAATCCAACAAAAGATTGCAATGAAGTTCATACAATAAAAGACAAGCATCACTGGAAATTACACATAAAACCAGAAATGAATTTGTCAATCAAGAAACTATATAAGTTTAAAATGAAGCCAACACATATCAGAAGTGGAATAAGGAGTCATATATTCATAGTTTCATCAAAAATGCATATGAGAGTTTGCAATACTTAGCAGTGAACAAGTCTAGAAGAATCAATAGTTTGCAGACCTCCTCTAGCTCTCCAAAAATTCGAACCCTTACAATGTCTTTTCTCCCTCTTTTATCATTACAAAGACCTCATTCTATTTCCCCCTCATTAGGTCGAAATTCAAACTTCCTAGCAGTTACATTAACTAACTAACTCAACTAATTGACTAAAAATAGCAAATCGGATTCCTGGCAAATGTGGCGAATTTCTGGAAAATAGGTGTCAAAGAAGCTTCCATATCTCTCAATTGGTGACACCTGTGTAAAAACTGAGAGAGGTTTTTGTTAATGGGTCCGTGATGGACAAAAAAATCTCTTGGTTTTTCAAAATTCATCTCCAATCAATCAGAATCGGCCCCGCAAAATGAACACTAAAACAGGAAAATATTAAATATTTAAAATCCCTGGAAAATAGGCTGCAAAGATTAAACCGAATCTTTCAAACCTTGACAGCTGTTGCAAAACCGAGAGAGGTTTTTGTAGATGGGTATCTTAGGAACAAAAACCTCCTTCGGTTTTCAAAAATTCATCTCCATCAGCTCGCGGTCTTCATTTGACTTCAATCACTCAAAACAGGACTGCAATGTTCAGACTATTCAATGTAATGGAAAACTGTTAGTGAATATGGCTGTTTTATATCAGTCTTTCACTCTTTCAAGGGTATCTTCATGTTTATTCATTTCTCCATTTCTGTTCAACGAAATGCAGGGTAGGTCCTCTAATAGATTTCACACCTTTACATCTGGAGTTTTCATTTCATACCTCTGTTCCTGCAACTTCTGTTCATGAAATCTTTGAGCTCCCCCGTTGCATAGTTCAGCACTTCCAATTGTGGAACCCTGTAAGTCTGCAATTGATCTACTCATCAAAGGATCTACCAATGTATAATTAGTAATCATTGTCCCATATGAACAAGACATATCCACTGCATGACCTGCACAGTGATCTGCAATTGCTTTGCGCAATCGCTGAATTTCCCTTTCTGTTCCAAATGACTCCCTGTTTGCTGCATCAAGCTGTGACTGTAAATTTGTCATGTGTGAAATTTGATTATTTATGATTTGCAGCTGATCAGTAATCTGAACTTGCATCTCCATTATCATTTCATCTCTTCTTTTCAGCTGTTCCCTCAATCTGTGTATGAAATCACGCTTGCTAAACAGATCAGAGCCTGTATCTGATGTACATACTGATTCTGAGCTATTGGACTGCTGTAAATGCACATTGGCCAGATCAAGTTGCTCTGGAGATACCCATAAAGGGCTATTTGCTGTACTTTTTGAATAAATTTGAATTTCTGGCAGTTTGCACTGCTTTGGGGATATTGTATGTCTGTCATTGTCAAATTGGAAGTTAGCATCCTGAGGTCCTAACTTCATCTCGACTGCTCCATCAGAAGAACCTGTAAATCGTTCCTTTATGATTGTTGGAAATCATGATCCAAAGCGCCAGATGAGTCAGCCCCGTTGTACATATGTCCCACGATCTTCAATTTAGCTGTTAACGCTGGAATGAGGAAGCCCTAATTTTCACTGGCGCCAGAACACACCTGTTTCCATGCAATGATTCCCTTCTTTTCTCTTCGTGATTAACACCAACTAAAATCATGTTCAATATGCTGCAAATACGTGTTAAAACACTCACACTATTTGATTAGACAGTCTCACTCTGCATCATGATTAAAATCAGATCGAAAATTGACAAAAAATTCAGGCCACGATATTCCTGTAGCGCGCTCTGTGTTAAAATTTTGCCCAGCGCTACAGGAATAACTGTTATGCCAAAATTTAGCAGTTTTTTCAATTTCTGCTAATTTTTCGGAGATTCTGGCAGCTATTTGGTTTAGGACATAAGTTCAACCACTCTCTAAAGTCATTAATGATTCTTCCTTTGAAAATATAACTCTCATTGACCCACTTTTCAATATAAAAAATGACCAAAATCAAATGAAATCTGAAAGGACTGGGTTCAAACTTTATTCAATCATTCATAAGGTTCTTAAGGAGATTAAAACTTAAAACTCAAAACCAAAAATTTAACTGAGGTAGATTCAAAAAAAACCAAAATTGGAGAAAATAACTCAAAAAATGGAGGAAAATTTACTGACTTAACATCTGGCTCCAGCTGCGGGATGAAGTCCTCCCTGTGAGGCTTCAAGAACCTGTAGAGTAGTGCCTTCAGTCTTCCATTGGGCTATGGAGTCTTTATTCAATCTCACTCACACCGGTATAGACAATGAAAGTCAAATCTCTTTCTCTGAGGAACCTTCCAACTACTGAATCAAATAGAAATCCCATTTCCAATGTAACCAAGAAAACATTTGATCAACCCACCAAAACTTGTTTCTAACTCCAAATATATATATAATCAGAAATATTGGAAAACATGAAGAGCAGAGATTTAACAACTTATACCCACCTTCATCAAATAGTTTCTCTGAAATAACAGATTTATGACCTGGTATTGACTCTAAATAATCTGCTACTGGATCATAAAAACTTCCACAAGTTACCTCTTCCTGCTCTATGAAAAAGACAAGCTGTCCATGAGAATATTTTGTTCCATGAATATCAATCAGGCATTGGCGATAAAAGACATCAGGGTCAGCCTGAATTTGCTTCGGAAATTTTTGAATAGTATCACCAATAATGTCAACACTTTGAACCTCCTTTTCCACACTGTCTTCCAATAAATGACTATCATGCATGGGCTTTTGCTGTTCGAGAATAATAGATTGAATGCATACTTGAATCTGCTGATCAGATTGTAACATATTACACTCCTCACAGATTTCTGGGTCTTTCTTTTCAATTTCATCATCATATTTATTAAAAATTAGACCATCTTCATAATGATTTTGAACAGCAGATTTATCATAACCATGAATAAAAACCACTTCTGAAAAATTGTGACCAGCCTGACCTTCATCAAATTTAGTATCAAAATCAAGAGGAATATGATCTAATTCATCACAAATTTCTTGACTTGGAAACCTAATCTCTTCATCATAGCAAGGAGTAAACTGAATAATTTCTAGTGATGATGCTAAAGGTTCATCTTTTTCTTCAATACAAAGCTGATCTTTAACACAACACTGATTTTCAAAAGTTTGTTGAACTAAAGATTTATCTTCAAAAGGGTTGTCATTCAAACTGCTATTAAGGTTGTTGAAATTGTTATGAGAATGTTTCAAACCATCTTTACTGATATCATCATTTGGACAATCCTCAAACTGTCCTAAAACAACAACCTGGTTATCACAATGATTATAGCATTCTTCCTTGACAGCAGTATCTAAAAATGCTACCTTCTCATCTTCAACAAATTCTGAAACTTCAACTTTTTCCTGACATGTTTTGAACTCTTGACTGTACTCATCATCATGGTTTTTTAAATCAGGAATTGTATGACAAACATCAACCTGCTCACAACAATCTTTTAAAAAGAGTTCAGCTAAGTACAGATACTTACAACGTTTCCGAAAGCATGTGTGGAATTCTTTCAGTGAGGAGATGCTAGCAGCGGGAAAACAAAAATACCAATCTCGTGCATCTTTTTCAAGTGAATACATGAACATTTTCATGAGCACATCTTCATGCTGGATATTTAACTGAACCATACATTGATGAAATTTGATGAGGTGATCTGAAGGATTATCCTCTTTGCTTTCTCTAAACCGTGGCAGACAATCTCCCCAAACATCCATAGTAGGTACTGGATTTGGAAAACCTGGAATATCAGAAAAATTTAAAGGGGCAAACCTTCGAGCCATAATAGCTTCCATGGACATTGGTCTCTGCATCTTGAAATAGTGGAGTCGCCACTCAATTTTTCAAGAGAGATTTTGTTTCTTCTTCTCAGAAAGAGAAAGGGGTGACAGTGGCTCAAATTAATCAAGGCTGTATAAAGCTAGGCATGACTGAAACCTTCTAATTCTTCTAGCAGCCACTCTGTCAAACCTGGTGAAAATATAGCCTTCAAAGTGCTGGTTTAAGTCCACCTCTTAAACCAGAAAAATGATGAGTATCCCAGGGAAGATATGCTTCAGCTTCGTCCCCGGCAACGGCGCCAAAGATGTTTGTGTCAGAAATTGTTACTAAGGCTAAGGTAACAAGCCAACACAATCTCAAAATAAAAATCAATTCAAACTAGGTTTTTAGGGTTTTGTTTTGTAGGTTTTGGTTAGAAACTTCAAGAGCATAAGGGAATACATTCAGCATAAGTAAAAACTAATTCATACACATATATCCATGAAGATGTATATATATATCTCAGAAATCCAACAAAAGATTGCAATGAAGTTCATACAATAAAAGACAAGCATCACTGGAAATTACACATAAAACCAGAAATGAATTTGTCAATCAAGAAACTATATAAGTTTAAAATGAAGCCAACACATATCAGAAGTGGAATAAGGAGTCATATATTCATAGTTTCATCAAAAATGCATATGAGAGTTTGCAATACTTAGCAGTGAACAAGTCTGGAAGAATCAACAGTTTGCAGACCTCCTCTAGCTCTCCAAAAATTCGAACCCTTACAATGTCTTTTCTCCTTCTTTTATCATTACAAAGACCTCATTCTATTTCCCCCTCATTAGGTCGAAATTTAAACTTCCTAGCAGTTACATTAACTAACTAACTCAACTAATTGACTAAAAATAGCAAATCGGATTCCTGGCAAATGTGGCGAATTTCTGGAAAATAGGTGTCAAAGAAGCTTCCATATCTCTCAATTGGTGACACCTGTGTAAAAACTGAGAGAGGTTTTTGTTAATGGGTCCATGATGGACAAAAAAATCTCTTGGTTTTTCAAAATTCATCTCCAATCAATCAAAATCGGCCCCGCAAAATGAACACTAAAACAGGAAAATATTAAATATTTAAAATCCCTGGAAAATAGGCTGCAAAGATTAAACCGAATCTTTCAAACCTTGACAGCTGTTGCAAAACCGAGAGAGGTTTTTGTAGATGGGTATCTTAGGAACAAAAACCTCCTTCGGTTTTCAAAAATTCCTCTCCATCAGCTCGCGGTCTGCATTTGACTTCAATCACTCAAAACAGGACTGCAATGTTCAGACTATTCAATGTAATGGAAAACTGTTAGTGAATATGGCTGTTTTATATCAGTCTTTCACTCTTTCAAGGGTATCTTCATGTTTAGTCATTTCTCCATTTCTGTTCAACGAAATGTAGGGTAGGTCCTCTAATAGATTTCACACCTTTACATCTGGAGTTTTCATTTCATACCTCTGTTCCTGCAACTTCTGTTCATGAAATCTTTGAGCTCCCCCGTTGCATAGTTCAGCACTTCCAATTGTGGAACCCTGTAAGTCTGCAATTGATCTACTCATCAAAGGATCTACCAATGTATAATTAGTAATCATTGTCCCATATGAACAAGACATATCCACTGCATGACCTGCACAGTGATCTGCAATTGCTTTGCGCAATCGCTGAATTTCCCTTTCTGTTCCAAATGACTCCCTGTTTGCTGCATCAAGCTGTGACTGTAAATTTGTCATGTGTGAAATTTGATTATTTATGATTTGCAGCTGATCAGTAATCTGAACTTGCATCTCCATTATCATTTCATCTCTTCTTTTCAGCTGTTCCCTCAATCTGTGTATGAAATCACGCTTGCTAAACAGATCAGATCCTGTATCTGATGTACATACTGATTCTGAGCTATTGGACTGCTGTAAATGCACATTGGCTAGATCAAGTTGCTCTGGAGATACCCATAAAGGGCTATTTGCTGTACTTTCAGAATAAATTTGAATTTCTGGCAGTTTGCACTGCTTTGGGGATATTGTATGTCTGTTATTGTCAAATTGGAAGTTAGCATCCTGAGGTCCTAACTTCATCTCGACTGCTCCATCAGAAGAACCTGTAAATCGTTCCTTTATGATTGTTGGAAATCATGATCCAAAGTGCCAGATGAGTCAGCCCCGTTGTACAGATGTCCCATGATCTTCAATTTAGCTGTTAACGCTGGAATGAGGAAGCCCTAATTTTCACTGGCGCCAGAACACACCTGTTTCCATGCAATGATGCCCTTCTTTTCTCTTCGTGATTAACACCAACTAAAATCATGTTCAAAATGCTGCAAATACGTGTTAAAACACTCACACTATTTGATTAGACAGTCTCACTCTGCATCATGATTAAAATCAGATCGAAAATTGACAAAAAATTCAGGCCACGATATTCCTGTAGCGCGCTCTGTGTTAAAATTTTGCCCAGCGCTACAGGAATAACTGTTATGCCAAAATTTAGCAGTTTTTTCAATTTCTGCTAATTTTTTCGGAGATTCTGGCAGCTATTTGGTTTAGGACATAAGTTCAACCACTCTCTAAAGTCATTAATGATTCTTCCTTTGAAAATATAACTCTCATTGACCCACTTTTCAATATAAAAAATGACCAAAATCAAATGAAATCTGAAAGGACTGGGTTCAAACTTTATTCAATCATTCATAAGGTTCTTAAGGAGATTAAAACTTAAAACTCAAAACCAAAAATTTAACTGAGGTAGATTCAAAACAAACCAAAATTGGAGAAAATAACTCAAAAAATGGAGGAAAATTTACTGACTTAACAGCAGGAAAATAGAAGAAGAGTGGTCAATGCAGTGTAAAGGAGCAACATAATTATGATACAGTAGAACTCGGATAGAAGCAAAAAAACATCACACACTAATTCATTAATCATAATATGAACAATAAATAATACAATGGTGGAGAGGATTCAAATGCCAAGGTAGAAATTTGAATTAGCCTGCATGGGCATGGATTCTCTACACTAGAAGTCATCATCATCATCAATGGAGTGTCAACAATACACCACTAGGAGTCCTAATCATCATCAGTGGAGCAATCAATGCACAAGTAACGGTTATTTGTCGATCTCTCAAATCAAGGAGAGATCCACAAATAACTCAATTAACTGAGGTGTAACTAAGTGGTAGGTGAAGAAGGTGTTGATGTATATGTAACTTCGGAATGTATTTCATCTGTGTATTTTATATATATTTATTGTACCCTTATAAGAGATGTGTCATTCCTCTATAAGGAAGTGTTGTCATGTGAATTGACAAGTGTCACAAGTGTGTGTACTTGCCGATGGGTTATTAGACCACCTTGTGGGGTTGGCCCTGAATTATATATAATATAATGTGGATGTACCTAGCTAGACAAGTCGGCCCCATAAGGTCACTGGGCAAAAAGGTTAGTATAAATAGAGATCGGAGATCTCTATTTTACTCACTCGGAAAAGTAACTCACTCTCACTCAGAAAGTGGCGCAGTAGTGAGGAGGAGGATCATCTGCTACTAGGAGACTATCTCAGTGTATTTTGGTTGTACTTTGGTTGAGCCATTGCTCTCTCTATCTCTAAGGAAGTTGTGGGGTTTTTCACCTTAGAGTTTTCCCCACTGAAACTCTGTGTCTCTTGTCTCTTATGCTTTTGATTCTTGTGATGCTTGTCATACTTATTGTGATTGTCATGCATTGATATACTGCATATGTTATTCTCTCAGTAAAGATCCTAGAGTATTGTGAATTAATGCTCAAAATTTAACATGGTATCAGAGCTAACCTGAGAAGAAGACATTTTGCAGTGACGAAAACTTGAGTTTCTTGTTTATTGGGTTTCTCTCCATAGATTTTGGAAAAGCAGTATAGTAGATTGACTCTACTCATCAAGGCGCATCTATCTATCCAATCATAATTCAATTCCGAGCATTTTCAGATTTGGCCCTAAAAATTAGGGTTTCCACAAAAATAGGAATTTCTGAAATCTGAATACATAGCTGGAAGCGCCTTGCAAAAATCGAAGTTTAGAGCTTTGGATCGAGATTTTTGGCTGGGTAGATCTCCAGGAAACTGAAACCCTAATTCAGGGCTCTCCCTAGTGAACCCAGGAGGACAAAAGGACAAATCTAAAGGGTGAAGCTTTGCTGATCTCAAATTCTGAATGCACCAGGCTGATCAACTCATCAAGGCGCATCTTTCTATCCTTTCAGAAATTTGAAATTCACATTTTTAATTTTTAGAGTTTTTCTGACAAACCCTAATCCAGGACCAGATCCAGTTTTCGGCATTTCAATTGGTAAGATCTAAATCTTTTCTATTTCCATTTGAAGTACTCTTTAAGATGTCTCACCACACCAAGCTTGAGGATAAGCTTGAAGGAGATGATAACTTCCGAGCTTGGAAGTATAGGATTGGGTTAATCCTGGAAGAAAATGAGTTGGACTCATATGTGAAAGAAGACATCCCTATACCAGAGGATGAAGAGGCCAATGTATTGCATAAGAAGAACTTGGTCAAGGCAAAGAGAATCATTGCTGATTCCATTAAAGATCATCTCATACCCCATGTGTCCTCTCTAAAGACACCCAAGGAGATGTTTGACTCTTTGACCAAGCTATTTGAAGGGAAGAACATAAATCGGAAGATGACCCTACGGAACCAATTGAAAGGAGTAAATTTTTAGAATGGAGAAACCATTCAATCTTATTTTTCAAGGGTCTCCCAGATCAAGGAACAACTAGAAGCAGTGGATGAAATGGTGGAGAATGGTGAAGTGGTGATGACCACTCTAAATGGCCTACCCAGGTCATGGGATTCCTTTATCCAAGGAATTTGTGCAAGGAAGAAGTTGATCTCCTTCAGTAGACTATGGGAAGAATGCTCACAAGAAGAAGCAAGGCTTGTGGCATGAGAAGAAAAGATGGGGAATGAATATCAAGCTCTCACAGCTCACACCAAGAAAGGGAAGTCCAAGAGAGAGCCATCTCACTCCAAGAAATCTTCACATCACTTCAAAGAAAGAAGAATATGCTTCACCTGTAATGAGAAAGGACATATTTCCATAAATTGTCCCAAGAACAAAAAGGACAACAACAACTCCAACAAGAAGAAGAAGGGCAGCAAAAGAAGGTTTCATGCTCATGCTGCCGAGGATGATGAACCACCCAAGAAGAAGGCTAGGGAAGAAAGTGATGATAACTCATCAAGTGAAGAAGAGTATGTTCTAATATCTGCTCTCACAGGTACCATCTCCCATGGTTGTAATGATTGGTTGATTGATAGTGGGGCTTCCAAACACATGACTGGGTTTAAGGAATCTTTTGTGAATCTATTTGAACATGAATCACCCCATAAGGTGAAACTTGGGGATGATTATTAATACCCAATAAAAGGAAGTGGTGAAGCCTCCTACAACCTAGATTCTGGAAAATCTTTGAAGATGAAAGAACTTCTTTATGTACCTGGGATCAAGAAGAACTTACTCTCAATCTCTGCATTGGATGAAAAAGGTATGAGGGTTGCATTTGTGGATGGCCAAGTCCTAATGTGGCCAAAGGAAAAGACCATAGATGATGCAGTAGTGATTGGAGAGCAAGAGGGAGGCTTGTATAAATTGAAGGGACAACCTGAACATGCCATGGTGCATGAATCCATGGAGCCAAGTGAACTTTGGCATAAAAGACTTGCTCATATGCACTATAGGGCACTTCCAATTGCAAGCAAGGATGTAGAGGGTCTTCCTGAAATCAAGACCAAACATGAAGGTGTTTGCAAAGGATGTGCAAAAGGTAAGAACATTAAGAAGGCTTTCCCAAGCAGTGAAAGCAAGGCAAAAGACATCCTGGAAATCATCCACTCAGATGTATGTGGTCCTATGTCATCCAGTTCTCTAAGTGGGTATGTTTACTATGTCTCATTTATTGATTACTTCTCCAGGAAGACTTGGGTATACTTCTTGAAGAACAAAGATGAGGTGTTTGATAAGTTTAAGGAATTCAAAACCTTGATGGAAAATCAAACTGACAAGAAGATCAAAACATTCAGATCCGACAATGGTGGAGAATTCACCTTAGGTGACTTCAAGAAGCTTTGCAGTGATTCAGGGATTAAGAGGGAGTTGACTACTCCTTACAATCCACAACAGAATGGAGTTGCAGAAAGGAAGAACAGAACAATCATGGAAGCAGCAAGAGCAATGCTCTATGACCAGTATCTACCTATGCATCTATGGGCAGAAGCAGCTAGAACAGCTGTATATGTGCAAAACAGAACACCCCACAAGATATTGGACAATAAGACACCAGAAGAGGTCTTTTCTGGTAAGAAACCTGAAGTCATCCATCTCAGAATATTTGGTTGTCCAGTATACACTCATGTCCCAAAAGAAAAGAGGACTAAGCTAGATCCTTCAGGAAAGAAGGGTATCTTTGTGGGTTACAGTGAAAGCTCAAAGGCTTACAGAGTATACTTTCTAGGGTTCAAGAAGATTGATGTCAGCAAGGATGTAACATTTGATGAAAACTCAGCATTCATCAAATCAAGGAAGGCACCTATCGAAGTCTATGAATAACCTAAGGAAACCAGATTTCGAGACACTACCATGATTGAAGCAGTTCCAGAAGTTGTTCGTGAGTTTGAAGATCCACAAGAACCTGTAGATCCACCCCATGAGGATAACTCTCATAAGAGGAAACCTGCATGGGCTAGAGAGCTCATTCAAGATGCAGAAAGATTTGGCATTCCAGAAGAAGAACACAGAGCAAAGAAGAGAACCAGATCACATACCAGCTATGTTGCTTTACTCTATGACATTATGAACAAAGAGCCTTCCAGTTATGAAGAAGCAGCTGAAAAGAAAGAATAGAAGGATGCCATGGTTGAGGAATACCAATCAATAATGAAGAATGATGTTTGGGATGTTGTCCCAAGACCTAAAGAGAAGTCTGTTGTGACTTCCAAATGGATTTACAAAATCAAGCATGTTGCAGATGGCAGTGTGGAGAAATACAAGGAAAGATTTGTAGCTCGTGGCTTCTCTCAGAAAGAGGGAATAGATTATGAAGAAAATTTTGCACCTGTAGCCAGGTATACTTCCATCAGAACAGTACTTGCCCTGGCTGCAGCAATGAAATGGAAAATACACCAGATGGATGTCAAGACTGCTTTCTTGAATGGTGTAGTTGAAGAGGAAGTATATGTGGAGTAGCTACTCGGTTTTGAAATACATGACAGGGAGTCATATGTGTGCAGATTGAAGAAATCCTTATATGGATTAAAACAAGCTCCCAGAACTTGGTATGGTAGGATGGACAGTTTCCTATCTAGTTTAGGATTTACCAAGAGTAAAGCGGATTCCAACCTTTACTACAAGGTTGAAGAAGGGAATCATGTGGTTCTACTCCTGTATGTGGATGACCTATTTGTAACAGGAGATGACAGATTGATTGCAGATACGAAGAGGAAGCTTGCTGTTGAGTTCGATATGAAAGATTTGGGAATGATGCATTATTTCCTAGGTATGGAGGTGTGGCAGAGTCCAGGTGGGATTTTCCTTGGTCAAGGGAAGTACACAGTAGATATCTTGAAGAGATTCGGGATGATGGATTGCAAGGCCATAGCCACACCTATGGCATCGAATCTGAAGCTTCTATGTGATGCTTCATCTGAGCCGGTTGATGTCTCTATGTATCGTCAGATGATTGGGTCCTTGATGTACCTAACGAACACGAGACCGGACATTTGCTTTGCTGCAAACACATTGAGCCAGTTCCTGACGGATCCGAGGAGTGTTCACCTGGTTTCTGTAAAGCATGTTCTGAGGTACCTGAAGGGTACAGTGGATTATGGGCTCAAGTATGAAGCGAATCAAAAGTTTAACCTGCAGGGTTATGTTGATTCAGATTGGGCTGGCAATGCTAGAGATAGGAAGAGCACATCTGGGTGCTGCTTCAGTATGGGATCAGGTGTGATCTCTTGGTTTAGCAAGAAGCAGTCCTGCGTAGAACTGAGTATAGCTGAGGCAGAGTATGTTGCAGCCTATTCAGCTAGTTGTGAGGCAGTATGGCTATGGAAGCTACTGTCTGAGTTATTTGATCTCCTGTTGGATGCTACTGGTATCTTCTATGATAACCAAAGTTGTGTGAAGTTGTCTGAGAATCCAGTGTTTCATGACAGGTCGAAACACATAGAGATCAAGTATCACTATATCAGGGATATGGTGCAGAGAGGAGCTGTGAAGCTCCTATATGTTGCGATGGACGAGCAGATTGCAAATGTGCTGACGAAGCCACTAGCCAGGGTGAAGTTTGAATACTTCAGGGAGAGGCTTGGTGTTCTTCAGATCGAGGACGCTTCAAGGAAGAAGTGATGGACACATTTGTTGAAGCCATTCCAAGCATGTTGGAAGGAGGATCCTTCACATGGTTGTGGATGTAAGCGTTGGATGATGATGAGCATCAGGATGATGTTCTAGTTTCTGCTTTGTATGATCAGTTGGATCATTTATATGTATATGTATGTATGCATCATGTTGGATGCTGGATATGATCAGTTGGATCATTTATATGTATGTACGCATCATGTTGGATGCTGGATATGATCGGTTGGATCATTTGTATGTATTTTGTATATGCATCATGTTGGATGCTTGGACCATGTATCTGTATATGTATCAGGTGGATACATTGTATGATCAGGTAGATCATGTATATTGATATGTATCAGGTATGATCAGGTAGATCATGTATGTTGATGGATACATTTTGTGGATCATGTATCTATGTATCAGGTGGATACACTATGTATGATGATATATATCGGGTAGATACTTGGTGTGCATCAGATGGATGCATTGTATGATCAGGATGATCGTGGATGACGAGCTTCTCCAGATGACATGCAGCAGGATGTTGCAGTGATGATGATCAGGATAATCATGTACATCAGGATGATGTATGATGAGTATCAGATGATACTCTGTGGCCGTGGAACAGGTTGTACAAATAAGCATGTAATTTGTGCCCTGGGAGATTTGCATATGGTCTTTCGAGGTTTTTTCTATGGCATGTAATTCGTACCCTGGGACATCTGGAAAATGCTCTTTCGAGGTTTTTCCATGACCACATGTAATTTGCTCCTGGGAGATCTGGACAGGATGAAAAAGGCCTCAGATGCTTCAGCCAGGTTTTGTGGTGGACCACATGTAATGTGCTCCTGGGAGATCCGACAGGTAGAGCTGTGTGCTCGTAACAGCCTGGGATGCTTCAGCCAGGTTTTGTGGTGAGATCACATGTAATGTGCTCCTGGCAGATCTGACAGGTAGAGCCGTGTGCTCGTAACAGCCTGGGATACTTCATTCAGGTTTTGTGATGGGTCACATGTAATGTGCTCCGGGGATATCCTACAGGTAGAGTTGTGTGCTCGTAATAGCCTGTGATGCTTCATCTAGGTTTTGTGGTGAGATCACATGTAATGTGCTCCTGGGAGATCCGACAGGTAGAGTCGTGTGCTCATAACAGCCTGGGATGCTTCAGCCAGGTTTTGTGATGGGTCACATGTAATGTGCTCCTGGGAGATCCTACAGGTAGATATGTGTGCTCGTAATAGCCTGGGATGCTGCAGCCAGGTTTTGTGACGCACATAATAAGTCCTGAGGTTTCCACAGTATGGCCAGTGATGATGAAGACCTGCAGGTGGTGGGCGTACATCTAGTATGAAAAAGGACTGGCTCTGTAGAACTTCCTATGATGAGTAGAGTCAGATATTGGTTGAGATAGCAGCAACAATGATGATGATGATGACGATGATCCCAAGAAGAAGACTTGTCTAGCAGAACTGTGTCAAGAAATACCTTCCTAGTTAAGAGGGAGTGTTGATGTATATGTAACTTCGGAATGTATTTCATATGTGTATTTTATATATATTTATTGTACCCTTATAAGAGATGTGTCATTCCTCTATAAGGAAGTGTCTTCATGTGGATTGACAATTGTTGCAAGTGTGTGTACTTGCTGATGGGCTATTAGACCACCTTGTGGGGTCGGCCCTGAATTATATATAATATAATGTGGATGTACCTAGCTAGACAAGTCGGCCCCATAAGGTCACTGGGAAAAAAGGTTAGTATAAATAGAGATCGGAGATCTCTATTTTACTCACTCGGAAAAGTAACTCACTCTCACTCAGAAAGTGGTGCACTAGTGAGGAGGAGGATCATTTGCTACTAGGAGACTATCTCAGTGTATTTTGGTTGTACTTTGGTTGAGCCATTGCTCTCTCTATCTCTGAGGAAGTTGTGGGGTTTTTCACCTTAGGGTTTTCCCCACGGAAACTCTGTGTCTCTTGTCTCTTATGCTTTTGATTCTTGTGATGCTTTTCATACTTATTGTGATTGTCATGCATTGATATACTGCATATGTTATTCTCTCAGTAAAGATACTAGAGTATTGTGAATTAATGCTCAAAATTTAACAGAAGGGTGCCTTTCACAAGTGGTAAGTGAAAGGTGGGCGCATCGCTGACTAGGAGGGCTAAAAATGAGTGGAAAGAAGCTCTCAGGGCTAGCAAACTAGGAACTAGGTGCTGGAGGACACCAACCTGATTACCAGGATGCATGTAATTGCATGACTGCATGCAAAAATGCATGCATGACTGAAATGCAAAATAATGAAAATGATGGTAGGACTAGGATGGAGTATAGGAATATCCTAACACAAAGAAACAAAACTAATGGTGTTATGTGAAGCCAATACATGACTAGCCTACAACCATAAATAACATGAGATAATGTGGTTGATGTCACACTTGAACCCTCACGCCCATACATACACAATAGAAATGGCTAGCTCATCCTGTGCATATAAAAATATACATAATAATAACGAAAAACACGTGGTAGTTTCTTAACTCTTTACAAAACTTACAAACAAATGGTGGTTTCTTAATCAATGCTGCTCTTTTTTATTCTCACCCTTAGATGATTCCCATCATAATTATATCCATCACAACCATGAATTGCATCTTCTGCATTTTAGGCATCCTCAAACTACAAAAAAGGAATATATTATAGAGAAGACACATCACAAGACAATATCAAAATTAATTATATTGAACAACGTGATATTTTAAATATCTACAAATAAGTTATAAAGACTTCTGTCAGAATAATGAAATAACATAGCTCAATGAAACAGTAACCAAGGGGTCAAAGAGGTTCTTTCGGATCAATGTCAACAATAGGCCCATACTGCTTCAAAAGACAAATAGCTTCACAAAACTATTGTCAAAATATAAATAAAAAGCATGAAAAAATTGCAATCTAATTTAGATACCAAGAGATCATTCTCTAATAGGCTTAGATACCAAACTCTTTAAAACTCATACTTCTGATTTAATGCCAATCATTCATTAGCTATACAACCAAGCCCATATCTAGCTCAATATGGTTATTCCACTATCCCCTCTGCATAAGCATCTCGACCTATCCCGAGGTATTCACTCATTAGGATTTCTTCCAATAGATCACAATGAAATTTGAATCGCTGATATAATCCCAAGCCCCATATAAGAATCATTTTACTCATGTTGGTCCAATTAGATTTCCTCTTGTAATTACCAATCTTGTTGGCCAAAAACAGGTACACAACCGCAGTTCCTATGCCGGTTTTTCCTTTGCCTCCTTGCATGCTAAAGATCCTCTCCAATTTGCGGGTCATGAGAGTCAGGAGAGAATCGGGAGGGATGGAGGTGGCTACAGCAGGTGAGAAATCCATGCAAACATATTTGAAGTTGCAATCCATTCATTCAAAGCTCAATATTTTCTCCCCCACTATGTTGATGCTAAGGTTTTTGTAATGTGTCTGCCTTCTTGCTTCATCATTGAAATAAAAAGAGAGAAATAAATTGGAAGTTGTTGGACCAAAAAAAATTATTTCATCGTTTTTAAATAGCAATTGTGAAGTAAAAAAGCCAATTTATATTTCAAAGGTAGATATTACAGTTTGATTAGGTTCTACAAAGGTATCTCTCTTTGGCATTCTCTCATATGATTGATCTATTATCATGGGAGTGCTTTTTTTCATAGGAAAAAACTCCTAAGATAGAGGATAAGAATATAGACTCATCATCCTTTCTTCTAGCTATTACCTTTTTTGCTAAGGGGATAATGTGTCAATCCATCTTAAGAGATAGCCAGTGAGGCATGAAACCATCCAAATGAACAAGCTAGTTGTTATGGAAAGAGAATTCCAAGGTATGAGACAATCTAGATAAATAAAATAGTATTTCGTGCATCAATATACATCCCATTGGGGTCTGTTAGTGTGTAGACAAGTGCAAGAAAGCATAGTATTACACCATCTTATTTAAGACTACACTTAGGTTCTCGTCCTATATATCATTAGTGCTTGAGTAGCACTGCATCAACGTTAAAGACACATGAAAATATACATCCATATTTCTTTTATTCTTTCCTCCTTACAGTACAGGAACAAGAACAGTTACAAGAGAAAAATCCCTTTCATTATTAGTCATATTTACTCATAAAGGGACATATAAGAGAGGGCATCAAAATAGAACTTGATCTGGGCATAGCCTACATGAAAGGGACCAAAGATAAACACATTCTTTGACCTCAACATCCTTCAAGACTAGCCTAACTCAACATAGATATGGCATCAATTGTGCTTAGTTAAGCTCACTTCATTAGGTTCAATCAATCAAATTCCTAATGACCAAAAGGTCATAATGAAGACAAATGTTGAAATTTTCCAATCTTAGAACCTCGAGTGAAGACGGTTTGGGAAATAATATCATATATGACCAAGCCCTATTGTTGAGTAGGAAGGTGATATCCATTCCATGAGAAATTAATTGTTTCATGCATCCAATGCTATAATTGCAGATCATTATACTATATTTGCAGGTATGGTCAATACTACAAATTCAGCAAGCAAGGAATCTCCACCAAAATCAATTTGTCTAGACAAGGATATGGCTCTGGGCACAGGAGGAGAGTTTGGTTGGGTTTCCCAATCTAGTATGAACACATTTCCCAATGTACAAACTACTACTCAATTACCAGTGTCTAAATGGCATACTAATGTTCATGGTTCTAGTAGAAAAGATGATCAGTCTCCTTGTAAAAATACTGCTACTCAGGTGTTTGTTAGGGAAGGGATTGTGAAAATTACATGTTTCGTGTAACTCCTCTTCCATTTCATGCTTTTCCATATGTTTGAGAAAGTAAATAGATCATCTCAATATGTTTGACAAATTCAATACAATATCATAAGAAAGTATAGCCTATGACAGAGCTCATGGAAAAGTAAACAACTCACATACGTGTTGTGCTTCAGAGTCATTTTTCAGAAATTTTTCATGCAATAAATTAAGACTATATTTTAATTGCTTGAAAGGTTGCATCAATTGAAGGACATTAATAAAATTATCTTATATTATCTTATCTTATTTCAGATAAAGTAGCATGCCAAAACTTAGATGCTGGTAGAAGTTTGGCCTCCTGCGGGGAAAAAAAATGTGGTGATGCTAGGAATGGCCCAGAGCCAACAATTACTTCTTCTTATGGAGGTTTAGGTAACAATGTAGGAAGAGAAAGGAAAGAGGATACCAAGACCAGTAGGAGGAAGGGTATAGATATGGAGGAATTAGAGTTCCAGAGTGAGGTGAGCATTGTTCTTGTCAAAGTGATATCATGTTTTCACTCCAACCTGTTTTCCATGTCCAAAAGTTTGAATATTGTTTTTCATCTCTCATCTCATAATTTTTCAAGTCCATAAATAGCTACATTTCCAACCTCAATGAAAAAGGATGGGTATTGCTTGAGCTCTTGATCACATTGGCACCAAGGTTATGCTAATGAAAAAAACATGGAGGAAATAATATTGCTTTGTTATTTTACATTTCAAAATGAACATCAAAAGAGAGAAATACGCTAAAGTATACATAATTTTGATAAATAATACTCTCCCAAATAGTATGCTTATGAAAAACCACAATCTAGCTTCAACATAAGAAATTAAATACCAATGTATCATTCACACGGGGGGCTCACTCAGTGAACTTGTTACATAGCACAATCGTTCGCATGATATTAAGGAATACCCCTAATTTCACTAAATATTGGAAAATGCATCCTAAAATTGTATTGTTGAACCCCCCTCCCAATATGTCTTTCTAATTAATAAAAACCTTAGTTTCACCATATATTGTAGGTATCCATTTTTATGAACCCATTTTTAAAACCCCCTTTATATCATATTATCAAGTTGTAACAAACAGGATCCCTAACACATCTTGTATAAGAAAACAAGATGCTAAATAAAATAATGGTATAATGCTAATAATGATACCACTAGGATTGTAGGGCCGACTGATCAATTTGTACCATTGGATAGTGGAACACCCAAATAAATAGTATTGGGGAAGGAAAAATGCGTAAAACACAACCTAGTCAAGAGATCAACATAACAAATAATGTAAAAGACCGATAGTCCAATTGTTAGTGCAATGCTTAGAAAAGATGAGAATTTCAAATGTTTTACACCACAACCTGCCAATCTACCAATTTTATATCATGTAAATAATAATATAGCCATAGAGAACTCGTGTTTTCTATAAGATTAATAAATTAAACTCCATAAAAATGCAAAATTGAAACCCTTTTGTGGATGGAGGCCCCTACCTTCCTATCAAAACAAACATCATTGATGTTTGAACTCAAATGAACATAGAAAAATTCCTTTTACTTTTTAATAACACCATATGACCATGTGCATAGCTTGGATTTGGGTCATTCTCAAGATCCAATGAATTGCCTCCACTTCCTCTACATTTATTCTTGCAATCATGGGAATTAACAATATTTAGTTACCTTTTCTTGGATTATATCTAGTTTTTTTTATCTTTAAAGGATAGGGAAAAGTCTCCACTATTAGGTTTCAAGCATGCAATAGCTATAAAGATACACATATGGTGAAACTTATATGATACCATTTCATGGTAACGATAACACATAGGGTATGCAAATAATGATTTATATTTTCACCTATGTTCATGTTAATTCCAATACAATATTAAGGCATATGATTTGCATATAGGAATTGAAATTACAATTATGAATGTGCCAAATATAACTCAATCTAACAACTATTCCTAACGCACAATGTGAAAATATTAAAGAAGAATACAAAAAGTTGAAAGAAATAATTAGTCAAGAAACATTGATCTAACTTTTCTTGGTTCCATTGAGCCAAGAAATATTGATCTCACTTTTCTTGGTTGTCGTGGAGCAAGGTTTAACTAAATCTCAATGCCCACCTAAACCCCAACCTAAAAAATGAAGAGTTAAATCTTTTACTTGAATTCCTACAAAAAATACAATACAATTGTTCAAGTTCGAAACTCCCATTTAACTACATTTCTAACTTAAAGATGAAAAACAATATAACATCAATTCAAACCAAGCCTAAATAAGTTATTAAATGAGGATTTCTCAAGGCCAATAATTCAAAGAGACTTCCATCGATATTATCATTGGTACATTATTATAAAATTTATGCAAAACTTAGGATCATAAGCAATATCAAATTAAAATGGAAGGTCCTTAAGTTTTAGGTGGGTATGAATTGAGCTCGTGATTTGGATGTATGAATCCATCCCACAATTTGGAAGTTATTCCTCGGCACTCCCAAATAAAATAACCACCAATATTTATATTTCTATGTCAAATTAAAAACCCCCATTGACCCCTTAATATGGGGAAATATATTTTTGACGCTTTTAAGAGTATTCAACCCCCCAATATGAATGGACATGATATGATATTTCCTCACTAGTGAACCCCCCGTGATCATTCACTGATTTATGAGCAATATCCTTCAGTACGTAATGTACCTACAATCACACAATAAAGTTACTCTCTTCCAATAATTAACTATCTCATCATCCCACTCTCTCTTGACAAGAAAAAAATTAAGAGAGAGAGAGAGAGTCTATTTAGAGATAGGATTTGTCTCACAGTACTCCAAACAAGCTCATGAAATGACAATAGTATAAAATCGCTGAGCTGAATTTCTATTTCTAATTTTTTTATTGTTATAGGATATGCATTGAATTTTTTGGCCTATGAACATAGCATGCCATATAAAGAAAGCCAACAGATATTTCAGAGGTAGATATTACAGTTTGATTAGGTTCTGCAAGGGTATCTCTCTTTGGAATTCTCTCATATGATTGATATATTATAATGGGAGTGCTTTTTTTCATAGGAAAAAACTCTTGAGATAGAGGATAAGTTAGATCATAGTTTAAAAAATAAATTATTATTATAAATATCATATCAACCACATTAAAAATTTAAAACACTGACACAATATAAAATTAATTTTATTTCAATTCAATCCAATATAACATGGTATAAATATCCCAAAAATAAAGTGTGATTAGGATAGGTTAAGTGCAAATTGTATGGTTTAACAAACTCATTAAAAGAATCAAAATCTATATAATATATCAAATTATGATAAAATTTTAAATTTCAGCATCTTATTCATTGCAGGAAATGTGATATTTCTATAGATTTTGTCTTATAGAAATAGTTGTTAGCAACTGTGGGAACATTTCCACCTCGTGGCTCTTGTCATTACATTTTTTTATTGTCTGTATTTCTAACATCATAATCATTCTGAAGGATCTCGCAAAATTTATTTAAAGTCTTGATATATACATGTAAATTCCCAACGCCTAAGTGGTTGAGTCTTGTGAGATGCAAGTAGGAGGTCATTTGTATGAATGTCAGATTTCTTGACAAATACTTATATGCATTTCTCAAAAGACAACAACATCATTTCCATATCATTCATATTTGTTTGTCAATAACCCATTCCTAAACAAATATAATTATCATAATCATTATTACTTCAGAAATATTGAAATGAAGTTATGTCAATATATTAATATTGATATAGTGGATATATTATTCATCAATAAGAAAAGTTATCAAATTAACCATCAAATTATAATTATTACATGTCATGATGGATTGAAGTTTTGAATATGGTTATGGATATTTTTAAGAATGCCTCGTATTTGGAAGGGGCCCCACATGATTCCAAAAAGAACACAAAATTGTTTTTATATATTCATCTATTTCATATGAACCATTAAATGTCCAATTTATGGCATTAGAAAAATACATCTTCCCATTATTTCTTGAAAATATGTAATACTTCTTCAATATATGAGTACATTGGTTAATTTCTCAAATTATGTATGCATTGTTAAAAATTTCAAATAAATATGAAATTTTGATTCTTCAACCAGTTAAATTTACTCATGAAGTAATTTGCAATATAAATACTTAAACCATAAGGTAATGTCAAAATTCTATTATGCAACATTGATAACATTAAGACTAAATGTTCATGTCTAATAATGGTAATAATTAAGCACAAAATTATATGTAGTTTGGTATTTTTTCATAAATATTAGAACTCCAAAAAATAACCCCTCTACTGTAATATCAATAATTCATTTCAAACTAAAGTTTGGACATCATGCAAAATTTTAACTACAACCAGATATATAAATTATTCAATTACAGAATTTATTCATAACGAATGTGTAATTAAAGTAAAGTGTTTCTCCCCCAGATGGGGTGCAAGGTATGAGAGATGGGATAGCTAAGCCACCACAATGCAGTCAAGATATGGAAAAACTGGTGTGAACAGATGGAAACATCCATGCTACGGAGGTCTGCATCAACCTTATATCAGAGTAATGAGAGCAGGCCAGAAGTAGAACACCCTATCCTAAAGCAATTGATGTGTGTTGGGAAGTAACACCACTTTCTAGGTCTCATTATGGATGTGAGTGAAATTAATTATGGTGGCTCGTGGCTACCTAGAAATCCCATACGATACACCCAGGATCAATTCAATGCAATGGATATTTATGGGAGACCATGCGAGCTAGAAGTAGAACACCCTATTCTAAAGCAATTGATGTGTGTTGGGAAGTCACACCACTTTCCAGGTATCATTATGGATGTGAGGTGAAATGAATTATGGTGGCTCGTGGATGAATCAAAATCCCATATGATACACCCCAGATCAATTCAATGCAATGGATATTTATGGGATACCATGGTTACTCAATGGACCTGTTCACCACTCTTGTGGTGATTGGGAATAAAAAAATTAATTTGGTATTTATGTTATAATTCTCTTGCTTTATGTTTTCAGAATTTACTTACAAGCTCAAGTTCTAGGTACTATAATTTCTATTTTGTCATGGTTGGGAACTGGTATTTTTTTCTAGGTCTCTAAATCTTACACGTGGTTTCAACGACTATGGTCAGGAGCACCCAAATTAGATAGGGAAGGGGAGGAAAAAGGGGAATGATAAAGGTCCCTCAAACTAGAGCGATAAAAGAATTTGACGAATTGTATTAGTGCTACACCCTTACAAAAATTGCTAAAGATATTGAGAGGGTAGAGACTTGGATAAAAATCGAGCAAGAATATCTGCAACCTATGGAAATTAAAGAGGATATGGAACCATGGGTGCTTGATGTGGGCTCATCTTAGTCATGGGAGATAAAATATTATAGAACTATATTCCTATTTTGGTAGTTAAAGGTGATCCTTGTTCAAGCCTTCAATACCACCCACAAAGAACACAATGAGGTTTTATTGCAATTGGATGAAGTATAAGAGGAGAGAAGGAAAATGGATATGAAGCTTAACATGATCCTCAAGGAAACTACAAGCCTATAATTTACTTCTACAACAATAAAATATGAGCTTGGTCCTAAGGTGCCTCCCATAAATGAGATGATGACATTAGCATAAATAGACTGCACTTACTAACTCTTCTTTTTTTCTTCAATTTCCATTTTTTTCAGTTATACCCATCCATGGTTTCATGTGATAGACTTTACAATTTTATAGCTTCTATTATGTACATAAAATTTAATACTAAAATCATAAATGTAATGTCCGCCTCAACACTTATGATTGATTTGATTATTTTAGACTTATGATTGATCAGACTATTTTGAGACCTACGATTGATTTGACTATTGAGGGCACTGGTTTGAAGTGACCCAGAATTATAAAAACTTAGACCATGCATGATTGCTTTAAATTTTATATGTAAAATGAAAATGGTTAGATAAATGATGATTGATGAATATACTCGACTAACTGAGAAAATGAAAAATGATGAATGTTGAAATTACTTGAAATGAAAATGATGATTTGTTTTATACTCGACTGACTGAGATGAAATAACAAATGATGAACATGCTCGACCGACAGAAGCATAATGTTAAAATGATAAATTTTTAGTAGACTCGACTGAATGAGATACTAAGAAGAATGATACAAATGTTTTATAGTGCAGCGCTACTAATATGTGTTTGAGTGTGTGCAGTGGCAAGTAAGACGATTTACCGATTGATCCACAATGGAATTATCAGGGTCAAAAAAATGGAAAGAACACTTAGGGGTACAATGACTGGCTGTCAACCCTGAATTAGCAATCCACGCATGGGTGAAGCTGTTTCATCTCACCCGAGGAAGCGTATGCCATACAGGAAAGGCCATAATGATTTGGTCGTGTACGATGAGTTGAGGGGCGCGCAATAAGGAGAGCCTTATCCCTCAACATCCCTTAGTCTCCAAGGAGCGTAGTTGAGAGATCGCGGTAATAGTTTCCGGTCGCTATGCAGTAATCCCCATAAGAAGGAAGAAATGAAACTGTCGGAAGGGCCCACCGAAGAGGCACCTGGACAAGAGAAAGATAATTGTTATTTAAAATAAAGAAATCGAAAACTCATCAAAAATAAATTCAAGTTACTTTAAATTAAGAAGACAAATACCAGAAAACTTTATTCATTATTCTTTTGTTTAAAAATAAAACTTTTTAGTTTAGTCTAAACTATTTTATTTATCTGCTCTATTGAAGGAATAGAATAAGAACTAAACTAGAAATTCCTATGAAAGTTCTCTTAGATTTGAATAGTAATAGGAGTTAACTTCAAGTGAGAATATTCTAGTAAAAGATAAAAAGAACTAAAGAGAATATCTATATTAGATGATTATTTAATAAAAAAGAAACATTTGTCTTTTATAAATTTCATTATCAATTAAATAAAAATAACAAATATTTTATTGTTATTTTACTAAAAAGGTTTTTAGTAAACTATTTGAGAAACAAAAGAGGAGTAGAACTCTCCTACACTTAATTCCCATTGATTTAGGGAATTAGGTGCACATTGAAGACATTGAGACACATGTATTTGAGAATAATGGAAATTAAAATATTAAATTAAATTAAATATGTGCCTGGACAAACACATGGCACACAGGGTTTTGCTATATAATGAGGGAGGAGAAGGAGAGAAAGAGATCTCTTGCTCCCTAATGCTGGATAGTCATCATAATATCGGATTATGTGATGATCCTTGGAGTTGGGATTAGCTGGAATGGGGATTGGGAGATCCTTTCGGGAGGCTAGCTTGTGTGTTTTTACAACCCCATTAGCTCGAGGGTTCGAGGTGAAGAAGAGTAACCTCAATATGGTAGGGTGGTCAACTGAGGGGTTGTCGATATCTTCGTCAAGTGGATCGATTGGAGCACGGATTCAGCTACAACTACAATGGATATTCGACTTCAAATTTGATGATCTAAATCAGGTTCGGAAAATTTTTTTATTTCAATATTGAAATGGATATGCCAATCTGGTTTTCAAGAAAAATTAAGATTTAATTCAGTTCTAGTATGCAAACTATTTCACTTGTTTATGTAATTATAATTATAGATCTTGGTATATTGAGGTAATGATGGCGGACCCCTAGGTATACATGAATCCATTTATATTGAATATACACTCTGTTAAATTGTATCTTTAGTTTCAAATTTTGTTGTTATTTTATGAGTACTTCCAGAATGTAATCCACCCAAGTCGATTGATTAAAGTCATACAATTCTTTGTCAATTCTGATCCACATCTATAGAGTTACCTCATTAGATCCACATCTACCGAATCATCTCATTATATCAATTCTTTGTCAATTCCGATCCACATCTACAAAGTTATCTCATTAGATCCACATCTACCGAATTATCTCATTAGATCGATTCAGTTTCAGAAAGAAATTCAAACTCTAGGATTATTTCCCCATTCAAAAAAAATATTCAGTCCAAATTGTACATAAGGAAACATAACACTAGAAGAATTCTTCGGCACAGACTGCATACCTGAGCGCCTATCAACACTGATATCCATATTCTCGATGGCCAATACTTTGTCTCAGATTATTTTGAACTATGTTTGCTCTGTCTTAGTTGTTTCAACGCATACTTTCATATTAACATCGATCCACGTTTCTAGAATTTTATTCCCTCAATCGATTTGTATCTGACCATTTTTTTTATCCCTGTGTTTTATTTGTTGAATTAAAAAGGTAATCCCCAGATCCCATTTTTGTGAAAATCCTCACAGCAGATCTAAGAGATGATGTATACCTCACAAGAGTAATTATGATTAAGCAGGAAAATAGAAGAAGAGTGGTCAATACAGTATAATGAGCAACAGAATAATATGGTACAGTAGAACTTAGATAGAAGCAATAATACTTCACACACACTAGTTAATTAATCACAATATGGACAAATAAATAGTACAATGGTAGAGAGGATTCGAATGCCTAAGGTGGCAATTCGAATTAGCCTCTCATAGTGATCATAAGATCAATAGAGTGTCATCGGAGCACAACTAGGTGTCCTCATGATCATCGAAGCACAACTATAAGCCTTCATCATCATGAGTGGAGTCATCAATGCTCAAGTAACTGTCAACCATCAGTCAAACTAACTCTGGTAGGTGTAACTGAGTGTAACTGAGTGTAACTGACTGTAACTATCTGTAACTGAGTGTATCTGAGTGTAACTAAGTGTAACTGAGTGACAACTGGACTGGTAGGTGAAGAAGGGAGAGTTTCTCCCTAAAATAAAGGAAGAAGGGCGCATTAAGCAACTGGAGGGCTAAAACGGAATAGTGAGAAGCTCCTGGGGGCTGGCTAACTAAGGGCTAGGTGCTAGACTGATGACTGGGATGCATGCAAAATGCATGCAAACCCTAGAATGCATGCAAACCCTAAAGGTGCATGCATGACTGAAAATGTAAATGATCAAAATACTGGTGGGACTAGGATGGAGTATACGAATATCCTAACACCCCCCCTTAATCCATCCTGGGCCCTGATAACTAAGACCAAAGGTCACCCAATACAATGAATAATAACAATCAATAAACCAAGGAAGTGGGAAAATTTCATGGGAAACATACCCCCTCCTCAAAAATAGACTGTAAGGCACACATAAAAATAAATTCTCCAAACTCAAGTATGTGTGATGCTTGGTCATATGTCTGGAGGTATCTTCTTCTTGGGAAGAAGTGGATCATGCTCAAAAAGCATGTGCTTGTACTTGCTCTTCATATCGAATGTGATGAGAACAAATCCAACAGTATGAGAATGATCCTTGAACCTGTGATTCGAATCAGCTGAGGTAGGATCAAATCTGTGAAAGTGCATATAGTCTTTTGTCTTCTCCTTCGAACCACCATGGGTGAGATTATGCCAAAAATAACTATTACATGTTTGCTTGAAATCAAAATCAGATTTAAGACTTAAAAAATAGTTTCTTGAGATCTCCTTTGAACCAGCAGGGGTGAGATCAAAACTATCATACGCATGAGAAATTATCCCAATTAGTAATTGCTTAGAATCCAAATTAGATCCAAGACTTGAATCATGGTTTCTTGAGATCTCCTTTGAACCATGAGAGGTGAGATCAAAACCAGTAATTGCATGAGAATTTATCCCAAGCGAATGGCAATGGCCATAATCTTCAATAACCTTTTGAAAGCATGAATTTATGATCATATAGTAGTATAAAAGAGGAGATATCTGGAGAGGAGCGAATGCATTACCTTCAGTAGTTGTTTTGAGCTCTGAAATAATCATGTGATCATGATGCAAACCAACAGACTCTAGTGCAAGAGAGGATTTAGGACCTTCTGCAATATCTAGAGTGTGAGTTGGCACAGAAAGAGAAGAAAGTTTGAGCATGAGTGGAGAATCTGCAAGTTCTTTGTCAACAATTTCAATATGAGATGATACTGGTTCATGATCTAAGAGACCATCAAGAGGAGCGAATGCATCACTTTCCTTGCTTTCGAATGGGTTAGGACCAAGTCCTTCATTCTTTCTGCCAAATTTTTCATGCAGGTGAGCCCATATCTCTTTTGGAGTCCATAAATCCTTTGGAGTTTCAACACCATTACGGTATTTGAATTGGAATCTATGGCGTGCAAACAAAGAAAACATTATTGCTGCAAAGTGCATGTCACTTTTATTTAACCAGTCAATCTTCTCTTCATGGGATTCGAACTCTCTTTCAAAATAACAATAAAAAAGATCATGGATCTTTAAGTCTGCTATCATTCTTGGTTTCCATTCATCATAGTTGAGTGGATCAAGAGGAGTAATTCCTGATGAATACATTGAAGCTGTAGAGGACCTGCAAAAACAATATAGAATAACTGCAACTGCTACTGCTGCAAAAATGCAGAAACTGTTGCAACTGCTGCACTCGAAATCTTGGTAATAACCTGCAAAAAACTATCAAGAATGGAGATAAACAATACTCTCAACATGCTCTGATACCATGTGAAAATCCTCACAACAGATCTAATAGATGATGTATACCTCACAAGAGTAATTATGATTAAGCAGGAAAATAGAAGAAGAGTGGTCAATACAGTATAATGAGCAACATAATAATATGGTACAGTAGAACTCAGATAGAAGCAATAATACTTCACACACACTAGTTAATTAATCACAATATGGACAAATAAATAGTACAATGGTAGAGAGGATTCGAATGCCTAAGGTTGCAATTCGAATTAGCCTCTTAGAGTGATCATAAGATCAATAGAGTGTCATCGGAGCACAACTAGGTGTCCTCATGATCATCGAAGCACAATTGTAAGTCTTCACCATCATCAGTGGAGTCATCAATGCTCAAGTAACTGTCAACCATCAATCAAACTAACTCTAGTAGGTGTAACTGAGTGTAACTGACTGTAACTGAGTGTAGCTAAGTGTAACTAAATGTAACTGAGTGACAACTGGACTGGTAGGTGAAGAAGGGCGAGTTGCTCCCTAAAATCAAGGAAGAAGGGCGCATTAAGCAACTGGAGGGCTAAAACTGAATAGTGAGAAGCTCCTGGGGGCTGGCTAACTGAGGGCTAAGTGCTAGACTGATGACTGGGATGCATGCAAACCCTATAATGCATGCAAACCCTGAAGCTGCATGCATGACTGAAAATGTAAATGATCAAAATACTGGTGGGACTAGGATGGAGTATAGGAATATCCTAACAATTTTATATGGCCCAGTGGTTATTTCAGGTTCTCAATGCTCTAATTTTCGACTGGGATAAACGTTTCCATATCTCAAAAAAAGAAAAAAATACGGTTAAATCGATGTAGATTATTATGGATCTGTAAACTCTGTATTAAGAATGGATCGAAATTCCCTTTCTAGACTATTAAGAGTGAGCTGAAATCAATGTGTCTCAGAGTTCGTAAACAAGGATTGTAACTCTGCCCCTTTTCCCCTCTGCATTAATTCAGTTCTGATTTCGAAATATTTGGGATCTACACTATGTTTCCTAATCTTTGCGTTAATCTAGGATTGCATTTAAATTTGTTGGACCATATCGCGTCTCCTGGGGTGAATCCAATCTGAAGCTTTTATTTGATCCCACGGTCGATTCCTAATTTATTCCTTGACTCTGCGAACCCAACTCATGGACCTTCGAAATCTGCATCATGGCGTTTTTCTATTCACAACATTTAAATTTCAGATTGACCGTTGTTTATAATTTCAACTCATAATATTCTGAGCCGAACCTTGGAGTTTTCCATTTTAAATTCATAGTTTTGATTTTAAGACTTGGCGTTTACTATGAGTTTCAAACTCATACCTTTGAGCCTTGTTTATGGCGTTTTTCCAGATCCGATTATAGATCTATATCCTTCTTTTAAAGAAAGTGTTTTGAGTCTTTACTTGTGGGAAATGATCGATGCTACATTCCTGGCATCTGTCGAGTGCCCACTGTCTTACCTCGATCACCAACGAATGTGTATTTCGATAGCCCCTGTAGCAAGCAGTTTTGCCTTCCTTTAAGGTTCGTTCTTGTACGAGATAAATGACCTTCCATTTTACTAACACGTGCAGCAATGATGGACTCCCCATTTGATAAACAATATAGTTTTGCTATAGAAACCATAACACGGATGTTAAACGAATGATTATTGTTTAATTGTGAGATAGATGACATGTCACATTATGTTTAAAAGTAGATGTGAATCATTTTTATTTTATGACAATTATATCTAGAGAGAGAAAGCTAATTATGCTTATTTTATGTCAAATTACTTTCTAAAAAGTAGAAGAGAATTACATGTGTATGTTATTTAAATTGAAGTGAAGTGCATAGGGATACTAGTGAATAATGTACTATTAATTATGGAATTGTTTAAATATAAATTATATATAAATTAATATTAATTCTGAATTACTTTTATATTATGTAAATGATATTTAGAAAGTAGATGTTAAATTTTCAGAATTTACTTCAATTTGATCTAGGATCTTAACTGAGAGAACACATGTACAACATATCTACAACATATCAATCATGGAGACAATAATGCAAGCACACAAGATACACAAAGATTTACTTGGGGAAAACCATAAAGGTGAAAAACCCCAATAACTTCCTCAGAGATAGATAGAGCAATGATACAACCAACCAAGAGAGATAGCCATAACCTAACAGCAGATCCTCCTCCTCCATAAGTGCGCCACTCCTCCTTGAGTGCATGTGTGAGAAGTGAGTGAGCAAATAGAGTGCCTCCCGCACTCTATTTATACTTGACTTGACTTCCCTTTTTACCTAACTCATGTAGGCTCGAACTTAACCACATAACATAATGCTGAGTGGGCCGACCCCCAATAGGGTGGTCTAATAACCCTTTGACCCACATGGCCGACCCCCAATAGGGTGGTCTAATAACCCTTTGACCCACATGGCCGACCCTCAATAGGGTGGTCTAATAACCCTTTGACCCACATGACTTATACAGGGCCGACCCCAAACAAGGTGGTCTAATAACCCATCAAGTATAAGTTACGACACTTACAATATAAATGAAGACACTTCCTTATAGAGGAATAATACCATCTCTATACGAATACAATATACATATATGTGAAATACAATCCGAAGTTACATATACATCAACACTCCCTCTTAACTAGGAAAGTATTTCTCAGCACAGTTCTTCTAGCACAAGTCATCTTCTCTAGATCATCGTCACTGGATAATCGTCATCGAGTCATCATCATCATCACTGTTGCTGCTATCTCAATCAATCTCTGAATCTACTTGTCATAGGAAGTTCTACAGAGCCAGTCCTTTTTCATACTGGATGTAGGCCCACCACCTACAGGTCTTCATCATCACTGGCCATACTTTGGAATCCTCAGGACTTATTACGTGCATCACAAAACCTCGAAAGAGCATCCCAGGATGTTACGGGTACACAACTCCAACCTGTAGGATCTCCCAGGGCGCTATTACATGTGACCCCACCACAAAACCTCCAAAGAGCATCCCAGGATGTTATGGGTACACAACTCCAACCTGAAGGATCTCCCAGGGCAAAAATTACATGTGGTCATCACAAAACCTAGCAAGAGCATCTCAGGATGTTACGGGTACACAACTCCGACCTGAAATCTCCCAGGGCACAAATTACATGTGGTCATGGCAAAACCTCGAAAGAGCATCTCAGGATGTTACGGGTACACAACTCCGACCTGAAATATCCCAGGGCCCAAATTACATGCCATAGGACAAAACCTCGCAAGAGCATCTCAAGATGTTACGGGTACACAACTCCGACCTGAAATCTCCCAGGGCACAAATTACATGTCCTCCCAGAGCAATGTCTCGAAAGAGCATCCCAGGCTGTTACGGGTACACAACTCCGACCTATAGGATCTCCCAGACATGCTCATCTGCACAACCTGATCCATGGCCATAGAGTATCAACCTGATACTCACCATACATCAACCTGATGTACACATGATCATCTTGATCATCATCACTGCAACGTCCTACTGCATGTCATCTGGAGCAACATCCTGAAGCTCATCATCCATGATCATCCTGATCATCACTGCAACATCCTGCTGCATGATCCACCTTATCATCAATGCATCCACCTGATGCATACCAAGTATCTACCTGATACATATCATCATACATGATCCTCCTGATCATACAATGTATCCACCTGATACATATACAGATACATGGTCCAAGCATCCAACATGATGCATATACAAAATACATACACATGATCCAACTGATCATATCCAGCATCCAACATGATGCATACATACATAAATGATCCAACTGATCATATCCACATCTAACATGATGCATACATACATAAATGATCCAACTGATCATATCCAGCATCTAACATGATCCATCCATACATAAATGATCCAACTGATCATATCCAGTATCCAACATGATGCGTACATACATAAATGATCCAAATGATCATATCCAGCATCCAACATGATGCGTACATACATAAATGATCCAACTGATCATATCCAGCAGAAACCAGAACATCATCCTGATGCCCATTATCCAGCGCTTACATCCACAGCCATGTGAAGGATCCTCCTTCCAACATGCTTGGAATGGCTTCAGCAAATGTGTCCATCACTTCTTCCTCGAAGTGTCCTCGATCTGAAGAACGCCAAGCCTCTCTCTGAAGTACTCGAACTTCACTCTGGCTAGTGGCTTCGTCAGCACATCTGCAATCTGCTCGTCCGTCGCGACATACAGAAGCTTCATAGCTCCTCTCTACACCATATCCTTGATATAGTGATATTTGATCTCTATGTGTTTCGACCTATCATGAAACACTGGGTTCTCGAACAGCTTCACACAACTCTGGTTATCACAGAAGATACCAATAGCCTCCAACGGGAGATCAAATAACTCAGACAGTAGCTTCCGTAGCCATACTACCTCACAACTAGCTGAACAGGCTGCAACATACTCTGCCTCAGCTGTACTCAGTGCTACGCAGGACTGCTTCCTGCTAAACCAAGAGATTACACCTGATCCCATACTGAAGCAACACCCAGATGTGCTCTTCCTATCTGCAGCACTGCCAGCCCAATCTGAATCAACATAACCCTGCAGGTTAAACTTTTGATTCGCCTCATACCTGAGCCCATAATCCACTGTACCCTTCAGGTACCTCAGAACATGCTTTACAGCAACCAGGTGAACACTCCTCGGATCCGTCAGGAACTGGCTCAATGTGTTCACAGCAAAGCAAATGTCTGGTCTCGTGTTCGTCAGGTACATCAAGGACCCAATCATCTGACGACACATAGAGACATCAACCGGCTCAGATGAAGCATCACATAGAAGCTTCAGATTCGATGCCATAGGTGTGGCCATGGCCTTGCAATCCATCATCCCGAACCTCTTCAGGATCTCTACTGCATACTTCCTTTGTCCAAGGAAGATTCCATCTGCACTTTGCCACACCTCCATGTCAAAAACAAACAGTGCATCATCCCCAAGTTCTTCATCTCAAACTCGGTAGTAAGCTTCCGCTGCATGTCGGCAATCAATCTATCTTCACCTGTAACAAACAGGTTATCCGCATACAAAAAATAGTATCACTGGATTGCCTTCCTCAACCTTGTAGTAAAGGTTGGAATCCTCTTTACTCTTGGTAAAGCCCAAACTGGATAGAAAGCTGTCTATCCTACCATACCAAGTTCTGCACATATATATGACTACACCATGTTGTTTTGAAATCCTTCTGGTGCATCTTCTATTTCATCACTTTTATATTTCTCAATGCTGCCATCTGCAACATGCTTGATCTGATAGATCCATTTGGAAGTCATAACAAACTTCCCTTCACATCTTGGGACTACATCCCAAACAATATTCTTCATGATCGACGGATCATGGCATTCCATTTCTTCATCCCAGATCCTGGGAACTTCAATATCTTCAATAGATATCTTTGTTGCTGGAACAAATGTTGCAGTCCTTTTGTAGGTGAAGATATACGGTCTTTCCTACAAAACAGGTTAAATTGCATGATTAGAAACATCTCATAATTTTCAGAACAAATTCTTACACATAAAGAAATATGTCATACAGTCATGCAATTATCTTAGCCAATGCTTTAATACAACATTTATCCATATCCCGTAACTTTCTAGATGCCTTCCAATCTCTACCATAACATTGTTAAGAGTGTGCACAACTCCCAACATGTCAGCAAAGAGGTTTCATTCTAGATAAGTAGCAATGGAATGTTGTACAGTGCCATAGGCCACTTACCCATGCATATTAGTAGTATACTATTCATCAATGCAGTTATTCTAATGTGCATAATCAGTATATACATCATTGAACAGTTTTATTTAAACAAACAAATATGCAAGAAATTAAAATACTTATCTTTGTTTGTTCGTTGGGTGGACTCCCTCTGAGTCTTTGCTTCCTTACAGGAGCTGCTGGAGTCCTAATCTGAAGTAGCTTCTTCTACACCTTTCTGTTGTGGAAAGATGGTCAACTCCCTCTGAATATCTGCATCCTTGTAGAAACTACTAAAGTGTGTTCCTTTGCTTTCTTGCAGGAACAACTGGAGTGTGCTCCCTCTTGATCTTTGCTTCCTGGATTACCTGTTCTTGAACTCATATTCATCCTTGGTCCCTATGCATGCTTATTAGTATCATGATTGAGTTATCCTTGTGATCTCATATAAAATCATACATTCATTAGTGTACTATTAAAACACAATAATCTCAAGCATGTATAATCATGATCATTTCAAACAGAAATAATAAGCATTAGCATTCAAGGATTCTTATGGTTAGTCAAATCATAAGAAACATAACATGTCTAAACCTATAATTACTCAAACCTATGACTCTTCAGGTTAGTTGAATCATCAATCAAGATAAGAGATATAAAATGCATAAAACCTGTGATTATTCAAACCTATACCATCATGATTCTTCTGGTTAGTCATATCATCAATTATGGTAAGAAACATAATATGCATACAATCATGATTATTCAAACCTATGACTTCATGAATAATCATTATCAACAACAATATAAGATCCTAACACAAGGTAGGATTCTATCTTGATATAGGAAAAACATACCTGGATTAGCATGCTAGCTATTTATGTCTAACATACTCACATGATGTCTTCTTGTTCTTCTTCAATGACTTGTGCTAGTAACCTATATATCTCATAGGTTAACTATTACAAAACCAAGTTATACATACCTCGTAAATGGATCTTCTATGAGATCCATGACAATGAATGAATCTTTGTCCTCATGTTATCATGATCATATGTTCTTGGACCAGAACATGATTTGTATTTCTTGGTGTACCTTTCATGTTAGTAGACAACATAAACCTCATACAACACCATAATGCATTAGTACAATCATAAGTGTCATCACCCTAACCAATGAATATCTTCTATCATGCATTCATAATTTTGTTAAGGTGATACGACAAATCTAAAATCAAAATTGTACTAACCATACTAACATGAAGACAAACATACCATAAACTTAATCATGGACAAATATCGAAACATACCTCGATGAGTCATACCTATCGAGATCGCTTGTAATCTTCTTATGTAAGGCCTTAGCCTCATCTCCCTATGAAGCAGGAACTTCTTCACTCATGCAGATGATCAATCCATCTTCTTCTAGGATTAACCCAATCCACTTGATTTGCAAGAACTGGACTTGGAGCTGGATATGGGTTTGTCAGAGAAACCCCAAAAATTCAAACTTCCGAAAGGATAGAAATATGCGCCTTGATGAGCTGATCAAACTGGTATATTCAGAATTTGAAAACTGCAAAGTTTCACTCCTCAATTTTGCCTTTGAAACTTCCGGATTCATTGGACATGACCCTGAACTGGGGTTTGATGAAGCCCACTCTTCTGCCCAGTCAAAATGTTTGATCCAAAGCTCTAAGCTTCTATTTTTCTGAGGAGCTTCCAGCCGTGGTCACAGATTGCAAAAATTCCCATTTTTACAGAAGCCCTAGTTTTCCACTTTTCTGATCAAAGTCCCGAACTAGGGTTTGATCAAGCCCGGCCTTTTGCCCAACCAAAAATTCTGATCTTGGTCTCTAAATTTCTATTTTGATGAGTAGCATTCAGCCGTGGTCTCCGATTACAAAAATTCCAACTTTCTTCAAAGCCCTAAATTCCGGAAGCCATGAATGAAGGTAATCAAAAATAATTCTGTTTTGACAGAAATATGTACCTGATTGTTTCTGGTGTAACTCCAAACTTTTCAATCCACAGGGTCTGAAAATTTTTTCTTAGATAGCCTGACCTGTTATCTTTCCATCGTGACAGGTCTGACCTCAGTTGGATTCTCTGAGAGAGAGTTATGTCAAATGTCGCAACGTGACCTGTTTTTGGATAAAACATAAGAGCGAACTTAAACGGAGTTCCACGTGTTACGGTTTGAACTTCGGCCTCTGAAAACATTTTTTGAGATAGCTCGGTCTGTTATCTTTCCATCCTGACAGGTCTGACCTCAATTGGACTCTCTGAGAGAGAGTTATGCCAAGTGTCGCAACATGACCTGTTTATGGGATAATACAGGAGAGCGAACTTGTACGGCGTTCCACGTGTCACTGATTCAACTTCGGCCTCTGAAAAAGTTTTTTGAGATAGTACTGACTGTGTACTACCTATCACTTTTTACGAAATTTCATTTGGAGCTTCCTAGCCCAAGATATGACCTTTTTCCCAAGGTCACCTGATTTTGACTCAGATCTGGAAGAGGCAGAAACCCTATATTGTACAGATCATAAATCACAAAGTAAAACGCATTAGAGGTTGTCCTTTGGACACAAGGTACCTGGAGATTTAATCTTCTTCCTGTAACAATTTCAGATCTGAAAACTTTGCCAAAACGGATTTATAGCGAAAGTTCTACGATGACTGGTTTTTGCTATGTCAAGCCCTAGCATCGTAAGTGCAACAAGTGTCATACATGCCATATCATGCCTTCTTTCAGGCTAGCTCTGATACCATGTTAAATTTTCAGAATTTACTTCAATCTGATCTAGGATCTTAACTGAGAGAACACATGTACAGCATATCTACAACATATCAATCATGGAGACAATAATGCAAGCACACAAGAGACACAAAGATTTACTTGGGGAAAACCATAAAGGTGAAAAACCCCAATAACTTCCTCAGAGATAGATAGAGCAATGATACAACCAACCAAGAGAGATAGCCATAACCTAGCAGCAGATCCTCCTCCTCCATAAGTGCACCACTCCTCCTTGAGTGCATGTGTGAGAAGTGAGTGAGCAAATAGAGTGCCTCCCGCACTCTATTTATACTTGACTTGACTTGCCTTTTTACCTAACTCATGTAGGCTCGAACTTAACCACATAACATAATGCTGAGTGGGCCTACCCCCAATAGGGTGGTCTAATAACCCTTTGACCCACATGGCCGACCCCCAATAGGGTGGTCTAATAACCCTTTGACCCACATGACTTATACAGGGCCGACCCCAAACAAGGTGGTCTAATAACCCATCAAGTATAAGTTACGACACTTACAATATAAATGACGACACTTCCTTATAGAGGAATAATACCATATCTATAGGAATACAATATACATATATGTGAAATACAATCCGAAGTTACATATACATCAACAGTAGAATTAAGGTAATCTTTCCTTTATGGCAAATTACATTTGAAAAAGTAGATGTGAATCACTTTTATTTTATGTCAATTATATCCAACGAGTAAAAGCTAATTATATGTCAATTTACCTTCTAAAAAGTAGAAGAGAGTTACATGTAATGGCATCATTTATGTTGTTTAGATTGAAGTGAAATACATGGGGATACTAGTGATTAATGTATTTAGAAATATGGAACTGTTTAAATAACTTATACACATATTAATATTAGTTTAATAGAAGAATATGACGATGGGAATAGAAGTATATAATGAAATTATCTTGTCATATATTATGAAGATCTAATGAGTAGTATTGAACATAGATGATTGCATAATTATAGAGATGTGATGGACCAATGGTTGTATCATCGCATTTTCATATATATGAAGATCATTATATTGTATTAGTAGATTACACATATTTTGGCAAACGTTACTTACCTTATGTATAAGAATTATAAGTTATGATTAGTTATAGTGGGATCTCTTGAGAAAATATTATAAAAAAAATAAAAATTACTCTACTAAGAGAGACCCTATAATAAATAATTCCAATGTTCCTTTTTGTGTCTGATGTGGTTTCCCTAACCGCAGACTACCCAAACTCTACTATGTGCAGTTTGTTTAAAGCAATATGATTTAGCTACCTTACAAAAAAAAGTAAAGTGTTGCTAGAAATGATAAATGCATACATGATTAGTGTCAAGTGGGTCTAGCCTAAGTGGTTGTGAGGAAAATTGTTATCCTCCCAACCTAGGTTCAAATCTCAAGTCATGACATGATTCTTTTTATGAGTCGTTTGTTGAATATCATGATCATTATGAGCTTTTTCTTCTATAGAATTCAATTTACGGATTTCAAAATACATCTGATCACATATTGATGCTTGAACTCCATTACATATATAATTTACAATCATGAAACTATGTTATATGTAAAATACAATACAATTACACTATATTTGTGGGTTGGTGTAAGGTAATGCTACCCAATTATGACATGTTAGTTGCAATGAAAAGCTGAAAAAATGTAAATATGATCACGAAAATTAAATATCATCGGTACCTACACAATGTTTTAGAACACGGTATAAAAAGGTGAAATCTAGACCATCGAGTGACCTTCCTGAATATTCAAATTTTATTTACGGAAAACTGGTACAACTCCAAGAAATTGGTGTTCTCCTAAGATTGGTATGTCACTTCTTTCTAAAACATAATGCATATGTTTGCATTAGGCCCAGGGTTTGGTATATAAACACTGGAATTTTTTTCTTTTTTTTTGGAGTGTTGTAGATAACAGGAGGTTCTTGTGCAACACTATTTTTCCATAATTTTTTATTTTAATTCTATATTTTTTTTAAATTAATAAATTTAATGAAGCCCCAAAATGAGAATGTAGAGCATTAAGGCCCGCTATGAGAGTCTTAGCACAATCAATGATTTTATTTTTAATGTGTAGGTCTTTGTCGATACTTGTGCGCGTTCTTTTTCATTTTAAAAATAGGTGAACCAATCAAAAGTTATAAAGAAAATAACAGACGTATGTTTTTTTATAAATTTGACATATGACCAAAAAAATAAATAAAACAATATTTTCTTCTTCAATAAAATATATATTTGAAATATGCACACAAATCTCTATAAGTGTGTACAATTTCATTAGAAACAAACACATAGAGCATATGAATATTTTAGGTTGAAAAACATGGAAATGAAAAAATGGATGTGTTTTGTTATTTGCAGGTCGAATGTATAGGTTTGACGATCCACACCTAAAATGAAAGTGGAAACCTCATCCAATATGTAGATATGGAAAAAATTTATCACACCTTTTTTTAAAATTAAAAACACACACATACGTTACTAACATGTGCGTCTAATTATTAAAAAAATAACGGGCATGCATTACTAAATGTGTGCACGTAATTATTCAAAAATAATGTGCATGCATTACTAATTGTGTGTGTGTGTGTGTTAGATTTACCCATTCTCTTCCAAGTTAATTTTGGGTGTCTAAGTACCCTATCTCGAAATTGTTTATCTCCTCACACCCCTATGTCATTTATCTCCTAGATTATATCCTTTAATGTGCTTGTGGGCGAGTTAAATGAACAAAACTATCTATAATATTGATAAAAAACAAAAAGGCTTTCCCATTATTGTTCCATCAACAAATGAGTGGAGAGCCTTTGATGGTACACTTTGTCCTCCCTTAGGGATCTTACCTAATCTTGCCATTGAGTTAGGTGGTAAGCCTATTTTGATGAATGTCATTGTCAAGACTAGACCAACATATTTATTGGTAGGTTTATAGATCCATTTGGATGATTTCCTTGTATGTAGGTGAGCATCTCTTGGAAAAGTGTAGTAGACCATTGCTATAAACTCCTTGACTAAGTTGGAGGATGGGTCCTAATAATAATCAGGTCTGATGTTAAGAACTACCTATTTCACACACCCTCCCTTCTCTATCCCTCACAACATTTACCAATCTATTCCTTCTACATATATTCATATCTATCTCTCACAACCTACTCCCTATGTCTCTCCCACCATTTCCTAGTATATCCCTCTCGCAATATACCCCCTGCAATTTCCCCATCTATCCTTCCCACCCTACCCATTATATCTCACTCTCCCAAACTATCCTTCCCATGCTACCTCCCATCTATCTCTTCCCACATCTCTCTCTCTCTCTAATCCCCCCTTTATATCCCTTTGTCCCTAACATCCCACCTCTCTCTCTCTCTCTCTCTCTCTCTCTCTCTCTCTCTCTCTCTCCTAATCTATATCCCCCTACCACTAACCACCCCCCATCCCTCTCTCCTACTACCCATACCCCTAACACTGCCTCTCTTCTATGTCTCTCCTAAACCCCCTTCCCCACACCACTAGCCACCCTCCATCTCTCTCTCTCTCTCTCTCTCTCTCTCTCTCTCTCTCCCTCTCTCCCCATACTTATCCCCCTAACAATAACCACACTCCTCTCTTTCTCTCTCCCCTCCTCCCCCTAACCCTTAATAACAACCTCTATCCTGATATATCTCCCCTACTCCTCCACCAACCCCTAACCTCCACCCCTCCCCCTCCCTCTCTCTCTGTCTCACTCATCACCACCCCTCTCTCCCCCTACCCCTAACCCCCCTCCTACCACTAACTACACCCCCATCTCTATCTCTATCACCCCCCCCTCCTCCCCTACCTATAACCCACCATCCTCTCTCTATCCCCCATTCTCCCCCTAACCCTTACTAACTCCCTCTCTGTCTCTCTCTCTCTCTCCTACTCATCCACATACCCCTAATTCCCCCCTCCCCTCTCTCTCACAAACCCATAACATGCCCCACTCTCTCTCTCTACCCCTAACCCCCCTAACCCCAATCCTACCCCCTAACCGTAACCATATCCCCTCTCTCTCTCCTACTCCCCCTAACCCTAGCCCCCCTCTTTCTTTGTATCTCTTAATCCTTCTACCACTAGATGCACCCATAAATCTCTCTCTCTCTCTCCTCACATCCTTCCCTCTCTCTCCATACCCCTAAACCCCCCTCTCTATCTCTCATAATCCTCCTCCACTTACCACTAACCACCCACCCACACACTCTCTCTCTCCCCTCATCCCCCTATCCCTTATTAATGTTGAATAAGGAATGCACACTTGTTATTTTTTCATAAGACAAAAACATCCTTTCTCCATCCCATAATTTTGTCTCCTCAAAGCTGTCAGGTCGATATTTGACAATGCGAATATCATAAACAATATTCTATTATAGGTTCGCTATGTTGCTTATACTGCTTAGATTAACAATTTTTAGCATATTTTTGTTCTATTAGAGCCTCTTGAATTTTATTTTTTCGCATTATAACGTTTTGGAGATGGGTAACCGAAGAAATAGAGGAAAAAAGTCTAGAAGGATGGAGTTTACCCTTGAAAACATCCATGAACTAAGAGAAAAGGAAAGGTTAGGAATGGAAAAAATTAGGCATCCACCAGTCACGTCCTTGAATCCTTGCACACTGGATGACGTGATGATCTCTAATTCAACACCATAAGTGAAGGTTATGCCTCCAATGGAGACCATTCATATTCCAACAAGAAGTCAAATTCCATTCAATATTCCACCAACAAACAATAATCCAAATGAAGAAGAACTGGTATTCAAACTTTCCTAGATGTTGGGTATTCACACGTGGGTATTAGAAAAATTACTCATTTTCAACCTTCTAGTAAATACATTCCTCATGTGCAATATGAATTTTAACAATCAGATGTTTAACATCTAGACTGCACAGATGTCCATTGCACTAACAATATTGGCTTTCAAGTGAATGCAATGCTACAATCTACCAATGACGGGAGTCGCACTTCTTGTCCACTTTCCTTACCTCGACTACCCATTCCATGCCAAATAAATCCTAGACATATTCAAGTCAATGAAATTCCTCTGGAATCTCTTGAAGGTAAGTTACTGAAACAAACTATTGACAAGCAATGGAGAAAAAATATCAAAGACTTTTTTTAATACAAAATGATGCATCCAAATGTCAATTGTTGTCAGCTTTGTTAAAATCACATTGTTCAGTTGACGTTAGGATAATTTTATGCATAAAGATAATTAAATGCTAAGATTCTAGTAATCATGTTGTTAGAAATCGTCAAGCAGCTTTTAATACAATTGGAAAGTTTACTTGTTCAAAATATTTTAATGTTTTCCATTATGTGTTATCGAAATCCACTATAAACAAGTACACAAGGCATTATTATTTGTTGTCATGTGCATCTAACACTTTTGAACTAAATAAAAAAAATCTTCGAAATTATTCTATTATAAGAGATAACATTGAAAACTTAGAACAAAATAGATTATTGGGCCTTCGTTAGAAGATTTCCTCATTCAGATATGAAATTAATTGATGTTGTCAAGGAACTAGTAGAAAATTTTTGGCATGAAAATATTAGGCCTTCATCCAATCAAAGGGATGTGCTAAAATTGAGATAATGTACTAATGATCATGAGCCCCACATTGAGCACTTCCTTAACATGACACAAATAGAGCTCTTTGAGAGATTCGAGAATGAACACATGGAATTGAACCTAGGCCAATGATCATTTGACAAATGTAAACCTTTGCATGTTAAAATATACAAATACTGCAACACATTTTCTTGTAGATACTATGTAGATTGTTGGGATATATCACCCATCTAGACATTAGGCATAGAACATTTTTTGTATTTTTCCTAGTGCATACACACCCCACTAGTTAGTTTCTTAGTGCATAGTCCTCATTATTCTCATTATCTAGACTACCTATTTGAAATTTTAGCCTACATTGTCCATGTATGCATGAATATTACGATATAATTTTCCAATCTCCTTGATTTTAGGGATCAGGAGAGCTCTCCTTGATTTCATGCCATTCTAGAGCTACATTGGCAGTTATGACATCTTTAGTTAACTAATGCGTCCCCTAGAGATTATTTCTCAACTATTTTTAGCCTACAACTCCCTAATGTGCCATATTGGTATACCTACTACTAACTAACTGACTCATGCACCCTCCAAACCACCTATCATAAGTTAATTGCCATCTACTATTAGTTAAACTGCCATTTCATTAGAGTTGCAACTAGGACTCATGTCTAGTGATGTGAATCTTCCAAGATAAGCCTGCCACATCTCTGGTTTCTACATGCCTCTTAATGCTCATGCATTTATCTCTTGAGCATGTATTATAAATGTACACACCTTTCTAAATAAAATATTTATCGAAAGTATTCCAATTGAGTTCCAAATCTCTTGTGTTCTAGCACATTTCTTTCTTCTCAATTTTCCTATGCGTCTCTGTGAAACTAACTGAGGATTTTTTTTTTCTAGATCTATTGTGCAAAATTTCACATAGATTTGATTATTTTTAGAACTCATATGTACACATTTATCGTTTTTTTCATTCTAACATTGTGCATGAGTGATCTTCTATACTATCGTTGATTTCATTGAGGGAACTTATTCACAACATCATGTGTCAAAGGCCAAATGGACATAAATATTATGCGAAATCTTGTCTATATGGAACATGCACTAGGTGCAGTCGATTTTCCTTATTGATTCGATGCATTCATGAAAGCGAGGAGCACAAATTTGTGAGGATGATGGTAGATATGTATAGCTTCAAGTATCTTACGTATGAACTAGACAATGGAAAATAAAGCAAAAATATTGTGTTGGTGAAGTCTTGGGTAAGTGAAGACAATGTTGTTTCATATTGAACCTTCAAATTTTTCATATATATTTTAAAGGTCACAGTGCAATTACCCCTTTATCCCTTTAACATGTGATAAAAATTCAAGAAATATAAGTGGTTAGGTATTTATGGGTTACAAACCAAGTGCAATGGTGTATGACTTTAGAAATCTAGTCATTGGTACAAAAATCCAACTATAGACAATGTCTAGAAAGATATTGCACAAGGTACCCTACTTCCTACCTCATTTAGTGCATGAGAGATTGATGGATACCATTAGCAGCAAAGAGGATCTAGATGGTCTACTTGAATGAAACCAATTAATTATGAATACGAGATCGAATGACACATGACTAGATTTATTCCAATGCATTCACATGGGACTAAATCAGTTGCCCCTCTATGTGCCTAGATTATGTGAACTTTCATGCCCTCTATTTCCCTGCCTATGTCCATGAGGTTTGTATGATAATAGGTGTGTTGACATGATGAGGTATTCTATTTGAGCATTCTTTTCATTGATTAATTTCTAGTGCAAATTCCTATGTTGACTGTAATGTATGAGGACACCGACTATACCATCCTCTTGCAATCTAATGTTCTAACAAGAATCTAGATATGACATGAAGGAGAAAAAAAAAAACCAATGTCTTTAGATACCACGACGACATGCTCGAGAATTTGTATATCCTCAAGGTCTTGCAGATGTATTTTCAATCAATAGAATTCTATGTGAGTCTAAAGTATGTTCTGTTTAACTACTACAATTTTCCATAAAAATAAGTTGCCTGTATGAAAATATAGTTTGGAGGCATTAGAATCTATAGATTCCACAGTCCAACCACAAGTACATACCATTAACTAATCATAACTAATTACATGTGCTATATACTTATTACAAGCTATGGCTCTCCAATTACAACTAAACCCTACCTAAGGAATCCATCCTTGACAAAAAACCCCAACAAACAAACATAACCTAACAAAAAATCATACCAAGTTACCCTTAGGTGCTCCAAAGGCTCAACAACAACACCAAAAATTCCACCCTTGATCTCCCACTTTCATCACACAAGTATTCTAGGATATTCACCAATATCACATAAGCTTTAGTCCTACTTCAATCCTTTAGCATGCATGTCTTACTTGATGGTTTACATCACAAAATCCCTATTCCTTCTTGGATCACACAAGTAAAAATACTCCAAGAAAAACCCTATTTCTAGCCTTCTAAACTTCTTTTCCATCTTATGGTTTGCATCCCACAAACCTTGTGTCTTCTTCTCTTGAATCACACATGATACAATAGCTCTAGACAATGTTACAATATAATATTAGGAGAACATTAAGATGAACTCTAATTTTATTCAAACTAAGAATCACAACGAGATCAAAGACTCGTGTACTCCTCCAATGCTCCATGGTCTTCCATTAATATTTGCATCACATAAACACTAAGTCTTATTATATTGCAGTATACAAGTGCTTATACTAATGAGGGATGGTAACTCATTTCTAATCAAGAAACCAAAAATATTCTCCCACATCAACCAATACATGTGTCTACTCCTATTCGCACACTCTTGCAATTACCGAAGTTTCATGTGGGTCATCTACCTACCAGGAAAAAACTAATACCCTTTCCTTCCATACAATGGAATCACTATGAATAGATATAGTTGGATTCCTATTCCAATACACATATTAGTGTTCTATATATTTCTTAATTATTACCTATATCCACATCTCCTTAATATATAATAATTTCCATAAACACTTGGTTCTAAGAGCCCTCCCAAGTGATGGAGTTGGGTCTTAATACCAATTGCAATAGGTTTGCAAATCGATTCATAGATTTAAACACAATTATATAAGATAAGGAAATGGCATACAACACATCAACGCATTACACATAAATTGCCTTGGAAACCCTTTTCCTGGGAAAAAAAAACAAACTAGTGAGCTTACCCCTCATCTATTAATCAAACACTCAAATAGGTGTTTGCAACTGTGACTTGCTAAACCACAAATCCAACTTCATTACATGATCATGCTATACACATGGTTCCCTCGCTCACACTCTCTACATACATAGCCATTACATATTATTTATACATGTAATACAACCAACTTCTCATTAATGACAATCCATAACTTCCTAACCACTTTCAATTATAATGTTACAGTGAAATTGTCTGGGTCAAGTTTGGTCAATTTTCCATTGATATTTTGGTCATTCCATTGACTTCATGTCGATCAGTTGTGTGCCTTTGACTAGACAATTATTCCGATCGGTTGGTCAATCAAAATTGCACTATTTTTTGCCTCTGGCTCTAGCCGACTAATACCAGTTGACTGTCAACTTTTCCATTTGATTTACATGCAAATAATATACCATTCCCAACATTCTCCCACTTTTTGTATTCTTTGCGTAAACATGAGATTCAAAACTTTGGTTCACTTTAGCAGGGATACAAATACCATCATTTCCATACACCAGGAAAACTTCTTAGTGCTTGAAAACTTAGTCAATGAGTCTACAACATTCTTCACCGTGTCTACCTTTTCCAATAACATCTTCTAGTTTTCCATCAACTCTCTCACAAAAATGGTATTAAACATCAATGTGCTTTGTTTTCTAATGATATGGTGGATTATTTTCCAGGAATATTACATTCTAACTGTCACAATCCAACCTAATATCATATTGATCAAACCCAACATATGAAACATTATTTGCAACCAAATAGCTTCCTTACATGCATGAGTAGCTTCCTTGTATTCATCCTCAGTAGTCGATAGTGCAATGGCCAAATACCTCCTACTCATCCAATTGATTGCTTCACTGAATACCTTGAACATGTATACGTTGGTTGATCATCTGCATTCAATTTCTTCATCCCAATCATAATCAAGAAATCCTTGCACATTGATTTCCTTGTTTCTCTTAGGATCTCCTTCATAACATATTGCATAATCTCTTTAAAAGTAACACATTTTTCTGATGTATTTCTCATTTTTCGTAGGGTGGGGTACCTCAAAAGTATGCAGTGTGGGTACTCATTTGTTGCATAATTTAATTTTACATCCAAAGAGTGCTCCCTCTCGAAATTTGAGTAAAACGACAGGGATATATGTTGACAATACAAATAAAAAAGGTAGTTTTTTCTCTTTTCCTCCAAAATTCAAAAATATTATTTTATTATTTTAACTATTATTTTATTATTTGCCTTAGGAGGCCCATTTCATACCTCAAATTTTCTCTAATGAATAGGTCATTTTCACTAGTCTCTTGATTTGCAGAAGTAATAGAAACATCCTAATATATCTATAACATGTTGTAGTCTTGTCAGTCCACGCTTTCTTGCTTCTTTGACTATCATTTTCAAAGTTGTCTTGAAAACTCTAGTCTTTGTGTCAAGGATAGTTCTTGGTCCATAGTTTCACAAAAGTATGTAGAAAACTATTGGGATTTGTTTATCTTGTAATCAAGGAATATATTAATAAAAAATTCATTCCTTAAGTTGTATCATCCATGTGATGGACAATTGTTTTCTCTTAAAGTTCTCTTTAAATTTTTGTAATTTACAAAAACAAACAAAAAAATTACGTTATTGTTTAATTCAGAAATATATCATGTGTATGTTGATTCATTTTTCCCTTGTTCGTATATTATTATGTATTTGAATTTTACTTGGCATATTTATTAAAAAATGCAAATCAATTCATTGTTTATAGTTTTCTTGGTCACAGTTTTAAATATTAAAATTTTAGTTTTAGATACTTTACTTTTGTTTGCACAATAGGCCTACGGGATTCACTAATTAAGTTTTACGATAACAATTGTTACTTTTATTCTATAACAAGTCTACCAATCCCACATCCTTTGGTTTATTCAACCAAGAGGTTGAAAATGTTGAATTTGAGGCATTCCATCCTCCTAATCCTCAAAACCTCTATGGACAATATTAATGCAAAAATAATGCATACTAATGCTAATGAGATGAAAAAATATATCTTTTGAGACAAAAATCACTACAAAGAAAAGGCCCTGTAGTGGAGGTCATAGTGGATGTTTTTTGTGTTACAAGATTGGAAAAAATTGTCAAAAAAACATCCGCTATGACCTCCACCATTGGTAGCAGATGTTTTTATAGAGGTGATAATGGATACAATTTATAACTAAAAAATACTCAGCGGCTGGAGGTTTTAGCAGAGGTTACTTTACTGGTGTGTACAACAGAAATTAAGTACACCAGTGCATTTTCACTTATGACGCACTGATGCACTCAACCAAAACAAGCACCAGAAAGAATCAAATTGCAACGCCGCACCAGTGGTGAGGATATTAAATATGCACCGGAGCATTTGTACCATATAAAAGCACCAGTGCAATGTTTTATATCATACACACTATACATTTTTTCATTACATTTTGTATTGCCCTTAGACTACTGCAGACCTTGAGGCACCTATTGAGTGACCCGACTGATTGAAAACATTAATAAAATGACCCCTTGATGTTATATTAAGTATATTCATGACTACGACTGATTCTGAATCAATAAAATAATGATATATGTGTATCTAGATAGTTGATGTAAACGAATGATTACATGTTGTTTAACGATTAACTTTTATTATGAAAAATGTACATGTGAATGATGCTTAACGACTAACTGTATGATTGATTATGTGATGAGAACGAAGAAAGTAAATATTGACGAGATGCATTTCTGATTAGATGAATGAGTAATGTTATGAGTAAACTATAAATGCTTAGCGAAATAGAAGATTTATTAATCATATTATGATAATTGAGGACAGTACTACTAATATATGTGTGTGAGAAATGTGTGTAGTGGCAGGTGAAACAGTTCACCAACGGACACACAAGGGAATTGAAGGGTCGTAGAGTACGGATAAATCACACACGGGGAGAGCAACGACAATGTCGACTTCCGACAGAATACCATGCATGAGCAGATAAGCACTGATCTTCTTGCTTAAGAGGAAAGCGTGAGGGGGTACGAGGTGGGCCACGACGGAGTTGGTCACGTACGAGTTGGGGGGCGCGCAGTGAGAACGGACTCACTCCTTAGCGCCATTAGTCCCTAATAGCGTGTAGATGGATGATAGAAGATAACGGCTCCTGAAATTCCTACATGAAGTTTCCGCAAGTCAAAACGAAAGGATGGTGGGAGAAGGGCCCGACGATGTGGTACCCTGCTGAGAACGGAAAGAGTGGACGCAAGGACCCGACGATGTGGTACCTTGCCGAGAAATGGAAACGATTGATGACTGGACCCAACGGAGTGGTTCCATGTCGGAGAAATGAATTAAGGAACAAGGAGGCCCAATGGCGTGGCACCGGGATCCTAGTAAAAACGATTGTTAACTTAATGGCCTAAAAACATATAAATTGCACCTAGAACATTTACTTAGGAAAATGCATTTTTAGTACTTTTTAACATTATGGATTGTTATTTATGCATTTGCACATAAAATAATATTTTGGCATTTAAAATATTAGAAATGGTTATTTATGCATTTGCACATGAAAGAATATTTTTGAGAATTTAAAAATATTAAAAATATTTATTTAGGATCAAAATAGAATCATACGCATGGACACCTAGTCAACTCCACCTACACTACAAATCTAGGAGTTAAGTGAAACATCTTGGGGACAAACATGAGCAAACTTAAGAATGTTGGTGCATCTCCTAGAGAAAATGACAAATGGATGGGTGAGTATTATTAAATTAGAAATTTAATAAAATATATATTTATGCATGAAGCAACATAGAATTTTCCTTTAAAAGGAAGGCATTGGGAATGGGTAAGGCACCGAGATCTTGGATGGCTATCGTAACCTTGGATTAGTTTATGACTTGCTGCCTTTCAGGGTTTGGTTGGAAATTTTGGTGGGGGGAATCCCAAGCTGAGTTTCTTGATTATTGTGTGTGAGCTCTACGACCCAAAGCTCGAGGGAGGCCATGCGACTCAAAGCATGAGCCTATGGTTGGGTGGCGAAGCTAACGAAGCATGAGCCTATGGTTGGGTGGCGAAGCTAACGGTTGCTTCGTCTATGGTTAAACGAGCTTTGCTGGAGGGATCATATGGAAGATGCGAACGACAATGGACAAGATGGATCGGTTGATAGATTAGGGTTTGTTTTAATTTGCTAATTTATTCATTTATTTAGTTTATTTATCTAGTCATTATGCTTTCTAATCTCTTTTGTATCAAGTGGTTGAGTTTTAGGTTAAGCAAGAAGGACCCTACAGGACGGTTCACCTACATTTGGTATCAGAGCTGGTCGAGCCTTGAGGGTACCGGACTCATATTTCTATGATGGTTCTCCACCGTAAATCGTCAAGGTTGGATCAGATCGGGCGATATATCGACCCATCTTCACCAATCTCTGGATCGACCTCCAAATCGGGTAAAAGTATTGTTAAACGCCAAGCATATTTTAACTAGCTTGAATTACTTGGTTATACCTTCGTTTTTGTTGAGAAAGAATTACGTAATTCTGGAAAACCTTGACTGTGCATGAAATACTTGGAATGTATTTCTGATTCCAATTCGAGTTCTGAAGATTAGAATGGTGTTAGAAATTATCGATATGTAATACTATTGTACTTCCTATTCCAGAAGTGAATGTATGATTGGATCGTTGGTATATCTCTGTTTTTAAAATTAGTATTCACTGTGTTAATCGTGGGTATATAATCCTGTTCCAACCCTGATTCCAGAATTGAGTTCATGTTAAATTGTTGGTAACCACTTATGGTGATCTAAATCATTACCTGGTAGTCATGTCAGGCAGCCAAACTTCTCATGATTTGACCCGTTACTAGATTCTTGTCGCCGGCGTTTTCTAGTAGAATTTAAACTTTGAACCTAATCGTCCATCCTCTCCACTTAAACTGTTAAGAGAAGAATCTCGAAGAGAGCGGTCTATAGGCTCTATATCCCATTTAACCTCACCAATGTATTTATGATTAACAGCGAATGGTATTCACGCCGAGCATAACCAGGGATAAAGGTCTCTCCGCCTTACTCAGTCTTATCCACGAAACCCGTAGGTCTGTGTAATATTGCTTGTACGCAGACTTAGTTTTTTCTGTTTAGTGCCAAATTCCTGTACTTCTTACCCAAACTCACCTACTCTGTCTGCTCTAACTCAGATCTGTGTATCGAACCACCGTATGCAGCAATACGAGTGAACTGTTATTTCAAATCTCTATGTAGCTATTTATTTGAAACTTCTATTTGCATTATTGGTGGGCCGTCAAGACAATATACATGCAGCCGAGCGATCTCTGTGTAACTAATTATTTGAAACTTCTGTTTGCATTATTCGTGGGCAGTCAAGACAATATACATGCAGCCGAGCGATCTCTGTGTAACTAATTATCTGAAACTTCTGTTTGCATTATTGGTGGGCAGTCAAGACAATATACATGCAGCCGAGCGATCTCTGTGTAACTAATTATTTGAAATTTCTGTTTGCATTATTCGTCGGTGGCCTAAACGTCCTAGTTTAATGAGTAAGGTCGAGCACTGTGCGTTTTTCCTCCTTTAAACTCTGTAGTGAACCCGTGGGAAGCCAAAGGTCGTGCTTAAAGTCGATCCCTGTCTGTTTTTGCTTCATTGGATCTCTGGTAGCAATGTTTGAAAGCAGAATAGTGTTTCCAGGTCTCTCGATGCCATCGACTCTGCCTGTCCGCGTTGCCCATGTCTCAGATACTAAATTTGATTATCGACCAATCAGAAAATACCATTGGTTGACTGCCCTACTGCTGGATACCGCTTGTACAGGATAGAGCTAATGATAAACCGTACAATTTGAATAATGGTAAATTTTGTAAATACTACACTCTTAACTACATGTAGTGTTAAAAGAAATAAAAATAAATTTAAAATAAACATATACTCATATGGAGGTGGTCATAAGAGGCGGAAATTAATGTGAGGAAGAAAATTGTTCATATTATTAAATGCTTGGTGAAGTATTAAAAGGCTATTAATTATGATTCTTTCCCAAGGCAATCACTAGATCAATTCGGTCGTCATTAGATATCCTGGTTACAAGTGACAGATATCTAAATATAGTTAACCTCTGTGGAATAAGAAAAAATATACGTTTGATAATACAAATATATTCTCCATTTAGTAAATAATGAATTCCTTCACGATTTCCAGTTCATGTATGACTGATTTTGTAAACCTTTATTTATAAATTTTCAAACTAATTTCTTTCGAAAATTTTAGTAATGGTCTTATATCTAATAATGATCCATTAAAGATTATTTGTATTGAATCACTGAAACGTTAAATTCTTATTTAAAAATAAGTCATTGTTTAACTTCTACATAGACAATGAAAAGAAAAGATGAGGTAGCTTATGGATTATTAAATTAGATATGAAGTGTTTTTATATACTTGTGCCTTAAAAGGAAAAAGTCTTATTGTGTTCATATTCTTTATTTAAATTTTTCAAAACTAATTCTTGTGGAAATTTAATGATGGTCCATATAAATAAAAGTAAGAGATTTAAAAGTTCAAATTTTATTATTAAGGATATGGTCACTTCCTTAAATATGGTAGGACGGAAATGGTAGAACTAGATGGGTAATGTTTATTAAGCGGACCTTGGATTGATCGAAATTGTATCGAATATATATGGTCCTTTTCGTGACCTGTGGTTTTCTTGTCTTTTGAAAAAATAGCCGAGCCTTAGCCGAAGCCTTACACTCGTAGTCATGGTTATGGTCATCAATAGGAGTATAATGCCGAGCTCATACATTATATATTTCTTTTGGTAAAGTAATGTATATTTATTTTGCTAGAAAACTCTACTCTAAAACTCACAGCCTAGTAGTTGAGATAAGTTTACCTCTTACGTTGAATGTATTTACTTTTTACTAAATGTCCACTCCACCTACCCACTACATCCCCTAGTGAACTTACATTATTAATTTCCATAGTTATATCTTGTTATTACCTGGAATGAACTCTTATGTAGTTAAATGGAGTTATGTATTTTACTTTTTAAATATAAAATTATACATTAAAGTTATGCATATAAGATTTACACACCCTAGTGTGGAGTTATGCCATTGTCTTTCATATTCCTGTATTTAATAAAGTTAGGCATTGAATTTAGAGTTAGATTTTATCCCACTCTTGAGTGAATTCTCATATATATATATATTGGTCTCTTGAGCCTTGTTATGTCTTAAATGATTGAGAAAAAACATGAAGATGTGAATGACGACAATAATTGATAAATGAATTAAGGAATTAAAATTAAATGTGTGCAATGGGATAATTGATTGATTACATCTTGCTCAATGATTAACCTTGATTGATCAAGTCAAAGTGCAGTGAGACAGTTACAGTCCTAACTCTATGACTTGGGAGGACGCAACTGAGATTCGTCAGAGCTTTCCGCATTTATTCTGAACTTCGAGATGAAGTTCTAAATAAGTAGGGGTGTATGTATTGCCCCTGGACTACTACAGACCTTGAGGCACATATTGAGTGACCTGACTGATTGAAAACATTAATAAAACGACCCCTTGATGTTATATTGAGTATATTCACGACTACAACTGATTGTGAATCAATAATATAATGATATATGTGTATCTGGATAGTTGATGTAAATGAATGATTACATGTTGTTTAACGATTAACTTTGATTATGAAAAATGTACATGTAATTAACTTTGATTAACTAAATAGATGAATAACTTAGCAAATTAAAACAAACCATAACCTGTCAACCAATCCATCTTGTCCATTGTCGTCCGCGTCTTCCGTAGGATCCCTCCAGCAAAGTTCGTTTAACCATAGGCGAAGCAACCGTTAGCTTCACCAGCAAACCATAGGCTCATGCTTTCTGTCGCATGGCCTCCCCCGAGCTTTGGGTCGTAGAGCTCACACACGATAATCAAGAAACTCAGTTGGGGATTTCCCCGCACCAAAATTTCCTACCAAACCCTCAATAGCAGCAAATCATAAACTAATTCAAGGTTACGATAGCCATCCAGAATCTGGGTGCCTTACCGATTCCCAATGCCTTCCTTTTAAAGAAAATTTCCATGCGGCACATGTCGCTTCATGCATAAATATATATTTTATTAAATTTCTAATTTAATAATACTCACCCATCCATGTGCCAATTTCTCTAGGAGATGCACCAACATTCCTAAGTTAGCTCATGTTTGTCCCCAAGATGTTTCACTTAACTCGTAGATTTGTGGTGTAGGTGGAGTTGACTAGGTGCCCATGCCTATGATTCATTTTGATTCTAAATAAATATTTTTAAATACTCAAAAATATTCTTTCATGTGCAAATGCATAAATAACCATTTCTAATATTTTAAATGCCAAAATATTATTTTATGTGTAAATGCATAAATAACAATCTCTAATGTTAAAAGTACTAAAAATGCATTTTCCTAAGTAAATGCTCTACATGCAATTTATATGTTTTTAGGTCATTAAGTTAACAATCATTTTTACTAGGATCCTGGTGCCACGTCGTTGGGCCTCCTCATTCCTTAATTCATTTCCCCGGCATGGAATCACTCTGTTGGGTCCAGTCATTAATCGTTTCCATTTCTCAGCAAGGTACCACATTGTCGGGTCCTTGCGTCCACTCTTTCCATTCTCGCCAGGGTACCACATCGTCGGGCCCTTCTTCCACCATCATTTTGTTTTGACTTGCGGGAACTTCATGTAGAGATTTCAGGAGCCGTTACCTTCTATCCTTCGTCTACATGCTATTAGGGACTAAAGGCGTTGAGGAGTGAGTCCGTTCTCATTGCACGCCCCCCGACTCGTACGTGACCAGCTCCGTCGTGGCCCACCTCATACGCCCTCACACTTTCCTCTTGAGCAAGCGGATCAGTGCTTATCTGCTCATGCGTGGTATTTCGTCGAAAGTCGACATCGTCATCGCTCTCCTCGTGTGTGATTTATCCATACTCTACGACCCTTCAATTCCATTGTGTGTCCATCGGCGAACCGTTTCACCTACCACTACACACATTTCTCACACACATATATTAGTATTACTGTCCTCAATTATCATAATATGATTCATAAATCTGCTATTTCATTAAGCATTTATAGTTTACTCATAACATTACGCATTCATCTTAACAGAAATGCATCTCGTCAATATTTAATTTCTTCGTTCTCATCACATAATCAGTCATACAACTAGTCGTTAAGCATCATTCACATGTACATTTTTCATAATCAAAGTTAATTGTTAAACAACATGTAATCATTCGTGTAAATCAACTATCCAGATACACATATATCATTATTTTATTGATTCACAATCAGTCTTAGTCATGGATATACTCAATATAACATCAAGGGGTTATTTTATTAATGTTTTCAATCAGTTGGGTCACTCAATAGGTGCCTCAAGGTCTGCAATAGTCTAGGGGCACTACATACACCCCTACTTATTTAGAACTTCGTCCCGAAGTTCAGAATAAATGCGGAAAGCTATGATGCATCTCAGTTGCGTCCTCCCAAGTCATAGAGCTAGGACTATAACTATCTCACTGCAGTTTGACTTGATCAATCAAGGTTAATCATTAAGCAAGATGTAATCAATCAATTATCCCACTCCACACATATAATTTTAATTCCTTAATTCATTTATCAATTATTGTCATCATTCACATCTTCAGGTTTTCCTCAATCATTTAAGACATAAAAAGGCTCAAGGGACCACTATATCGAAGTTCCCTTAAGGTCCAGAGTCATTCTAGGGGCATTACACATTTATATTTAACGGTGTCGTACATTTATCATGTTGCAACGGTCCTTTTCTTATATGAATGCATTAGTGCATTTAATAGTAGAACGCACTGGTGCTTACAAAATATTAACCTTTCCCAATGCATTTAAAAACATGGAACGTAGCACCAGGATTAAAAACTAAAAATCCGTTGGCATAAGTTGTCATCATTCTTGGTGCGCATAAACAATATACATGCACCAGTGCGATTAATATAATAAAACACACCGATGCAAAATGTTATAAACGAACTGGTGCTCATTTATGTAAACGCACCGGTGCTCAATGATGTGAACGCATCAGTGCTTAATGTTCTACATGCACCAACGACGTAATTTTAGTCTATACGCATTTGTGCGCAATGTTAGTATAGGAGACATGGTGCAGCATATATTAGTAAAAGCACCGAATATGATTATTTTAAGAATGGATACTGATATTTCATTCAAATATATATATATATATATATTATATTTTTTATTTTTTTAATTCAATTGTTCTTCCAAAATTGAAATATTTGTTTATAGTAAAATTCATTTCTATTTTAATTATTGAAATTGTTTATTTGTATTAATTTCTTATATCGTAGATGTAAGAATCTATTGTAATATTTAATCATCCATACATTTAATTATCAATTTACCATTTACGAGTGGTTTGTGGCAGTAAATAAATTTTTTTCTACATCTTAAATGAAAAATGCATTTTTTTATTGGAAAAAAATTACCAATGTACCATTTCACATTTTCCATTTGACAATAATATTGAAGAATGCAAAAGAATAAAAAAAATTATTTTGCATATATCAATAAGAGTGTCTTTGTCATACAAAATACGACAACATAGAGACAACAATAATCAAAATGTCAACATGCATGTAATTATTGTTACACTTCTTGGTAACTCGTCTTTGAATTTGAACACTATGTCCAGCACATTATTATACAAAATGTTTGATTTTCACAAACAATTATTTCAAAATATACAACAAGCTACAACAACTTGCATTAACATCAAAATTAAATACGTATAATCATTCTTCGTTGGAACTGTTATCGGTGCTCAAGCCACTTGCATCAATTGGGTTATTTGGCGGAATCTTTTGTTGATTGGCTCGATTGTTTTCCTCTTCTTCATCTTCCATCTGTAAACAAAAAAATAAAGTATATTGAGTGTATCTACATTACCAGCGGGAAGAATGAAAAATAAATAGATAGTATACACTAATGTAAATTGAAAAGCAACGTAACATAGAAATAATTGACTCATGAATGATACACATTCTCTGAAAACCAAATTTCATGCCTTCTATCAACAAGACTTCTGTTGGCTCCACTCTATACTTTGTTTCCTGCAAGTCTTATGCCCCATCACAAATCATAGATTTAATATAAAGTTTTTTGTTGTTTTATTAATTATAAAATGAGAGAAGTAAAACAACATAGAGACTTACAAAATCCACAATTAATTTTTGATATGCCAACATATACTCACAACCTTTGCTTAACCCAATGTCAATCAATTCTTCTAATAGCTCCTCTTTATATGTTAACACCTGTTTGAAGGCATGCAAGGATTTCGAATGAAAACAAATTAAAAATATATATATTTACCAATCACAACCACTACGAAATGTTTATTTCTTACAACGAAATCATAAATACTTGCAAATTTTGCTATCAACCCCTTTTTTCCTTGTCGTCATGTCTTGTGTGCTAACTTGGTTCCATTTTCTTTTCTTTTTTGCAACAAAGCAATTGAAAATTAATATTTAACGTCAAATTAATTAATGAAATGTATAAGATAAACCTAAAAACCAATTATTTTATACATTTGAGGCACGTCGTTGTTGAGATGGCTCTTCCTACGATGCAATTATGTCCATTTCCTTGAACATCTCCTTGTACACTTTCTTGGACATCCCTACTGCCACATTTCACATATCACCTCGTCCATCCTTAGGGATTCTCATAATCTTCCTGAAAATGTAAAATGACATTAAACTATTTCTTTGTTGATATGAAAAATAAATATGATAGAATTAAAATTCTTGAATGAATGACGCTTTGTAATAGTTTTAGATACATATTCTACATAGACATGTTTAGGAATATTACCTTTTGAATTATTTTTTTTTGTTGTTGTATGTTTTTGCTATTGCAATCCTGATAGGTCTCATTGACCATTGCTCCAAGAATGCCTCTTGTAGTTTACATATGACCCGATTCTTTGAATCATTTGATTGGTTTATGTATTGTAAGTGAAAGGTATATATGTATGTTCTTTCCACTAAATCCCTTATAGTATTATAAAACTCTTTTCCCCTTCTATTAACTTCCAGCACCACTCCAGATGAGCTAAGGAAAAATTGGTCATCATTTGCATCTTCCATATTTTTTTTTCTTATGATGACATTGACTTTTGTTGCTATCAATACCTGCATAACATTCATCATATGTGAATTATGTTATTTCAAACATAATAGTGAATATTCTTAATTAAGTATATTATTACTCAAATTTCAATAAATAATTCATATTGACTTATTTTTTATTCACATGATTCATCCATCTGCAACTTTTCCATCAATGTCTTATGGTCTTTTGGAGTTATTTTGGTAAGAATCTTATCGAACTTTCTTATTTTTTGGCACAAGATGTCACACATTAACCAATACATATTAGTTAACTTTACAAATAATTGAAACAAATTAATTTAAATACAGAAATTAATTAAAATCACTTTCCTTCTTCATAATTCTCGATGTGCTCCCATCATGTTGATTAAGTTGTTCATTGAACTCATAGCATGTATTTTCTCTCAATAAACAACATGTACAATTAAATATAGAAGCTATCAATATATTATACAAACAAATTACAGACCTTCAAAATACGAAAAAAATATTAAAACAAATAAATATGATTTCGGTGCGCTTGTATACATTAAATGCCCCAATATGTTAGTGACAAAACCGCACCAATGCGTTAATTCCAATATTTTGCATCGGTAATAGAGAATCGAAATGCTAAAATCAGTTTTTTTTCGTTTTTGTAAAATAATAAAAAATGATGTGTTATGGTAAATCCAGTGCGTTACAGTAAATGCGATGCATTAGGAATAGAGAACTGAGACATGAAAAATGAATTTTTCATTTTTATAAAATAATTAAAAACGATGCGACGCGGGTCCAACTCGGTGCGTTATTTAGATGAACGCACCGGTGCGTTCCCACAATACAAATGCATTGATTTTGACGCATGCCTTTTTTAATTAAAAAGGAAAAAAAAAAAAAAAAAAACTTGAAAGGGTAAACATGGTTACGGATTCAACCAAGAAAATGGACCCATATCACCCTACACTTTCTATATATAATCACATGCTCAGTAAATCCAAAATCCCTAAAAGGTGAAATCACAATTCTGTATAACAATAAAGGGATTTAAACCCTAATGAAGAATTTTGTAACCACATAAAATGAAAAGAAGCGGAGAGAAAATAATGGTTGCAACATTGAACATAAGTATGGGGTTTTTATTTGTAAATCTAGTTAAACTCTAAATAAGGTTATAATATGTACAGTAATACTTGCATGTTTGAAATTTGTATCATGCAGGGTTTGGTTTGATTCACCATACCTAAGAAATTTCAACCCTTAGAACTCCTTCCAGTTGCTCGAAACTCCTTCCACATAAGTCTCTCTTCCATAACTCTCCCTTGAAAATTTGGCAAAACAGTGAGTTACTTTTTAGATTTTTGGCTTTTAAAGACTATTTAGATTTACTTTTCAAGCTTAAAATTGCCTCCCTTTTTTTAATTTAGGGAAAAAAGGTTTCATGCGCTTTTTTTAAATTTTGATTTTTGACATTTTCAGTGCTCCTTTTTAAGTCACACCAGTGTCTACATATGTAAAACGCACCGTCTTTAAAACCCGTACTATGGTGCATGTAATTATATGCCGCATCAGTGCGCTTATATGTAGTAAACACACTGGAACAAATTATTTTGTGAAAATGCATGTAGAAGTATCCGCTACCAAATGTAGTGGATTTTTTCCACCACACGAGATTTTGTGGATATACTTTAACGATGCATTTACATTTGTTATGCATCGGAGAAACTGGTTTGTGTTACACACCAGTGCGTTTGTGTATGAATAAACATACCGGTTTATTTTGTAAATTCTATGTTTGTATGTGTCCACTTAAAATTATATATCCATACTAAATGTCCTTTTACTATTTAACCACACCAATTACAATATTTAATAGTATATATATGTTGATAGTTGATTTGGCTCAAATGCAGGAAGAAACGTTTGTAGTATCAAATCGCCAATTCTTCAGATTCTAGCTCATACCATCTTGTTCAAAGTTTGACGAGTTCTCCCATTCCAGCCATGGCAAGTTCAGGTTTTATTTATTTTTTGACTACTTATTTGAACTTATGTTACGTATCCATGCGAATCTGAATATCGATTTATTCTATATTGCAGAATCACGATTCAGGTTCGATTTCAGATGCACAAGAGATTCCACTAGTTTCAAAACGTCGTAAGCTCTTATGAGGAGCGGAATACTACAAGCAGTTTGTGGATGAAAATGGGCAACTGCTTTACCCCTCCAATTATAACATGCCATCTTCAAGACACCATCCTGGCTCATTGACGGTAATTCGTCGTGAGATGGAACTCTTTTATGATACCCTAGTAGTTTGTGGTTTTTCAAAATGTCAAGGGTTGAAGGAGAAACCTTGGCATGTCACACTCACCCATTACACCAATAGTAAATTACCTAATGTCGATGCTCTAATTCCCACTACTAAAATAAAATATCAAATAGTTGATATAGAAAAGACACACAGGAACACTCCCTTATGCTCATTTTTGAAAAAATTGGAAGCCAAAACAACTATGTATCATCCTAAATTGACGAACCCCTCGGCTTATGTTCAGTCATCTGAAATTTCTTGTGATCGAAAGTATGACATGAATTCCACCCAACCCATCTCTACTAGATGATCCAAAAATTTGCATGAGTTGAGAGCAAAACTATCCAAGTACACACCAAGGTCTTTCCTGTGAGTTTGCAAAGTAAATATCAAACTTCTTACAACCGTGCTTTAAATGGTTCTTGGTCATCCTCTATATCTGTTCCTGATGTTGGAACCCAATTGTCCTTGTGTTGTAATTGTTTTATGATTACCAAGTCTAATATAGATGATGCAAATATTGGGTTGTTTATCCTTTCACATGTACTTGTTCCTCCCAAACAGTGAGTAACACTTATGCCATTTTGAGGTCCTATCTATCATCGCTCCGATTACTTGAATATAGTTAAATACAAGGACAACAATATCATGTATGGGTGAAAATATGAAGTTGGGAAACAATTTTGGCTTGTTTTTGACAAACAAAACTGCTAAATTTTATGTTTTTCAACTTCGACCTCTTCAAACCCATATCTCTCTTAAGAATTTCAACTTGAAGTAAACACAAAGGTTTTAGAGAATTGAATTAGCTTTCTACTCGTATTTTTTTTTTTTTTTTTTATGGACATATCGTGGGATAAATTTGTTGTCAACAGACGGCATATACTTGAAAATTTTAGGTATGGATAATGAGTGACCTATGTTGACGACGGTTTTTTGATAGATGGTTATTCATTTTAGGGAAAACAATTGTAGGATCATAATCTACACACACTACACTAGATCCTGGACTATATTTTGAGTATTTTAAGACTTGGGAACTATTTTTTATTATTTATCAAAACAACGTATATTCAGAAAATGGTGCATTATCGACACATGTTTTTGTCTTCACATTTTATTTCAAACGTGCCTCTTATTGGAAAAAATAAAAGTACCCTTTTGAAGAGGATGAGCCAATTATGATCTCTATGAAATTTTAAATTTTTTGGTGTTGTCTTTGTTATGATATTGAATTTTCATTTTGGGTGATTTTCAAAGTAATAAAATTCTTAAGGCATAAGGTTTAGAAAAAAAAATATTAATAAATAGAAATTCAAGTCGAAATGAAACAATTATTATATCATTGGAAACTAGATTCGAAGATGAATCCATTGCTACCAAGTCTGACAAATAATATTTAGAATTTGCAAGGGTTTGAGCTTGCTAAAGTTGCAGGTTCTGGAAAGATGCCATATATTTTCACAGGTTTGTTGACCATGAACTCTCGGGCAAAAAAATATCTTCCAAACTCTCAACTGAGAGTTTAGTTCAAACTCTCATTCGAGAGTTTTTTAAAAATACAGCGCGGCAATTGGTTCAAACTCTCGGCCTAGAGTTTTTTTAAATTCTCAGGAGAGAGTTTGAAATCTCAAAACTTTCGGCCTATATTTTTTTAAACTCTCAGCTTAGAGTTTGAGGTTGACTTATTTTCGCGTGATCATCTGCCCGCGCTCCATTTTTTTCACTCCGTTTGTCACAAAAGTGTTTCCCAGGTTCACGATTTCACCCATATAGTATGTGCATGAATGGTTATGTTTCTGAAAATTTAATAGGAAGAACCTATTGTATATAGATGGTCATCCACGCACTCATGGGAACATTGCAGGGTTCATAAATAGTTCTAGGTGCCCTTTATTTTCTCCAAGTTTTTCATTTGAGGAACACTTCAATGAATAGGAGTTCTTTATGAAAATGAAAGTGTCCATATTTGATGTTGTACATGCAATACGTAGTTTGTATTCTGGTGACAAGTTGTTAATAAACTACAACTTCCATAGACCACCAACCACTCGTCAGAGATTCCTCGCATTAGGATTACCTTTAGACATTCCCTTGGGGTGTAAGACAAAAAAACATTGATTAGTTGTATTTGTTATTTTCAATGGATTCATATTAATGTATTGCTCAGTTTGAAATTATGTTTTATAAATTATTAATTTAATCTATAAAGTCAATTTGAAAATGTGTTACTCAATTTTAAATTTTCATATTTAATGTGGAATTGAAGTTAATTTATCGCTCAATCTGAACGTCTGCTTTATAAATTGTTTGCAGCTTAACATTTTCTACTGGAAGTGATTCTCGTGCTTCTATAATAATTATTTTCTATATTGCAAGATCAAACCAATTGCATTGTGCTTACTAACATCATTGATGTAATGTTCAATATTTTTGAAATCATGATTCTAATGATGAGCGACCTACCTATAATCTTTTTTCACACCCAGTACAATGTCAAATCGACCGAAGGATGGAAAAAGAGCGCAACTTGGAGAGGAAGCATGCCAAGCATGGTTGAATCAACCACCTATTCAATTTCCACTGCGTCCATATTCACCAATCAGGAATGCCTATAGTGATAGTAGTTCTTCACATGTTCGCAATGGAGGAAACGAAGTAGAGGTTGGTATGGATGAGTTATTACGAAAAAGGAGTTCCATGGATGCAATGTTTTTCCATACATTCCAGAACAATGAGCTAGGGGACAATGCTCATATTACTGAAGCCTTCTTCAAAAGCCTTAAATCGACATCCACCACACCTCTATTTGGATCTGGTCGGTCAAAGTCTACATATTTGGGGATAACAATGTTACTCTACAACTTGAAAGAAAAGTGTGGCATGTCAAATACATGTTTCTTGGTAATGCTGAGGTAACTGACTATCAACTACATTATATTTTGAGTAATATTGCGACACAATCATCATTGAAAATGGTTGATTTTATGAATGTTAAATGACATTGTACATTTTTATTTCCCACTAACTGTAGATTATTCAAAGATAAGGAACTTCCGAATGACAATGTCTTTCTCGGCAGTCGCGTAGAGGAAAAACAAATGTTGAAAATGTTGGGTGTAGAGTACATATCTTATCATACATGCCCCAATGATTATATTCTATATAGAGGCAAATATGCAGACAAAACAATATGTCCAAAATATGGACATGACAGATACAAAGAATCGAATAACAAGGCTAAAGCACATGGTCCTCCTCATAATATATTGAGGCACATGCCTATAATCCCAATGGTTCAAAGGATATTTCATTGCAAATAATTAGCTATGTTGTAGGGATGACATGCATCAAACCGAAGTGACGAAGAAGTTGTGCAAATCCCAACAGATTCAATAGCCATGAGGCATATAGAGGATACATGGCCCACTAAATTCAAGGATGAAGTACGTAGCCTCCGATTGAGCATAGCCATTGATGGCGTCAACCCATATCCCCAACCAAACAACCTCTATATTGTTTGGCCTATAGTACTGATCAATAACAATACCCCCCCATGGTTTTTCATGAAGAATAAACATCTTATGTTGGCTCTTATAGTCCCTGGTAAAACAAAAGTGAAGAATATGGATGTTTACCTACAATCATTGATCGATGGATTCAAGGAATTATGGGAAGGGGTACAGGTATATGATGTGCCGACACCCATCCCATAACAAAGGAGTTTTACACTATATGGAATATGTGCATACACCACATATGATTATATGGGATTATGATTTTGTTCAGGTAAATATGTTGTTTTATTTGTTTTATATTCAAAGCAATACTTTTTGACATATTTAGTTCGGTGTGATTGTCTTCATCCCCAACACTAACGTGCTTTGTTTACTATAACATCACAGGTCTTGTAACAAAAGGTTATTATGGATGTAAATTTTGTGGACCTTGTATGAAGGCTAGGTGGTCCAAAGACCTGCGAAAGTCAGTGTACGACTTCTCTAGGGTATCCCTTCTAGAAAAACACTCTTATAGAATATCAAAATCTACTTTCAATGGTAAACAAGAGAGAGCCCAAAGGCCTGGAATAATGGCACCGGCTAACTAGCTTAGAGAATATGACAAAGCGAAGGAGAAGGAATACACAGAGATTTTTTATTCAAATGTGCATCTTGTGATCGATGATCCTGATTTCTTCGACACCTATGTTGAGAAAATGCCCACAGGGATGAAAAGGAAATCGATATTTTATGAGCTCCCATATTGGGATCATCTTAATATTTCCCACTTACTAGATCCCATGCATATAATTAAAAATATTTCATCTTCTTTGTGCCATCACATATCATCCAAAAAAAGTGACAAGTTGAAAGTCAGGAAAGACCTTATTGCTTCAAATACGAAAAAGAAGCATTGTCCAAGACAAGAAAATAGAGGAGAGGTTGGCCCCTCTTTTTCATTTTAAAAAGTCGATGTCCCATGGATTTTGAAGAAAGATGATCTTAATTTGGAAAAAGAAGTTATATTGGGCGTCAAGGCACCTTCTTTTTTTGGGTCTAATCTATGACATTGCTTCAGTACGTCAAACAAAAAGTTGTCAGGTTTGAACTCACATGACCATGTCAACCTTCTAAGGGTACATATAATGCCAAAAAATTGTTATTACTATTTGTTTATATCTTTTTCCACAAAATTTAAAATGCACTTAACTTTTTGTGCTTACTTTGTAGTGTCATTATCCATTGTTCGTGCATGGGTGTGTGAACCATGACTTTCTCGATGACCTGTGGCGTGCCATATCTAGACTATCTGCATTTGTACAATGGATCACATCAAAGGATAATTACATTGCTACCATTCCACGGTGGCGTGAAGAGATAGTTGCGAATGTTTGTATCTTTGAGAAGGAACTGCCATTGAGTTTCATGGACTTGTGAATTCATCTTCTAATTCACCTGGTCGATGAGGTTGAATTAGTCAGGGTGGTCTCCTATCACTGGATGTTCTTCTTAGAGAGGTTCATGAAAAAAGTGAAGGGATTTGTTTGACAAAGGGAAAAACCCGAGGGGTATATTGCAAAGGGGTAAATATTATATGAGTCGTTATATTATGCCAGTGAGTACATCAAGCAAATTGATGGCACACCAGGAATAGTGATTTGGGATGATGAATGCAATGAGGAAAAAAGGGATGGGGGGGGTACTAGAAACAAATGGAAAAAGGAGCATGATAAAGAGTAAGTCACTTATCTTTCAATCTTCAATTTTCCACATAGTAACTTATATTCACAAAAAAAGTCAAATTCTATATTTGATCCAATGCATACCAAATGTGATTTTGTTTCCATGAATACAACAACAAATTCATAAATTGATGCAATCAATAAATTCGTTCTTTACAACGCGGAGGCAACATAGCCGTGGGTTGCATTCCATGAAGAAAAGAGGAGGAAATGGGACATTGACATAAAATAATTCATGCGGTTGCACGATAGAATCATTCCTTTTCCAGATCCTTTAAAATAAAATATGCCAATGATCTATCCCAACAATTGGGTTGCAGACCAAGTCAGAGAGAAATATGGTGCATCTGGTCATTACCCTCCTGAAGAGGAGGATGAACTAGACATTGTCATCGGGTGCAACAACTCAGTAATAAAATCTTTATGTACATAATTTATAACTTTATAATGCAACTTTGAATTATAACATTTATGTTTAATATATTAATGGTTTGGTTAATAGACATATGACATCATCATTTGTTAACTTTTCTTACAGGTGCATTCGTTCCCATCTATGTGGGATTATGGACATCAATTTCGCACCGAGGATGTTGACATCAAGTGGACTTCTCATCTTTCCAATGTGTTATTTTTAGGTGCAGGTGGTGGGACACATTCGACAGGAATAATGTAAAGGAAAATCGTGATAATGGGTTAATATGTATCAAATCTAGAAATATGTGGGATGAAAGTAAGAAGACTTATGTTTTCCCAAAACACTGCAACCAAGTGTTCTTTCACCCGGATGTGTTGGATAGAGATTGGTGGTTCATATTAAGACATGACCCTAGAACTGAACATGTTTCTAAGAACAATAATGCTATCATGCCAAGTAATGAAGATAATGAGGGTGATGGAAACATAGAGGGACATTTACATGTTTTATTTTGTCATTTAGAGATTGTGATATCATTTTGTCACTATTATCTTTGATTGTCTAATTATATTGTTAATTTTTCATCTAATGACGGTGGAAATTATGTCTTGTGTATACATATAAATACACCATGAAAACAACTTACATGATTCAATTTTATTTTTGTGAAAGTAAAGGATAACATATCTTTCCGGACTTGAAGGTGTCCTCTAATTTCTATATTAATATTGCAATAATGATTGTATTTTATGATGTTTTTGTTATAAATAATGATAAGAACTATAATCACATTAATTTATTACATTTCTCGTAGATTAATGTAATGTTTTTTTTATTATATAATTCGATTAAGTTCAATTACTTTATGGCCTTGATAACAATGACTAAATTAATGGCCTTAATAACAATGTAATTTACAAAAAAAGTTAAGGTGCTCTACAATGACTTTAATATTTATGGGCTTGATAACAATGAAATTTACAAGAAAATTTAAGGTGGTGTCTAATTTCTCCATGATCAACATTCGAATGTTTGTATTTCTTGATGTTTTTGTTATAAATTATAATGCTAAGAATTATAATTGCATTAATTAAATTGGATTCGGCGAAAATTTTGTTCTTTTAATTAAGTATTTGTCTTTCTTCCCAATAGAGCTTTGATATCTGTCATTGTAAAGTGAGTTATTGCAAAAAAACAAAACAAAATGTTGAATGATACATCATTGATAGGTCATATTGATCCTGTTCATATTTACATTTTTTTATGTGATGTTCATATTCATATATTATAATAATATTACAATATGGTAATACTACTTGACTTTTTATACATGCCGAAAGGCAGGTAATATTGTAATCGACAATTGATATCCATGTTTTTTGAAATTCCTAAACGATAGGTCTGAGCAAAGCGACTCTGTGAGGTTCACCATAGGCTCTGCGGGATCTATTTAGGATTTTGAACCCTAAGTAGCCCTGGTTCGATGAT